>ML663010.1:14736845-14812229 GCA_007570785.1 Antilocapra americana | reverse complement strand
TAATGAGTGATGTTGAGCATCTTTTCATGTGTTTGTTAGCCATTTTTATATCTTCTTTGGAGAAATGTCTGTTAAGTTCTTTGGCCCACTTTTTAATTGGGTTGTTTATTTTTCTAGAATGGAGCTGCAGGAGTTGTTTGTAAATTTTTGAGATTAATTGTTTGTCTATACTAGTTTTATAGCTAAGGATCTGAGACTCAGTTTGAATGAACTTACATTACCAAAACGTGGTAGAACAGGAACGTGGTAGAACTAGTTTCTCTTGTCAGAATAAATGCCTTCAACAAAATAGACTTAAACCCCTACCATGTGCTAGCCGTAATTCTAGGCACTAGAAATACAGCAGTGCACAAATCAATGGAAATATTCCCCTTTTATGGAGCATCCTTGCTTGATGGGATGAGAGGAATGATTTTTAGAAATTCTATGGGAAAAACATAGTATCCTAGGTAGAATAAGTGCTTTGGAGAAAATTAAGGACACGATAAGGATAGAAGTGTCAGGGGTAGGGCATATTTTAATAGGGTAGCCTGGAAAGCCTTCACCAAGAAAAGGACTAAATTCCAGTAAATACTCATTGGAGGTTTCGAATAGGTTTGCCTGGATCTGCAGAAGATATTTCAGGGAGAAGTAAAAGAAGAAGCAAAGTCTAGAGGATGAAATGGGCTGGGATATTTGAGCAACAACTGGGAGGTCATTGCAGTGGGAGCAGAGTAAAGAGGAATGGAGCTATGATAGAAAACAAAGGTGGTTACCAAAGGGGAAAGGGTGGAGAAGGATAAACTGGGAATGTGGGATTAATAGATGCACACTTTTATGTATAAAATAGATAAACAACAAGGACCAACTGTATAGCACAGGGAACTGTATTCAATATATTATAGTAACTTATAACTGAAAAGAATTTGACAAGGAATATATATACATGCACACACACACACTGAATCACCTTCCTGTATACTCGGGAAAGTGGGAAAATGTTAGTCGCTCAGTCATGTCCAACTCTTTGTGACCCCATGGACTGTAGCCCACTAGTCTCCTCTGCCCATGGAATTCCCCAAGCAAGAATACTGGACTAGGTTGCCATTCCCTTCTCCAGGGGATCTTCCTGACTCAGGGATAGATTATCTGGTCTCCTGTATTGCAGGCAGATTTGTTACTGATTGAGTCACCAGGGAAGCTGTATACCTGAATCAGTGTAAATCAACTATACTTTAATTGGAAAAAAAAGAAAAAGGAAATAAGATCTGAGAGCTAGCATGCTAACTTGTATAGTGAAGTTGTGTAGTCATGTTCGACTCTTTGTGACCCCATGGGCTGTAGCCTGCCAGGCTCCTCTGTCCATGGGATTTCCCATGCAAGAATATTGGAGTTTGCCATTTCCTTCTCCAGGGGACCTTCTCAACCCAGGAATCGAACCCAGGTCTCCCACACTACAGGTAGACTCTTTACCATCTGAGCCACCAGGGAAAACCTAACTTGTATAGGACTTCATTAGTTTTTTTTTTTTTTAAGAGATTTTGTCTTATAATAGAATGAGATGGGAGCTACTAGAAACTTGAGCAAACAAAAGCCATAATTTGATTTATCTTTCAATATATTCAATCTAGTGGCTATTCGGACAGTAGGCAAAAGGAAGGGAGAGATTATAGCAGGTCTCCATTGCAATGAAACTTAACAGAACTTATAGCGGCTTGGACCACTATGTAAGAAATGGAGATGGAGAAATTAGTAATACTTTAGATACATTTTTTCTTTTATTTTTTAATTAATTAATTAATTAATTATTTGCTTTACATTATTGTGTTGGTTTTGCCATACATTGACATAAATCTGACATGGGTATACATGTGTTCCTCTTCCAGAACCCCCCTCCCACCTCCCTCCCAATTCTGTCCCTCTGGGTCATCCTGGTGCACCAGCCCTGAGCACTCTGTATCAAGCATCAAACCTGGGCTGGCGATTGATTTCACATATGATAATTTACATGTTTCAATGCCGTTCTCCCATATCATCCCACCCTCGCCCTCTCCCACAGAGTCCAAAAGACTGTTCTATACATCTGTGTTTCTTTTGCTGTCTCTCATACAGGGTTGTCATTACCATCTTTCTAAATTCCATATATATGCATTAGTATACTGTATTGTTGTTTTTCCTCCTGGCTTACTTCACTCTGGATAATAGGCTCCAGTTCCGTCCACCTGAGTAGAACTGATTCAAATGAATTTTTTTTTAATGCTGAGTAATATTCCATTGTGTATATGTACCACAGCTTTCTTATCCATTCATCTGTTGATGGGCATCTAGGTTGCTCCCATGTCCTGGCTATTGTAAACAATGCGGCGATGAACACTGGGGTACATGTGTCTCTTTCAATTCTGGTTTCCTTGGTGTGTATGCCCAGCAGTGGGATTGCTGGGTCATATGGCAGTGCTATTTCCAGTTTTTTAAGTAATCTCCACGCTCTTCTCCATAGTGGCTGTACTAGTTTGCATTCCCACCAACAGTGTAAGAGGGTTCCCTTTTCTCCACATCCTCTCCAGCATGTATTGCTTGTAGACTTTTGGATGGCAGCCATTCTGACTGGTGTAAAGTGGTACCTCACTTTACATACATTTTTGAAGTTAGCACCAATGGGATTTTTTAATATACTTGATATGGAATATAAGAGAAAGAGTAGAGTCAATTTTTTTGAACTGAGAAAATGGTAGGATGTAATTACCCTTCTATGAGAAGAAACTGTAGGGAGGGTAAATTGTTAGCAAAAGGAAGCTCAGTAATGCAAATTTTAAGTTGCCTGAGTGTGTCAGTGTCCAACTCTTTGGCACCTCGTGTACTGTTGTGCACCATGCTCCTCTGTGCATAGAATTCTCCAGCAAGCATACTGGAGTTGGCTGTCATTCCCTTTTCCAGGAGATCTTCCTGACCCAGGGATCAAACTCAGGTCTCCTGCATTGCAGGCAGATTCTTTACCATCCAAGGTACCAGGGAAGCTATTAGTACTCAAACCGGGTCTATCAAATAGACAGTTGCTTGGAAGCACAGTCCTCAGTCAGAGGTTGGCACTGAAATAGAAATTTGACCATCCCAGATGTAGGGATGATATTTAAAATTATATGCCTGGATTAGCTCTAAAAGGGAGTTAGTCTAATAGAAAACAGGAGAAGTTCAAGATGTGAGCCATAGTGCATTGTATTATTAAAAATCTGGGGAAATGAGAAAACTTTAGAGGAGATTAAGAAAGTATAATCCATTGAAAAAGGGAAACCAGAGAGAATGATGTTTTGGAGGCCAAATTTTTAGAAAGGTGTTTAAATTGACAAGTATCAAGTTGGTATAGAATAAAGCCTTAACTGGGCTTCCCAAATGGTGCTAGTGGTAAAGAACCTGCCCACTAATGCAGGAGACATACAAGACAAGAGTCATGACTTTGATCCCTGAGTTGGGAAGATCCCCTGGAAGAGGTCATGAGACCCACTCCAACATTCTTGCCTGGAGAATCCCATGAACAGGAGAGCCTGGTGGGCTACAGTCCATAGGTTCACAAAGAGTCAGACACTACTGAAGTGGCTAAGCACACTCGTGAAGCCTTCACTACAGCCTTACTAATGTCTGATTGCACCAAGATAGACTAAGGAAAAATTATCCATTATATTTCAATGTCCATTATGTGTACAGGGTGATTATAGCCAAAAGGAAAAAAACAAAAAAGCAACAGCCAAAACATTCACAGATTGTCTCTGTCTTTAAAACTCTAAGGCAGGGAGTTGAATTAGGGACATTCGTTGTAAGTCTCATGATGAATGATAATCAAAGTCTGTGGGACTCTAGATAGATGAGGTAGAAGTTTATGTTGATAGGCAGCTTCAGAAGGGACAAAAGTCATATTTGAGCTGGGTATTAAAGAGTGACTAAGTTTGTTGGGTAGGCAATGGAAATGGGAAAAAAAATAATGACATTTCAAGCAGATAAGATACAGTGAGAAATGCCGCAGAGGTATGAAAAAGCAGAGTAAGTTCAGTGATGAGGCATAAACTCATCTGAGTGAAAAAGATTGTGAAGAGTAAAATGGGGATAAAGCTGCAGTAGATACATGTTTTTGCCTTTATGGAAAACCTTGCTGAACAAGCCCAGTAGAAAGAAAAATTTGATAAAGTGAGATATTTATCCAGAACCAAATATTATAATTACTATCATTTTTTAAAAAGCCTTTTTTATTCTGGGAAATGCCTTAAGCATGACATATTGTATAATGAATGTACCCCTGGGAAAATATAAATTGTTCCCTGTAGGTTACTCCATTAGGTAGATTTTAATTTCAAATAATTTTGCTTGGGCTGTTTTCTAACTTCCTTAAATGTAATGTATTTTCATTTTATCTCTTTCCTAGAAATGATTCTCTGTATTGTGAGGCTGCAAGATCACCCAGGGAGAGTGGGGCCAAATAGGCTGAAACATCTGACACACTGATTGAACGTGAGTACAATATTAACAGCTTAAAAAAAAAAAGGCAGGGAGAAAAAGTGTCTTGCATATGGTTTAAAGTGCTTTCGCGTATATAGGCTGTTAGTGAATTAGTATGGCTAATTGCTGGATCCTTGGCATAGACAAGCTCTCATTGGTGAGTGTGGGTTTTGTGTATGTACCTTTGAAAAGGACTTAATTTCCCCTTAAAGGATATTCATTCCATTTTTGCCAGGCATTACTGTCTCTCATTACTGTTCTGCTTCTAGTAAAACTTTGAAAGCCTGCTTTCTGACCACAGCTGCATATATCCCCACTTCTGCTCCCTGAAGGCTATGTAACCCAGTCTTTTTATTGTTTTTAAGATTTCTTTTTAATGTGGATAATTTTAAGAATTTTTATCGAGTTTGTTACAATGCTGTTTCTATTGTTTGTTTTGGTTTTCCTGCCACGAGGCATGTGGGGTTTTACCTCCCTGACTAGAGACAGAACTTGCACCTGCTCCATTGGAAGGCAGAGTCCCAATCGCTGGGTCACCAGGGAAGTCCCTCTCACCTATTCTTTGTCTCCTTTTCTCTTCCTCTGTCAATCTTGTCCCTCAGACAGCAATGTAGTTTTATGCGGCTTCTTGTATCTAAAGTCAATTAAGTGGCCGGTTCTCTCCAAACCTCTTGCTCTTTATCAACTTGATCTCCACCATATTTACCTTTCCAGTTGTCAAGGTAGTATTTATTTGTGTAGTTATTAGATTGTTGTAGGTATCTTTCACCAAATCAAACGCTCCATGCAGACAAGGATCAGGCTTGTTAGCTGATGTATCATAGATGGTCCACATTGCCAGACTGTCTGACCCTGCATGGTTCTGAGTGGAATTTGGCCACGTTAAATGTTCCGGCCCTTTATGGTTTTTCAAAATCTCTATTCTTTTTCAGCTCAAGTATACCCCAGATTGTCTCAGTTTCAGATAAAACAGCCTCTTGCACTTTAGAAAAAATGAAGCTACCTGATATGAACATCACTGAATTTTTCTTCTTTAGACCTTAAAATGTCTCCATATTATCTATATTTTATCTATATTTTATAGTCTATTTCCCGTTTCCCAAAATAGCTTTGTGTATATATATATATACATATATATATATATGTATGTATATACATATATATATTACATTTTAGTCCTAACAGTTTCCATTTTTTATGAACTTTGTTAAATCAGCTATTCCTTTCTGTTTTTTATTTCTCCATTTTTCCTATTTCTTCCACACAGGCAAAGAAAAAAAAATCATGCTTTTATGCCCCTTATCTTGGAAAAAAATTCAACCTACCAAACTCAAAACAGAACAACCCTCTTTCATCTCACTACCATCTTATTTTTACCCTCACTTAGACCCTTCAAAGTTCCTCTAGAGCAGTCAGTGTGCTTTGCCAATCCATGGTAATTTCAACAAAAGAAGAGGCTATTTTAATTTTTGTAGTACAGTGTATTTCCAGCACTTAGCACAATATCTAAAATGGTAGGGGCTCAATAATTAAATGAGCCAATTATAGCTACCCTTTCACTTCCCACTCTCTACCTGAGTGTTAAAATTTTGCTTCAAGCACTGCTTAAATTACTCTTGCCAAAATAACTAACCAAAATAGTTCCCTCTGTATTATTCAATTCATGACCACATTTCACATACTCCTCTCATATCCTCTATATCTTAATCTATCTCAATTACTGTTAATTGTGTATATGCCTCATTATTTAATCAGAGCCTCAACTTCTAGAGCTCAGGACAATTAAGTTGGCATTTCCTTAGCCCTCACAATTCTTAACAAAGTGTTTACTAGTTCTTAATTACTAGTGAGTAGAATTAATGCCTTTAAATATTGAAAGGTCATATAATATTGTTCTGATCACATTCTATTACCTTTGATGAAATATTTCAGTCAATCCTATAATAAAAATGTAAAGACATAATGGGATAGCCTATTAATGTAATAATTTAAAACCCCTGTGCTGAATGAAACATGATATATGTGCTTTGTATTTATGATCCTTTAATTTCAGTAATTAGAACTATCTGTTTGTTGTATGTTATGTGCACATGCATATACATAGTTATAATGGAATTCTATGATATGTACCTATTTTCATATAAGGGACTAGCAAATTTCATTTGTTCTAAGATATACATTTTTTTTTCAGAATTTTCTAACACATTTTAAGTATAAAATAGTATGATTTTCAGCATGTTTTTCTTTTATGTGATATGTACAATAGTCCATGATATCTTAATATTTTAATTTCTGAAATCAGATTATCAAACATTGGTGATATTTTATGTGTATGAATGACAGTCAGTTCTTTTTTATTATTTATTTTTTAATTGAAGGATAGTTGTTTTACAGTGTTTTGCTCAGCTATACAATAATGTGCATCAGCCACAACTATACACACACACACACACACACACACACACACACACATATACGTATATATACATAAACTCCTTCCTCTTGAGCCTCCCTCCCGCCCGTCTGTGTAGTCACAGAGCTCTGGGCTGGGTCCCCTGTGTTATACAGCAGCTTTGTATTAGCTCTCTGTTTTACATAGTGTATATATGTCAATGCTACTTTCTCAATCTACCTCTCCTTCCCTCGCTGTGTCCACAAGTCCATTTTCTCTCAATCTCTATTCCTGCTCTGTAAATAGGGTCATCGGTACCACTTTTCTACATTCCATATGTATGCATTAATATGCGATATTTGTTTTTCTCTTTCTGATGTCATCCTTTGTAACAAGCTCTAGGTTTATCCACCTCAGTTCAAATGATTCACATTTGCTCCTTTTTAGTATACATGTGGCACAGCTTCTTTATACATTCATTTGTCAGTGGATGTCTAGATTGCTTTTATGTCCTGGCTATTATAAATAACACTGCGGTGAACATTGGGGTACTTGTGTCCTTTTGAATTATAGTTTTCTCATGGTTATATGACCAGTGGTGGGATTGTTGGATCATCATGTTAGTTTTATGCCTAGTTTTTAAAGAAATCTTCATATTGTTCTCCATAGTGTCTTGACACTGATTTCTGAAAGAAAGATTATACTTTCTCACTTGCATGCTGTCTGGAAGTCCTTTATGGTTTAAACAAAGAAAATTGCTACTAAAAAATGCCATAAAATTTAGTGAAATAAAAAGAAACTAGTTAATTTAATTGCTTGAGTTACAGTGTTTTAAAGAAAATATTTGTTCTACAATTCCTTTTTAAACTTTAAAATAATGTTTGAAGTCAAATGTACTTTGAATCAGTTTATAAAGAGAAAAATGTTTACATTGATTCCTTAGGGAAAAGTATTAAAAATGAATAGAGAGTTTTTCCTCCCTATGAGATAACATCATCTGTTTAAAAATAATTATATAGTGGCCTGATACATATACCTGTCCTCCCAATAATTTAGCAGAAGTCAAGTTCTCTGTAGAACACTAAAGTGAACGATAATATGTCAAAGAAAAAAGAAGCCTCTGAGTACTTCCCACTTGCAGGGAAGGACATCATTTACTTATAATAATAGGAATTACATTTTAATCAATGTGCCCTTTGCTATTAATCCATTTTTGACTGCCTGAAGAGATTTTAATAACATGTTAGGAAAATCATCCATCTAATGAATCATTTCAAAGAGGAAAGGGCTGGAATTCTTTCATTTTTAATTCAGCATGTTCAGAATTGACATGTATCTTTTGCAATCTTGCTATTCTTCGAAGAATCTAGCATGTCCCTGTATACTCAAGAGATCTTTCTTGGCAACTTAAAAATCATTTATGGTTATTGTCGGTGACACAAATTGATCAGCCATAGGCAGATACATGTTTTCTTACTTTGGTAGGGACTAGGTGTTTGGTGATAAATTCTCATGGTCAGGGCCTGTTGTAATACAACTACAAGCTAGCTTTTATTTTTACCAAAATTTGCATTTTTTTTACTTATTTTATTTATTTTAATTATAAGATAGCAATTCATACTCATTTAAAAATATCAGAGAGTACATAGAACATTCTCAAGATCATGAACACTCATGCTATTCCCTTACTGAATGTAACCTTCATTATCATGGATGCACAGAAGCATGCATAATACTATTTTTATGCACATATTTCAATTATGTATTTATTATAAATATATTTAGTAGGTATGTGTATAATTTTGTTTTATAGTTTGTGTGGTATTTCTTTGCAGACATCTATCTTGATTTATTTAGCTCATCAGTTCAGTTCAGTTGCTCAGTCATGTCCGACTCTTTGTGACCCCATGAACCGCAGCACGCTACACCTCCCTGTCCATCTCCAACTCCTGGAGTCCACTCAAACCCATGTCCATTAAGTCAGTGATGCCACCCAACCATCTCATCCTCTATTGTCCCCTTCTCCTCCTGTCTTCAATCTTTCTGAACATCAGGGTCTTTCCAAATGAGTCAACTCTTCGCATGAGGTGGCCAAAGTGTTGCAGTTTCAGCTTCAACATCAGTTCTTCCAATGAACACCCAGGACTGATCTCATTTAGGATGGACTGGTTGGATCTCCTTGCAGTCCAAGGGATTCTCAAGAGTCTTCTCCAGAACCACAGTTCAAAAGCATCAATTCTTTGGCACTCAGCTTTCTTTCCAGTTCAACTCTCACATCCATACATGACCACTGGAAAAACCATAGCCTTGACTAGACAGACCTTTGTTAACAAAGTAATGTCTCTGCTTTTTAATACGCTGTCTGGTTGGTCATACCTTTTCTTCCAAGGAGTTAATGTCTTTTAACTTCATGGCTGCATTCACCATCTGCAGTGATTTTGAAGCCCAGAAAAATGAAGTCTGACACTGTTTCCAATGTTTCCCCATCTATTTTCCATGAAGTCATGGGACCAGATGCCATGATCTTAGTTTTCTGAATGTTGAGCTTTAAGCTAACTTTTTCACTCTCCTCTTTCAATTTCATCAAGAGGCCCTTCATTCTTCTTCACTTTCTGCCATAAGGGTGGTGTCATCTGCATATCTGAGGTTATTGATATTTCTCCCAGCAATCTTGATTCCAGTTTGTGCTTCTTCCAGCCCAGCATTTCTCATAATGTACCCTGCATATAAGTTAACTGAGCAGGGTGACAATATACAACCTTGATGTTCCCCTTCCCCTATTTGGAACCAGTCTGTTGTTCCATGCCCAGGTCTAACTGTTGCCTCCTGATCTGCATACAGGTTTCTCAAGAGGCAGGTCAGGTGGTCTAGTATTTCCATCCCTTTCAGAATTTTCCACAGTTTATTGTGATCCACACAGTCAAAAGCTTTGGCATAGTCAATAAAGCAGAAATAGATGTTTTTCCGGAACTCTCTTGCTTTTTCAATGATCCAAAGGATGTTGGCAATTTGATCTCTAGTTCAAAGAACATCTTTTTTGGTCTTGGACATCCTTTAGCTAACACTCTAGTATTAATAGTATATTATATGAAAGTTATATTGTCAGGAAGGTGCCAGGATGAGCATACTCATAACTTTTTGTTTTAACTGCACAATATGATCAAGCCTGTACTGAGTCCTAAGCACAGAGTCCTAACCACTGGACAATCAGGGAATTTCTCCCTGCTCATAACTTTTTAATCGATAGCCTTCACTATTTTAGTACAATCCATTCCCCAAAATAAAATATTGGAGTAGCAATCAAACATAATTTGAGGGTTTTACTTCCTTACTATGTCTAAAAAAATTAACAATGTAGGAAAGTGATGGAGTATTTTCAAAAATATTTATGATTTTAATAATATTACCAGTCTGAAGGATGCTGTCTTAGCCCATTTGGGCTGCTATAGTAAAATACAATGGACGGGGTGGTTTAAACAGCAAATATTTATTTCTCATTATTCTGGAGGCTGTGAGTCCAAGACCAAGATGCCTACAGATTGGGTGTCTAGTGAGCACTCATTTCTTGGTCTAAAGATAGCCTTCTTCTGTCTGGATCTTCACATGGTAGAAGGCAAGAGAAAGTTCTCTGGGATTGCTAATAAGGGTGCTAATCCCATCATGAGGGCTCCAACCTCTTGATTTAAGCAACTCTCAAAGGTCCACCTCCACACACCATCACATTGGGGATTAGGTTGCAACAAATGAGTTTCAGCCAGCACAAACATTCAGTGGTATATGATAATGCTCTTCAGTTTTCATTTTGATTTTCTTTATTCATCCTTAATAAGCATTAGGATTTTTCATATACTTATTGCCTATTTTTTCTTTTATTAATTGTGCACCTATGTCCTCATCTGGATCATGTTTACTGAGAACAAACCAAGAGGAGACAACATACTGTAGAACATGGGGATAATAAGGAAGGAGGAGGGAAGGCATTCTCCCCAGTAATCATCACTGCCTGCTGGAAAGTAATCTCTTCTCCTGGAGACTTGTGACGAATTTGGCATTTCTACTGAATGCCAAAGAAAACATGCAATTTAGTGAAACTCCAGTCTGACTGGTTCTTGGCATCTATGTTGATTAAAGGAAAAACAAGTTAGGCTTTCACTTTCTTTTTTAAGCCACCTGTTAGCAGGTGGTAACAGCACTGTAACCTGTAAAGGTTGAGATCTTTCTACATTAAAGTAAGAACTCAAAAGAAATCAGGAACATACATTGACTATCTATAGCATTTGAAGTGGTGGGCTAAGAATTCACTTACGTTACATTCTTTTTGTCAAAAGATATGCAAGTTTTATTTCAGAATTCACTTTATCCATATTTATTTTCCCAGTTCCTGAGTAATACCTGTCACAAATTAAAAGTTCAAGAAATGCATAATTATCTCTGATTTATAGATGTTAAAAATCATTGATTAGAGAAACTGAGTAACTTTGACAAGAGTCATATAGCTTGAAAGGTATAGTCTCAAATTTCAACATCAGTTTGTCCAAACCCAAATGCTTTACTCTAAGGTAATGTTTCTTTTGTTATGTATCATTGTAATGCAAAATGGGCTACAAAATGCTGTGGAACAAATAACCCAAACATTTCATGGTTTAAATACAGCAATGGTTCTTTGTTGCATAAATCATGTAATAAATGCTTATCAGCCAAGGGCTCTGCTCCTGGCTGTTTTCTCTCCACAATCCTGGTGAGGTAGCAAATCCTCTCTGGACCATTTGTAGTTACCAAGAGGAAGGGACGAAACACATGTAATATATCTGGTCTAATTTCACTAGTCAAAGCGAGTCACCTAATTTCATGAGTGTCATGAAACGTCATGGGATTTTAAGGATGGGAAGATAAAATTGGGTGGACATAAGTTAGTGACAAGGGTACTTATTGATAAAAGTGAAAGAGGGTGGCAGTAAGAACCAAGTCTGAGAAAGAAATATGAAGAAGGTACACAGGAGGGGAAAACAGTCTAAATATTGTGAGAAACACCTCCCTCTCATTACCAAATACTCAAATAACTGTGATAGTTAATGTTATGTGTCAACTTAACTGGACCACAATATCTAGATACTTGGTCAGATATTACTGAGGTTGTTTTCTCTAAAGGTGACTTTTGGTCGAGAGTAACGTTTAAATGAGTAACTTGGAGTGAAACAGATTATTTTGCATAATGCGGGTAGGCCTCATTCAACCAGTTGAAAGTCTTAATGGAACAAAGGTCAACCTCTTCTGAACAGGAAAACAAAATGGTGCCTGTGGACTGGAATTGCAAATATTCCCAACAGAACACGTTCTTCATGTAAAAGAGATCTTGTTTGAATGGATGGAAGATGATATCCAGTGATAGTCAAAGGCATTAGTTCAACTTCTAGCAGGCAGGGCAGTCCCCAGGCAGACAGAGTACCAAGGTGAATATGGAGAAGGGTAAAATTTGCATGGTCCACGAGGATATAAATAAACACACAAACATGTATCCAGTTTGTTCCATTTCTCTGGAGAACCCTAACTAATATAGACTGTCATCCTTGCAGAACGCATTCACTCCCTAAAGTAAACAACCCAGAACAGGCATCCAGTTCCTGTGTTGAACTCAGAGTCTTAGGCCCTAAAAGAGGCCCTGTAGTCTCTTCATCAGTATGGCTATGACCCCGGAGACCTATGATTCAAAGGGTAAATCACATGCCCCTGTCACAGCTTATGGCTTCCCTGGTGGCTCAGATGGTAAAAGTGTCTGCCTACAATGCAGGAGATCCAGGTTCGATCCCTGGATGGGGACGATCCCTGGAGAAGGAAATGGCAACCCACCCTAGTACTCTTGCCTGGAAAATCCCATGGATAGAGGAGCCTGGTAGGCTACAGTCCATGGGGTCGCAAAGAGTCGGACACCACTGAGCCACTTCATTTCACTTCACAGCTTATAGGTAGTAATCAAACACTGATGGGAATAAACACTTCTGAAATACTGGATATGTTCTTTGATTAGGTATAATTCTACTCGATTGGAGGAGTTCCTCCGTTCATGAATATCCAGTTTATGTTCTTTTGGTTTGTTCTTTTGGAATATTCTTCTTTTCCTATCATCATTCTTGGTTGCATCGGAAAATGTACTTTGGGAAATATGCTCTCCTCGGAGAAATGAGCAGGTTTTTTCAACCTACTTTCTACCTCCGGGCTCTTTTTAAAATTTCAAGTCTTGGTCTGAAAAACTTAGTTGGCTCCTTACTCATCTGGTAGACTCTGTCTGCTGTTATCTACTCTAGAGGTACTTTTGAAGGTGTATTTCTTGGCTTTAGCTACATTTCTTTGGTTTCCTTCTCCAATTACTTCTTTCTCTAGGCTGAATTATGGGCACTTAGAGTTTATTAGGTTTCAGTGGGAGAACAACACCCCTTGTCTCTAATTTCATAGCCAAAGTGTCTAATTGAAATGAATTACTAGGCAGCTGAATTCTTTCTCTAAGACCACCTTAATCACTTCAGGGCTTTTAACAAGAGATGTGCTGGCCTTACTGTTGATTGATCCTATTACAGCCTGAGTTTTAATGAACTGTGCCCCAAAGATCTTATTTTCCTTGTCTCATATTTGAAGCTATAAGTCCTTGAATTTGTGGGCTGTCTTTATTCTCTTACTAATTTTAAGTGGGTTGATTATTTTCTGAGCTCATTTTTTTTTCCTTAGTGATTTGCTAAACATAGACAACACAGAGAATTACCTTCTATATTCTAATTTTTCCGTAAAGATACAAGTTCATTAGTTCTGTGGAATAATTGCCAACTTACAAGAGGTGAGATCTTCACCAAATGCTTTGCTGTTACATAAGAGAAGTCAGCATCTTTTTTTGTCTCCTTTAATAATTTTCCACTATTTTTGTCCCTTAAGCCAAGGTCATATATTTTACATCTTGGTATGATAGCATTCTTCTTTTAGATATCAATGTGTTTATGAAAGTTTTAGTAAAAACAACTCCCATATATAAGTGGCTTAAAGTATCATATATATATGTATATATATATATACATATACATATATATATCTTCCCAGGTGGCACAGTGGTAAAGAATCCGTCTGCGAATGCAAGAGATGTAAGAGGCATAGATTTGATCCCTGAGCTGGGAAGATCCCCTAGAGTAGGAATGGCAATTCATTCCAGTATTCTTGCCTGAAAAAATTCATAGAGTGTAGAGCCTAGTGGTCTACAATCCATGAAGTCATAGAGTTGGGCATGACTGAGTGACTGAGTATGCATGTGTATTGACTATGCGTTGGCTATCAGCTCTGTTCTGTGTTGCTCTTATTTAGGGCTGCGGGCCATGCTTCCGTGTTTGCTGTGGGGGGCAAACAGGAACATAAATATTGTATAATGACTACTAAATCCTCCCCCTAAAACTGTGACATCCCCTCATGTGCTAATGGACAAAGCAGTATACATGCCTACAATTGTCTTCAAAGGGGTAGGAATGTACAATCCTGAGAGAAATATTCCTAAAAGAAAAACTAGAAATACTGACTGAATAATGTAAATGCCACCTGCTCATACACATCAATACTTTGTTTTTGAGAATGCCAAACTGTAATCTCCAAGATGGCAACACTATTTTTTTTTTCATTTGGATCACTGTATCTTTTTGCTCAATGCACAGAAATAAGTAGGTACTCAATAAATATCTGTTTAATTACATGAATATTACAATGTTTTCTTAATACTGATAGAAGATGCATGGCATTTCAAATTTGTAGAGCTCATTTCACCCATTTCATCCAATACAGTCTCTGATATGTCAGTGTCTTTGCGTTCAGTTGCAAAATGTATATGACTTTTTCTCTTGGTTCCCTATGCCATGAAAGCTATGAGTGATGACCAACTTTCCAAAGAAGAGTATAAAATTATTAATAAACTGGAGGCTGTTTTAAAAAGCAGAGACACAAAACAAGCTGGAAGGGGGCTTCTGCCATTGCAGTATTCTTTTGTTGATGAATTACTTTGTGTACAAGAAATATATTTAAAATAATCTTGACAAGAGAATTAATGAACTGCCAGCAACTATCCTAAGGCAGCAATGAGTTTAGGAGTTCTGTAACCAATAGCAACTTTATTCTTCCCCTATTGCAAATGTCTTCAAAGGAGTTGTAAACATTGATCACACACCTCTACAAAGATACTAGCTGTGGTTGAAGAAATAGCTTATTCAACACGTGGACTAGCAAGGAGAAAAGTCAGTCATTTTCTGTGGGACAAATATATTCTCATTAAAAAACACATTACACTTTAATTAAAATGGTACTTTTAATCTCTACTCCAAAAATCTGAAAACACATATAATGTGGTGTTGGGTGTAAGGAGGAAAGAAAGGAGAAAGAGAAGAAAGACATGAGGGGGACAGAGGAACAGAAGAGGCTGATTTATTGTTCTTAAATGTTGAATTACATGTATCTACCTTTTCCCAAAAAACTAAAAATAAAATTACTTTGCAAAATACGAACACAGAAGCAAAGTTACTAATACCTAATAGTACTCCCAAATTTTGGATTTATTTTACTCAGTAAGTTGTGCTGTTTGTCTTTATGAAGCATGAAAATGTGGGCTATGATTCCAAAAGTGCAGTTCTTGCTGAGTCTATCACAGCACTGATACTAATTTACAAAGAGCCAGATTTTGTTAGTTTTCCTTTGCTGAGGTAACAAGTTAATACAAATTTAGTGGTTTAAAATAGTCATGTAGTATTGTACAATTCTATGTGGCAGAAGTCTGACCACAGGTCTCACTGTGCTAGAATCATTGTGTCAGGAGGGTTGCATTCCTACCTGAAGGTTCTAGGGGAGAATCCATTTCTTTGCCTACAAAATTTAGTTCCTTGCCATTGTGGGACCGAAATTCCTGTCCTTGCTGGCTGTCCGCTAAGGGTCATTGGCACTTCTTGAAGCCATTCACATGTCTTGGCTCATGGCTTTCTCTATCTTCAAAGCCAGTGTTGGCAGATCAATTCCTTCTCACATTTGAATCTCCCCTCCATTCTTCTGCCCTTCTCTTCCACTTTTTAAAAATAATTTATTACTTGATTTACTTTTCATTGGAGTATAATTGCTATACAATGCTGTGTTAGTTTCTGCTGTACAACCAAGTGAATCAGCTATATATATATATATATACATTCTCTTCCACTTTTTTTTTTTTTTTTTAAATCGTCCATTTTATTGCAAAGTGGCCCCAGGTCACTGAGTGCCTGGGCCTGGCCCTGCCCTTCCTCCCACTGGCCCCAAGCTGAGTGAGGCTCTATCCGATGCCTGTACACACCTACATGTAGGTGCAGACAGACCTGCTGACACAGAAACACGTGGACATATGACACTGGCACCAAACAGACACACTCCCGTGTGCAGCGCCCCCCATACACGGGCACACACTCTTCCACTTGGGCAGATACTCCATCATGACCAGAACAGGAATCCAGAGTGATGGGGATGCTGCCTTATTCCCTGCCTTCCCTGGGCCTCCTTGAGACCTGTGAGGCCACCACTGGGCAGGGCAGGGTGGTCTCTTCCACTTTTAAGGACTCATTTGATTTGATTCCCTGGTGGCTCAGATGGTGAAGAATCTGCCTGTGATGCAGGAGACACAGGTTTCATCCCTGGGTCAAGAAGATCCCCTGGAGAAGGGAATGGCTATCCAATTTAGTATTCTTACCTGGAGAATTCCATGGACAGAGAAGCCTGGCAGGATACAGTGCATGGAATTACAGAGTTGGACTTGACTGAGCAACTAACACTTTCACTTTTTCTCATTTTTGATTAGATTGGGCCTACCTGGTTAATCTAAAATAATTTTATTTCAAAGTTTTTAACTTAAATTATATGTACAAAAGAAATATTTACTATATAATCTAACAAATTAGGATGTGGACAGTTTTGGAAGGGCATATTATTCTGCCTACCACAAATGTCTAAGTGCCCTATGTATGTGTGGGCTTCTCTGAGATAAATGAATGAACGTTAGAAGTAAACAGGAAACTAACCACTCATGGATTTGGAAAAATTTAAATGCAGTGTACCCTATTAGCACGGGGGAAATAATTGTATGCCTTTCTCACTACAAAAATAATAGAAAAAACTTTATACTTAGTCCAGAACTATTTCTCTCTGAGTCTCCATAAACCAATGAGTCAATCAGTTCAGTTCAGCTACTCAGTCGTGTTTGACATTTTGCAACCCCATGAATCACAGCACACCAGGCCTCCCTGTCCATCAACAACTCTCAGAGTCCACCCAAACCCATGTTCATCGAGTCAGTGATGCCATCCAGCCATCTCATCCTCTTTCATCTCCTTCTCCTCCTGACCCCAATCCTTCACAGCATCAGGGTCTTTTCCAATCAGTCAACTCTTCACATGAGGTGGCCAAAGTATTGGAGTTTCAGCTTCAACATCAGTCCTTCCAAGGAACACCCAGGGCTGATCTTTAGGACGGACTGGTTGGATCTCCTTGCAGTCCAAGGGACTCTCAAGAGTCTTCTCCAACACCATAGTTCAAAAGAATCAATTCTTCAGCAGTCAGCTTTCTTTCTAGTCCAACTCTCACATCCATACATGACCACTGGAAAAACCATAGCCTTGACTAGACGGACCTTTGTTGGCAAAGTAATGACTCTGCTTTTCTATATGGTATCTAGGTTAGTCATAACTCTCCTTCCAAGGAGTAAGTGTCTTTTAATTTCATGGTTGCAATCACCATCTGCAGTGATTTTGGAGCCCAGAAAAATAAAGTCAGCCACTCTTTCCACTGTTTCCCCATCTATCTGCCATGAAGTGATGGGACCAGATGTCATAATCTTAGTTTTCTGAATGATGAACTTTAAGCTGATTTTTCACTTTCCTCAAGAGGCTTTTTAGTTCCTCTTCACTTTCTACCATCAGGGTGGTGTCATCTGCATATCTGAGGTTATTGATATTTCTTCCATCAATCTTGATTCCAGCTTGTGCTTCCTCCAGCCCAGCATTTCTCATGATGTAAAATAAGTTAAATAAGCAGGGTGACGATATACAGCTTTGACATACTCCTTTCCCTATTTGGAACCAATCTGTTGTTCCACGTCCAGTTCTAACTGTTGCTTCCTGACCTGCATACAGGTTTCTCAAGAGATAGGTCAGATGGTATGATATTCCCACCTCTTTCAGAATTTTCCACAATTTATTGTTATTCACACAGTCAAAGGCTTTGGCATAGGCAATAAAGCAGAAATAGATGTTTTTCTGGAACTCTCTTGCTTTTTCAATGATCCAGCGCATAAAGGGAAATCAGTGCATAAAAGAGTTCAAAACCAAGCTGTTGTCACCTAAGAATGTGAAAATGCTTTGTGGGCTTAGAAATACTTATACAAATAAAATGGTTTCCTTTGATATCTTCACCAAGTTATGATTCTGAATGTTCAACCATATCTGCTAAACCTGTCCTAAGGAGAGGAATACAAATACGGATGAGTGATTAAATTTGACTGAAGTGGATTTAATTAACCTGGAGAAAAGAAAATCAAGGAGTATTTGAAAGGTGTCTTTATTTTGATAAGGGGCTAATATGAAATTAGAAGTGTGCTGTGCATTTTTAGGGATTGATGTGGTCCCAGTGAATGCTTGCTTTTTTAGCATGCTGATTTCTATTCAACATAAAGAAAGTTTTTCTAAGAATCTGAGCAGTCTAAACATGGATAGAACTGTATCATAAGATCATGTCCTTCCTGTTACTAGAGGTCGTTGAGCAGTGATGGATAAGCACTTAGTAAGTTTGTTTTGGATTTATTTTAAGTACTAAAGGATTATACACTGTTTTTAGTAATGTGATTCTTTTTCCTAATCAAATTTTCCAGTTCTATGATAATTTTGTCTAGGTTTTTATGTCTTTCAAACTTGTAAAACCTAAACCTCAGGTTGTTTGAAATGGATGAATTTCCATAACAGAAAAGGATAATATTCACATAAAATGTGCAGATTTCTGTATTGTAATAATTATAAACACAATACACACTATTCATTTGTTAATATTTGTTTCATGGGAAGCACTGTCTAGGGTTGTGCTTGATTTTGAGAATACAGACAGACCCAGACTCCACAAAGCTTATGGATTTGTGGGGCAAACGGAGGGTAAACTAATGAGCAGATGAACAAAATCATTTATCATAGATTATATTATAAAGAAGATAAGCAGGATGACAGATTAAAAAGAATAACAGAAAGGCCAAGTTAAACAAGGTAATTACGAGAGAACTTTCAGAGGAGCTGACATTTAAACCAAACGTGAGGTATGAGAAAGGGAAGGCTCCTTTACATAACCTTATGAGTTATTAATCCTTTCACTATCACTATGAGTTGAGAACTATCATTGTCTTAATTTCATAGAGGGAGAAATTGAGACTTAGGTTTACCTGTACAATTTAATTGCTTAAGTGTGATGAAGCTTAAATTGGGACACAGATCAGTAAGATCTCAGCACATGTTAAAGATGCAGTCCACATCTTCAGATTTTAGGTCCCTTCTGATTCTGAGTCTCTGTGACTCAAACTGGCCAGGGTGACTTGGACAAAGTGAACGCCTGCCTCCGTGCCATTCTCTTTCTGTTGTGCTAGCGAATGAACTGGTTAACTTGAAGAATGCTAAACTTCTGTGAAGGGGTTAAAATACCGTGACACAGAAATATACCCTAAGGCTGATGGAGCTAGTTACAGTTTTTATTTGGACATAGATTGTGGAAGACACAGGGACAGAAATAGGCGAAAGACAATTTCCCGCTTTACTTGGATACCATTTTGATAGTGCTGATATATAACATGCACGTTAGTCTAATAAAAGCCATTTATATATCTAGGAGGGATATACCCATTGAAGACAAGTAGTTCCTCATTGTGGATTTAGTGCATCATTGAGAATAGGTAAGTCGGGGCAAATCTGAATGAGAAAGAGACCTGTGCAAGTAATACCAGTTGCCTGTGCTGTGCTGTGCTCAGTCATGTCTGACTCTTGATGACCGTGTGCACTGTAGCCGACCAGACTCCTTGCCCATGGAATCTTTCAGGCAAGAATACAGGAGTACGTTGCCATTTCTTTCCCCAGGAGCTACCCCTGCTATTGGGTAACATGGGAAGAAACCACTTTATTTCTGTTAAACTCAGTTTTCTCATCATGCTCAAAGGTTTCCTGACAATGTGGGTGACAGATATGTAAAAGCCAACCTCTTCTTCACATTTAAAAAGGTGATGGAAACAGAGATATGAATTCAAGAGTTAAGATTTATGCAGAAATCAGAACTCTAGTGAAGAGCATCATCTTCAGAGGGGGCTGGGAGCAGAATGTTTCTTATAGACAGTTCCAGAGAATACCACTGATAGAAATCCCCCACAAACAGAAAAGTCAGTGAATTGTTAACTTCATAAATTAAATTTCATTTCCCATTTTGAATGTTTGCCGACAATTCTTTAAATCTGTCTATGCTTTAATGCCAACATCATATATATGGCAAACATCCACTCTCTTTTTAAATTCAGAACACACACCCACACATACACTAGCATTACTTTAAGTTTGAGAAGGCTACGTGTATACTGTGAATGCATATGTCTTCATAATAAAAATTCACAAACACGTATTTCAATTTAGGGAACAAAGGAGCTGTGTCCCAGATTATACTGTCCTTATGCATAAGCTCATTGGGTATTCTGACTGAAGGATAAAGCTTTCAAAAGGCTCCTGATCTACCAATCCCACAAGTTTAATGTTACCTTCATGTATTCATCATATTGAAACTGAGCTGTATCTATGAGCCAGGTATAGTCCCAGGCACGTGAAATCCCAAACAGGCATAAGATATTGTTGCTGTGCTCAATAAACAAGCATTTTGATAGGCAAAGGATGTCAAGTCCACACTGTTTTTGTTACTTCAGTGGTACTGAATCATATGAATATTGAGTATCTGCTTTGCAAGTAACTATGAGGCATAGGCTTTTCACGTGTTACTCAAGCCTACCATATTACACAATATGAAGGGGCGCTTTTATTTTGTATATTATATACAAGTTGGCCCCTTGAAGAGTAGAATGTGATGGCTCTCACTTGCCTTGCACAATTTTCACAAAAACTGAACAGATAGATTTTGATTTTCCAAGACCAGAACATTGAGCCTCAAAAGTGTAAAAATCTCATAGCTATTAAAGGACATTTAGATCTGAATGATGCTAAAGCCACGATAATTTTATTCTCTATGAAGTCTATTGTTTTAATACTATCAAATGGCCGATCACTCACAATCACCCCAGGGTTCTTTTACAAGTAGAAACCATACATTAGAGGTCATTTGTATTGTTTATCTGAGGAGAAAAATAATGAGAGCAGCAGCTCTCAGTTCTAGACAGAGGCACAAACTGCAGATCCAGCCACTTTTTAAAAGCTTAGAATTTACAAGTTGCGGGGTCCTACAGAAATTTTTCTTAAACTTTTCCTTTTAGAGAACTGCCCAGGAAATCTTTCCACAATAATCTTTCTGTTACAGATACATTTCTTATCACAGAGCTAAGAACAACAATACTTAGTGAAAGGATTAGACCTGGAACCTCAAAATTTTAGAATTTAAATATGAAAATTTTACCTCCTCTTGAATAAGATATATATATATATCTCAAGGTCAATTGCTCTTATGTCTGAATGGTGGCACTCAGTATTTTTATTTTTTCTAGCACAAGAAATAGTATTTTTATGGGGTGGTAGAGAAGTTTGTATAAATATATATTTAATGATGACAAACATCAGCAGAGTAGATGGATAGAGATTGAAAGGAACTAAGGCACATGGAAAATTTAAGGAAGTGGATTTTGATGTCATGAATCACAGTTTATGTTATACACTAGAGGACAGAGTATAAAATATTAGTCTTGCTATACCAACATTGTCAGGCTTGCCACCCACACAGTTTACACCTTTGAATATACCCAAGATCGTTCATTAATTTTAAGTTTCTTTTTAATGTTTAATGCTTAATGGAGAGAAGCTGTGATTTCTCAAAAATGTTGATGCTGATGATGACTCTGCAAAGAAAAATCATCTTTATTTAAACACAGATTATAATAAAGAATATGTGCTACTAGAATGTTAGTGTGATTATTTAGCAAAGAGAAAAAGAATGCCAGCTTGAGTCCATGGCTTTGTTCCTTTTTGACACAGTTGTTTTATTTTGTTTCATGGCCATTGTTTTACTTTCCTGCTGCTTCTTTTTCCACCTTAATACCCCAGCCAAGCTGGATACACATATTCTAGTTTGTGCATGTGTGTGAGCAAGCTAAACAAATGTTATTGGCCTAAATTCTTTACCACTCCTGGAGAATATCTCAAAGCATGGGCCATGGTGGACTGGTAGGTCAGTATTTAGGTAGGTATGAAATTTTACCATCTTAAACTCTACGAAATAAACCATATAGGCAGTACAGTGGTAAAGAATCCACCTACCAATGCAGGAGATGCAAGAAATGCAGCTTCAATCCCTGGGTCAAGAAGATACCCTGGACTAGGAAATGGCAACTACTCCAGTGCTCTTGCCTGGAAGATTCCATGGACAGAAGATCCTGGTGGGCTACAGTTCATGGCATCACAGAGCCAGGCACGATTGAAGAGCTGAGCATACATACGTAGTTGCAAAATATTGGGGATACTATATTGTATTTAGTTTTCCTCCAAGAAATGTTTTAAGTGCATTTTGTCTACTGCAATCACCTAAATTTGTCTCATGACTTGATATACAGATTTTGTGATGCTCTTAGAAACTATACTTATAAGTTCATGAATATGAATATCAACCAGTTTTCCACCTTGAAATTAAGGTTGATTAAATGTCTCAAATAGTTGTTACTAATATTCTTTCTGAATTTGAATGAATATAGCTTATTAAACCCTAGGATTGCCATGATTTTTTATTTCACATCAAATTCAATTCCTTGAATTGCTTCATATATGTCAGTTGTAGAAATTTATATGAAATGAAAATTTACTTGACATTTATATGAAATTAAAATTTATATGAAAATTAAAAAAAAATTCAAATAATAGCTCTAGGTCTTTTTCATCTATATAGACTTCTGGTGAAATTCTTTTTGCTTCCTAAACCTCTGCTCTTTATTCTGGGTAATGCACAGAATAAAATAGATGCTCACTCTATATTTTCTCAGTTGACTGTTGCTTTTCTATCTCACATAGCACCTGGAGCATACAAAGGAACACAATGAATTCTTACTGATCAATGATGGATATGTCCTAAACTTATGTGTGAATCTTAGCCTCCATGGAATCACATCTATATTCCTATCAGAACAAATAACAATTTTTTAAAGGTTTTATTTTGATTCTTAATGTCTGTGACTAAAAGATAACCATATTTCTGAATTTTGAAGTACAGTTATAAAAGGAAGGAAATAGGAAAATGAAGAAAATTCCCCTTGGTTACTTAAAATGACAAGTTCATGGTTGTCTGTTGTATCTCCTGGTCTTGATCAGAGCAGAACAAGGAGAGTGGAAATAAGGTTGCTTTCTGAGATCCTAAAAATGTTATTTGTTATTCAAGTGCTGCCCTTCAGTATTTTTGTAAATGGAGCTTCCCTGTTGGCTCAGTCAGTAAAGAATCAGCCTGCAATGCAGGAAACTGCTTGCAATACAAGAGACCTGGTTTCAATCCCTCAGTCAAGAAGTTTCCCTGGAGAAGGAAATGGCAACCCACTCCACTATTCTTGCCTGGAAAATTCCATAGACAGGAGCCTGGAAGGCTACATATAGTCCATAGGGTCACAAAGAGTCAGACTAAATGACTAAACCACCACCACAACCACCACCTTTGTGAACTGGGCCAAATCATTAACGGTTTTGAGTTTCTGTTGTCTCCTTTGTCCGGAGAGTATAATAATTATGTTTGCCATGCGAAGTGGATCTGAGGATTAAAGAAACTACCATATATCAATATAAAAGGACTATAAAGAAGGTTTCACAAAGACAGAAAGTCAAAAGGTATGCATTCCCAGGTTCCCCGTCACTCTGCTATACTTGCATAATAGGACTGACCAAGCAAAAACAATAACCCATTGAAACAGGGCACATGGAGCTGGTCTGGGTACTTCATTAATAGGAAGAGCTTGTGATAAGTTTCAAATTTCTGTGGATTTGACCCACAACCCTAAGTGGATGGATGAAGTCCTCAGGAAACTCCCATTGTGTTCAGTGCATAGTTGCTGTGTTTTTGTCTGCTTTTTTAATTTTTAATAGCTTTATCCTTTTTTTTTCTTTTTACTCCTTTTTCATTCTTTTTAATGGATTTTATATGATCATTCTATGAAAGTGAATTGTATGCTGACTCCAAATATTGTCTGTTGAAGTCTGTGTTTACTAAGGTACAAACTGAGTATAAGCCATCAGTTCAGTGGTTAAAACCACTGCTTAAAACATGAAACACAGAATTTTACATGAAGAAGAATTGATTCAAAAATGGCTAATATATGGTTTATCCAGTGTAGAGAAAAATTTTCTCATTTAATGCAGGAAGGAAAGCACGATACTATTTCCGACTCTTATCCCCAAAGGTTCAATGGTGATGTTATGGGAATGTCCACATTAAAGGACAGTATAACACTAAGAAAAAGACAACTCACTAGTGTTAGTTATTCCATATGTTATCTCACTTTGCATTAACTGCTAATGTGGGTATAATATCAGAGGCAAAATTACTCTTTATTCTGCCTGTCTCACCTCCTAGGTGTAAGTTCCCCAAATGGTATGGTAATGCTCCCCGTAATACCCAGCGCAGTACTTTGCTAGGAGTTCAATAAATGTTTGTTGAATTGAATTACCACATTAACATGCAAATTGTGAGACTGCAGATTATACAGCCTGTAAATCTTATTTTAAAATCTAGTTTTACACAAATTTGCATATTATTTGGGAAATGAATAAATTAAGCCCAAATCAGTGTCTAATTTAAATGCATTTGCACAAACTCTCTTAAATAGTTTGAAGAGTGACCACTTACCACAGGGAGGTCACCTTATTCATTTTGGGGAATCAACAATCTAAAACAATAAAAAAAAGAAGATTGTTCCGATGTTCATTTATTTACCAATTGATGTGTTTTTTTTTTCTTTTCTCCCAAATGAACTTTCCTTGGAGATTTTTCTTTACAGTACTCATTTGCCACTTTTTGAGTCCCGTTGCTTTGCTGACTTCATGTACTTAGTTTGAGGGAACTTGATCGATGTTTTTTTGATAAGTAAAGCTGATCAGGCCTTGTAAGTAAGTGATGACAAGTAGTTGAAGCTACTTAAAAGTTACTTCTTTGCCAATTTGTTGTTTTATTGAGCAGTCATACTTTATTCAAGACAGAGAAAATGTCTGTGGCTTGTGGCATTGCAGCTCTGGATGCTTGCATGTTTTCTTTAGAGAAACTCATATAAACTTACAATTAAATTTGGCCTCTTTGTCAATTTAAAGATAAATTAAACTGGCTCTTTTACAATTTCTTTTACCCTCCCCTGAGTCTATTATCCAAGTAAGTTAGCTCTACAAATCTTGATACAAATAATCTCTAAGAGAAATATCCAGCATGATGCTTATTAAGCCATAGTCTAGCCTATTCAGTATGTAAAAACAAAACAAAACAAAACAAAAAAAATCACCTTGCTTTTTCTAGTGCAGTGCTCTTAAAATGAAGCTCTGTTTGATCACATAAAAGTACCTGTGTTTCATATTTCATAACATCTAAATACCTTATTCTATCTACTCAAGTAATTTAAAGTGAGAAATACTGGAATTATTTAACAAAATGAGATGTAGCAAGATATTTTTGACAGAGTTTCCAGAGAAACCACAAAACAATAATGCAGTGAAACCTGATTTTAGAACAAAGTCAACTTCTAAATGATTTATAGAAGCACCACTGATACTTGTGAATTTAAAAAAAAAATGTAAGGAAAACCCACAGCTAAGTTTCCAATGAGTCAAGACATTGAACAATGTATTCTTATTGGGAATAAACAAAGAAGGGAACTCAGCATAAAAAGAAAAAAACTGTAGAGAGGAGGAATTATATTTTAAATGCTGCCAACTTCCAAGGTGTGCAATCGATGAAGTCTTCATCTTGTCATCACCAAGCTTCAGTCTGTGTTTCTATAATCACAATGCAGTTTTTACACTCTGCAATTATCTTTAATTGTAAGGATACACAACCCCTTATTAAGCTAAAAGGAAGATAGTAGCTGTGCATGTTAAAGAACCTGTGAACTCCAATAGCCTGGTTTGATTTCTGAATGATATTGACACTCTCCTGAATAGTGATCACCACATTTCATTCTTTGCTTATGCTGAGTTCTTTAATGGAAAACATGCGAAGACCATCCCCTCAATAACTTTCTTTCTTGCAGCCTGGTTAGCTGAGACTCTTGCTGAAGGTGATCTGCTCCTACAAGTTCAGGGGATAGGAAAAGTAACTCAGCACCAGAGGGGCTAGGTTATTTTGGCTGGAAGGAAAAAAAGTTGGACAAGTCTCTCTACCAGTGATGGTGCGTGTGTGCGTGTGCATTCTGTCACTTAGTCGTTTCCGATTCTTTGTGACTCGGTGGACTGTAATCCATCAGGCTTCTCTGTCCGTAGGATTTTCCAGGCACAAATGCTGGGATGGGTTGTCATTTCCTTTTTCAGGGGATCTTCTCCACCCAAGGATGGAGCCCATGCCTCTGGCATTGCAGGTGGATTCCTTACTGTTGAGCCACCTGGGAAGATACCTTGAACTGTCTGATAGGTTTTATTTGGCTCTGAAAGGATAGCTAAGTTGACAGTCCAGTGTATTTGTATACCTCTATGTTTGTCAGCTTGGAAAATAACTCGCCGAACAAAACCTATGTATACACCCCCTTGCCAACCACCACTACCATCGTTGCCACTACAGAGAGAACTCCTGCTATTCTGGCTTCAGCTCAGAGGCAGCTATTTTAGTGGAACTGTTTTTGTTTTCTTTGTTCCTCTTCCTACTTCATACATCAAAATTAGGCACCCCCCCCTTTCCCTAGCATTGCCATAGTATAATGTCTGCAACTCTATTTAACCTGTATGTTACTTTGCCTTATAATCATTGTAAGATATTAACATGACTCTTACCCCTAATAGATTATAAATACTCTGAAAGCAAGTAATATTGTCTTTTACTCTTTATATTGTTTTCCTTGTCTGTGAGAAATGTGTATCCACAGAACAAACACACAAATACTTAGCTATCTTTATAAACACACACACATATACAGAGCACGTAGAGTATCTGTATATGCATATATGATCATCTGCTCTATAATATGAATGTTAAAAGAGAGAGAAAGAGATTGCCTTTTCTTATGTAAGATTCTGAGAGGGCAATGAAATCATTCCATTTGCCAGGTAATCACCCCTGTTCCAGTGATAGTGTTATATCTTTATCCTATCAATTTTCTATTTTGAAAATCGATACTATAACACAGGCAATAGGATCTAGCAATATCATAAATTTCTTCCTGCAGACACTTGGGGAAGTCAGGATTACATGCTCTGTCCATTCTGTGCTCCATCCCATCTCTGTATTCTGACAACGTGTACACCTCCGTTTTCCTTCTTCCCTCACATTTAGAATTCACTTGGAGAATATACTTAGAGTATCCATCAGGCAGTCATTTTCAGGTTGGAAACAGTGAAGGAGGTCTGCTACAAGCCTAATGAGAGCTCTTGAAAAACGCCATATCAAGTAATGGTGCAATTTTACTTTCAGTGTATCAAAACATTCTTGTATGGCCTCCACGAATGTTTAGAAATGTCACACTTGAATGTTCATGCCTCTTAAATAGGAGGAGAAACTGGAGTGCCAGTTTGTTTCCGCCAACATGCAGGCTGCGTGGGCCTGATATTTTACTGTTAGCCTTTGGAAATAACTTCGTTCTGGGATTCCATTGCAGTTTAAGTGTACTTTCTTGCATAGTTTATATTTGCAAGTAAACACGTTGAAGATGTGGCGTGGACAGTGGTGTATCTCATTGTCATCCGTGCATTTATGTCGCTATTTGTGGTTTCTGTATATATAGGTGTCATTCGATTTTTGTTATGAGAAGGAAAGATTTAGGCAGTTCCTGAAATGTGTACATATTTCAGTGTCTTTAAAAAATATGTTTTGCTTAAGGAGATCACTTTTCATAAAAAAAAAAACAAAAACTTAAATGTTATCAAAGAACAACCACACGTAAAGCAAGAAACCCAAGTGGCTTCACAGGATTGAAATCCTACAGAACCTTCAAATACCATACCATACCAAGGCTACATACACTTTTACAGGATATAGAAAATGACATAACTATCTAAATCTTTCTATGAAGCAACTGTAACATTGATAGTAAAGCCTTATAAAGATATGAAAAATTATGCAAATTAACCTCACCAATATTTATGTAAAAATCCTAGATAAAATAGTAGCAACAAAATTCAGTCGTATATTAAGATAATTATACCAAATGACCCACTAAGATTTATTTCAGAAATGCAAGATGTTCAATATTAGAAAACCTATTAATATGATTCATTACATTAATAGATCTGAGGATAAAAATCACATGAATATTTCCATAAATACTGAAAAGTTCTTCAAAAAAACTTGACATCCATTTCCTATAATACACTCAATAATAAAAATAATAGATGGATACTTTCTTAACACAATGAAATAGGAATATTTCCTTTCATTAGGAATACTGGGAAAGTTCTAGAAGCTTTTCCACTAAACTCAGGAATTAGGCAGAGATATCTGTTACTTTCCCAACTGTTTGACACTATATGGGAGATATTAGCCTTTGGAATTAAGATAACACAGAATCACATGGAAATGAAAGAAAAGTAAGATTATCTGCAAATGATATTATAGCATACCTAGAAAATCCTGGAGAATCACTGTTAAAAATAATTTAAACAAAGTGTAAAATTCAATCAGATCATAAAACATAAAATGAATATACAAAGTTGATCATCTCAGTTAGCTTTTGCTGTATAACCACTCCAAAACAAGAAAGATTTGAACAAATAGACATCTATTATTCCTGGATAGGATTTCTTAATATTAGAAAGATGTTAAATTCCCTAACTGAATTAGTTATTAATACATTAGTTGATACAATAATAATATCAAGTACTTTACTGATGTAGGATGAATTGATGCTACAGATCATATAGAAAAATAAGTATGTACACAAATCTCAGAAAAAATGAGAAAGAATGATAATGGGCACATGAATAGACCAGGGAGACATGAGAGAAAAATTTAGAAATAGATCCAAATACATATGGCTTGTTTTGTTTTTACATATAAAGTGCTATAACCATTGAAGAGGAATTTTGAATAAAAGATCAATTTGGGTTTATACACCTTCCTATACATGAAAAGTTACACCAGATGTATCAGATGTGATGCATTAGTATTTTTTTTTAATTCATCAAAGTAAGAAGATTCTCAAAACCAAAGTGTGCATTTCAAAATAACACAGAAACCAACCTGAGGTTGTTCCAACTAGCCAAATTTAGGGTAACTGATACATCAAAATGAAAAATGGAAACTATAATTTAATAAAAAACCATGAATCTGTATGAATCATGGTGTTTTAGGTGAATGAAGAAAGGAAAGGTACTATTAATATAAGAGTAAAAACTGATAAAAAGCACAAACATTATGAAGTCCATATTTAACATCCATGTGTTCCCTGCTGTGCTTAGTCACTCAGTCTGGCCTACTCTTGCGACCCCATAGACTGTAGTCCACCAGTCTCCTCTCTGTCCATGGGATGCTCCAGGCAAGGATACTGGAGTGGGTTGCCATGCCTTCCTCCAGGGGATCTTCCCAACCCAGGAATCATACCTGGGTCTCCTGCATTGCAGGCAGATTCTTTACTAACTGAGCTACAAGAGAGATGCCCTTAACATCCATAATAGTAATAATTCAGGCAAGAATCATCCATAAACACTAAAAACATAGAGCAAAAGATTGCTCACAGTCTCAAGAATATTCTCACAGTCTCAAGCTACCCTCCCCCCACCCCCAACACACACATATTTTCTTTTTTATCCACAAAGGGAAGACAGTATCTTGAGATGGAGAAAAAATAACTGAAAACCACACAGCACCAAGTAATGTGGAAAACACATATGCTATCTTTTAATCTTCTAATTTCTTCTGATCCTTCATTTTGTTTCCAGCTTTTTCCTATAGTGTTTACTCCTAAGAATAAGACTTTTCTAATTAATCATTTGAGTCTCTCTGCAAAATGACTATGTGGGCAGTCAGCATACTGTCGTCTTCTTGTGCTTCCATTGCACAGAGCTTTCAGACTCAGAAATAACACTCTTCATCAAGGCAGTTTTATAAACAACAAATATCTATGTTGTTTATATATATATATATCACAGTTTTGTCTGTGATAATCAAAAAGGATCTGAATTAAAATCATACTAGCTATTAAAAAAAATAGATCCAAAATTCCATGGCTCAATAAGACACAGTTTATTTCTCTCTCCAGAAATAGTCCTTCATAGATATCCCTGCTGAGTGCTTCTAGGGATACGGTTTCACCTGCTTTTAGCTGGTATCATAAAGAAGGCCACAGGGGACCATGGCAAGGAGGTTTTCATGACCCAGGCATCATTTCAACTTACATCCAGTTGGGGAAAACTTACTCATAGCACAAGACAGGCTGACAAATTTAATGCAAATGTTCAGCCAAAGAAAAAGGAACTCATTTGAGGGAATATCTTACAGTGTTGAAATCTGTGGTTCATTGCATCTATATATGACCAGGCATATATATGTCCGCATCTATATATAGAACACACTTGGAATGGGTTCCTTACAAACTAAAAAAGAAGAAGAGTTTTTGACTTTTGAAGCTGCTACATTGCTATCTCTATAATGAGAATTCTCTGTATTTGATTATATGTGATTAAATAGACATATCATATTTAACTGAATTCTTCAATTATGCTAATAAAGGCAAAAGTGCATAAAAATGTTTGGATACAAGCAAAACATATTGTTGCTCAGCATGCAAGTCAATTTTGGAAGCAGAAGTGCAAAATATGCCATAGACTTGACTGTTACCCATGATTGGTCAACCAGTTGTGGACATCAATCAGTATACTTTATAGAGAAATAAGAGAGCTTTGATTAAACCAGCCAGTCTATTAAGTGCAGGTCAGTAAGAGAGCTTGGGTTGTAATTCATGCCCTTTGGCTCTCTACCAGCAGTAATATGTGAGCAGTGCTATCTTCTCTTCTCTAGAAGTGTTCCCTCTGGAAGGTAAACTTTGCTACATGACTTCTTAACAAGAGATAAAGTTTTTAGTCCTTTTGGATAGGAAAGATCGTTTCTTATAAAAGTACTTTCTTGGTGTGCAAAATTCCTGGGCACTTCCTGTGAATCTTAAAATTTCTCCCTTTGATGGTAGACTGGGACATTTCCTATTTAACCACTGAATCCCTGCTATTATTTAGATTACATTAGAACTGATATCTTATGATAGATTAGTTAATAGGCTGAGTCATTCTTATGCATTTCATAGGTTGCATTTTTCAATTCATGGTTCAATTAACACTTCTTGGTTTTGTATAGGGTTTTGGAATCCCAGGGAAACCATTCCCTGTGCTTGCTATAGTCAAAGCTTGGTCCTTCTGTTTTTAAAGAAATTTAGAACTAAAAATATATATGACACATAGCTTTGCTCTGTTTTTTCCTTCTGAACTCAAACCACTCTTGTCAGAACACTGAGTGTTATTCCTCAGCATCTCAATACATTTTTGAAGCATTCCTTCTGAGAAACCTACATAGAAAAGAAGCAGTGAACAATATTTTAAATGTATTTTAAAGCCTGGATATGAGATAATCTCTCCAGATTCTCCTCTTATCATAAATATACATAGTTCAGACTGTTAAAAATGTTTCATAGTGAAAAATTTCTCTTTATTTTTTAGGTCCTCAATTATGGTTTTTCTTCCCTCATAATTCTTTTAGTATTTTATTTATGATATCCTTAAGAATTTCTCTTTGGAATTAGATGTATCTGTTTTACCTCTGCAGTCTCCAAGATGTCAGTGATGAGTTTACACGTTTCTTCTGGCCAATGCCTGGCACCCTGACTTATAAACTGTAAGAGAATTAGCATATGCATGTATAAAACCTCTTTCAGTGTGCTATGGATCATTCTTTTGATATTTTACAGTAATCCCTTTCTCTTTTTTCAGTATATATAATATTTTCTTGCTTTATTATATCTTTATTCATACATGTTCTATATGGGCATATATGCACAAATACATATGATTTTGTTTTTTATGTACATATATGAAAGAAGTGGGGCTTCCCTTGTAGCTCAGTTGGTAAAGAATCTGCTTGCAGTGCAGGAGACCTGGGTTCGACCCCTGGGTTGGGAAAATCCCCTGGAGAAGCAAATGGCAACCCACTCCAGTATCCTTGCATGGAAAATCTCATGGACAGAGGCGCCTGGGCTGCAGCCCATGGGGTCACAAAGAGTCAGGCACGACTGAGCAGCTAACACTTACTTGCTTACTTATGAAAGAAGGGAGAAATGCCGTGACTTATAGTTCCCAGATTTTAAGATCTAGTATATTTTAAAGTGCAACTTTAAAAATACAGGTAGTTTTGAATTTTTTGTAAAGATGACTTTTTTAATTTATTATAATCTCAAGTTACCTGAAGTGTGTAAAAGATCTTAAAATATTAATAAAGAGTCCAATGGATTTTGTGTGCACTTAGACTAATTGAAATTAAGATTCACCAATCAAAAGATGTGATTTTTCTCCCTCTTAAAGAATTCAAGGAAATCTTGAAATAATATATTTCAAGGTAATGCCTTGAGTGTTTTCTTTCTGCTTAGAATGGCTATTTATAGTTGGTTTAATTAATTCCTAGAGTGTGCAGGGCAAAGAATCCCTTTATCTTGTCACCCTATAGAGCTAAAGGTATGGTCTGTGCTGAGCTAGAGCAAACTTTAAAGCTGATCAAACTTCTAAGCAAAATCCTATATTGTGATTAGTAATGGACCCAATCCTGTGAAGTGAATAGTGGTGAAGGAATCACAAAAGGTTCCCAGGTTGGAGTTGGATGAAAGAATCTAAAGGATGAACTGTGTATCTAAACCTTATCTAAACCCCTTCAGTGGCTGGAATTGGGTCTGCCATCTTGTCAGGACACACCTTTTTGGGAGATTTTATGCCTTTTCTCATTTTAGTCAGGTCAGATGAGCCAAGAGAGCAGTTTGCAGGTTCAAAAGCACCAAGGGATGTATGACTGAAATTGCAGGCATAGCCTCTAGGATTAGAGAACGCGGTTCAGATGTCAGAACTAGATCAAAGTCTATGGGCTACTTGGGCCTAATTATTAGCACAGAACAATATATAAAAATACTTTTGTAAGCTATAGAGTTGCCTCCAGGTAATTATAGCAGAGAAAGCTACAAGGAGTAGCCAATGGCCAGATGAATTTCAGTTTTATGGAACAGAGAAAAAAGATGTTTGGCTTCAGGAGAAAAGTAACACAAAGCTATGTGTTTTGTATTTTTTTTTTTTAATTTCTAAATATCTTTAAAAATGGAAGAATCAAGTGTTGACTTTGTCAGGCACAGGAAATGGTTTTCCTGGAATTCAGAAGCACTGGGACCACTGCACGTGCCTTTTTCAAAGTTCATTCCCATATGAATGAGGATATGTAACACCCACTACTATCGTGACATTTATGTGATTATCAACTAAATGTAATTTTGTTTTGTTTAATTATATTTTACATTAATATGAATGCTTGCTCAGTCACATCCAACTCTTTGTGACCCTGTAGACTGTGGCCTGCCAGGCTCCTCTGTCCATGGAATTTTCCAGGCAAGAATACTAGAGTTGGTTGCCATTTCCTCCTCCAGGGGATCTTCCTGACCCAGGAACTGAACCTGTGTCTCTTATGTCTCCTGCATTGGCAGGTGAATTACTTACCCCTGTGCCATTTGGGAAGTCCCTATTTTACATACTCATAAAATTTAGGAAAGGTGATTTTTTGATCCATTATATTACATTAAAATATATGGATTATAGAAGCCCTCATAATTCAAATTGTATTAAAATGATGACAAATACAATTAATTCTAAGGTACAATTACCTCTAGAGTTAAATTTTATCATTTCATTAAAAACAATTTTAGTAAATTTCATTCTCAACTTTTCAGTTCCACATTTTTTCCTTGAAAAATTAATCTCCTCCTTTCTAATAGGTGCTTAGATAACATAAAGATTATACAAGGCACAGTTTGATACATACCACAGCTACAAAAATCAAAAGAAGATTACAGCTTATCTTGGGGGAGGTACATGGAAAAAAAGGAGTCTTGAAGTGTGGGTGGATTGTGCATGGGCTCAAAAAATAGCCATTGGCAGAAATTGAAAAGGAAGTTAACATATTTTCATTTTTGGTTGAGTAGAGGGCTTGCATATCAGTAGGGCAGAAAGTTTAAGGAATTTGCACTTAATTTTGTCGTGTGCTGTGCTGTGTTGTGTTATGTTATGCTAAGTCACTTCAGCCGCGCCCGACTTTTTGAGACTCCATGGACGGTAGCCCGCCAGGCTCCTCTGTCCATGGGAATTCTCCAGGCAAGAATTCTGGAGTGGGTTGCCATGCCCTCTTCCACGGGATCGTCCCAACCCAGGGATCGATCTAATCCCCATGTCTCTTAAACCTTCTGCATTGGCAAGCAGGTTCTTTAACACTAGTGCCACCTCAAAAACCCAATTGGAAAATACTAAAATTCTGGGATGCAGGAAATGTCTGGATCAGAGCCAGACATTATAAGGTTTGCAATAGTCCCATAATCTAATTATTTGTTAATATTGTATAACTTTATTTTTTCTCATCCACTCATGAAAAACAAATAATACATGGTCACTAATATCTCTGTGAAATTATTGTCCTGTATTTGTAATAGATTTATCCAGAATGTACATTGTCCACAGTTCTAATGAAACTCCAAAGAAGATCTAAACCATCAGATCCCTGGGAAACCAGGGAATCTGTCTTATTTTTTTGTGTGTCTTTTTTTTAAATTAATGAATCTGTAATACTGATTTGAGGGAATGTCTATAATTTGATTAAATCAATTCATTAGTTGCAGAAAGTGAGCAGGACCCAACATTACTAAAGAGTTTTGGAAATATTTGTTGAAATTTGTTCCATCTTTGGACTTAAAGACTATAAGCAACTGGAGGTGAAATTGTGAATTTTGAATAGAGAGTATCTAGCCATTTTATCACTAAGGAAATTGGAAAGGAAAAAATTGACTTGGCAAGCATCTATGAATTCAATTAATGAATTTAACCAAATATAATTTGCAAATGATTTCATGGCTCTTAATGGGTCAGATAATGTGCAGACTTGTGACCTGAGGATTAACTCAGAGCCACGTGTATATTCCCTGAAAATTCTCTGTGCCTGATTTGATGTTATTATCAAGAAGTGGGCAGTTTGGATTTTTATGCTTAGATATGCAAGCCAGTTGGCAGAAGATGCATTGGCTTGCCAGGTGGCATTAGTGGTAAAGAATCTGCCTGTAATACAAGAGCCACAGGAGACGTGGGTTCCATCTCTGGGTCAGGAAAATCCCTTGGGAAGAGGAAGTGGTAACCCAGTCCAGTATTCTTGCCTAGATAATCCCGTGGACAGAGAGACCTGGAGGGCTACAGTCACAGGGTCTCCAAGAGCCCAACATGGCTGAAGCATCTTGGAATGCAGGAGGAAGATGTGTGCACACGTGTGTGTGTTACGATATATGGCTAAAATACATTTTTCTTTTGGCCACCTTTTCAGGATCAAGCCAATATCTTCAAATTTGAAATAATACAAATTACATCATCTTTTAATGATACTGTAATGTTGTTCTTTGGAGATAAGTGGGGAAACTTTCTATGGACTCAGATGAAAGATTGTGTAAAACCATGTGTATTAGTTATCCTTCATTTTACCTCTGAGAATGACTAACCTAATTAACCTCTGAGAAATGTCTTTTTAAATAATAAAAGTATTATTATTTAAAATTTATTATTTGTTATTATTATTTAAAATTATAATAAAATATCAGGATCCTACTGAAATTTTCTCTGAAGTTTGTGCCCATTTTATTACTTATTGTTGTGGCAGTTTGAGACATTAAAAAGAGGGTTTGGTGCAGATTTGAATTGACTTAGGTTTGAATCCTGGCTTCTCTCCTTCCAGTAGCCTTTGATCTTAGGCATGTTTTTAATTTTTTCTGAGTCTTCTCCTTCTTTAAAATATTTAGAGTAAGATACCTAACTTTCATAATAATTTTGAAGATTAAGTATGCTATAAGAAGAGTCTAGCTTATAATCCCTGATACATAACAGCTTCATTGAAGTTGGACATTCCATTCTATATTTCCACTTCATTCCAAGCTGTCTCACTCCATTAAATGGATGGAAAGCAGTGGAAACAACCTTCTGAATTTTTGATCTAAGTTATTAGGACAAATTAATTGCCCAGAATGTATGCAGCATTGTGTGTATTTTCTTTTTCTCATTTTATATGACACAAATTCCTATATGTTAAGGTTTTATTTATTTATTTATTTATTTGTTACTGGAGTATAGTTGGTTTACAATGCTGTGTTAATTTAACCTCCTTGATTAGGGCTTTCTTACAATCTAAATCCTTAGGGCAGCTCTGATTGCCTATTTGACGATATAAGAAATTTTTTTCTTGTGTGGTCCTTAGAGTGAGTCTAAATATTTGAACTTCCTACTGGTCATAAACTGGGGAAGTATGGGACAGAGCATGTATTAAGCTCTATTAGACTTTTTAATATACACTGATTATAAGCCAGATACTATGTAAATGATGTATTCATTTTCTTATTTAATCTATTCAACTCTATTAATATATATATATATTAATGTATATATATATATATATATATATATTATACCCTTTCAGCAAACAAATATGTTGGCATCCAGAAAGCTTGAGTAACTTGGTTAAAGTTAAATAGAAAAGTTAGCGTGTCAAGTCATAAACAGGTTTTCTGACCCAGTGTTGCTTCTGGAGTGTCAGTGTAGGAATGCCTGAATGTAAACAAAAACTTAACAAAAGACACACAAAGTCACATAAATTCACCCAACAGAGGAAATAATTGTTCATAGATTTGTTTATACGCTAGCAGAAAAATACTGGCACACAGATGAACACACATATAGATTTATATCCATAAAATAGAAGCATAACATAATACTATTTTTTTTTACTTTTTATTCACATTAAATAATACACATGAGCATCTTTCCTTGATAAGAAATTTGCTTTCACAAAACTGAGGTTTATTCTTATGTAAGTGTGTGCTTAGTTGCTCAGTCATGTCTGACTCTTTGTGGCCCCATGGACTTTAGCCCACCAGGCTCCTTCATCCATGGGGATTCTCCAGGCAAGAATACTGGAATCAGTTGCCATGCCCTCCTCTAGGGGATCTTCCCAACCCAGGTCTCCTGCATTGCAGGCAGATTCTTTGCCATCTGAATCTCCAGGGTATGTAAAAAATGTTCTGGAATGTATTTGACTCTTTTCTTGAGGATTTACTTTAATGCTGCAATGAACATACTTTTAATGAAATGCTTGTGCACATTCTAAATTATTTTCTTAACATAAGTTCCTACAAGACTAACTGTGTTATGTGGTATACTAAATTTTACAATTTTTGATCAGTATTGCCAAATTGCCTTCCAGGAAGTCAAAACTTTTCATATGGGAAAATATTTCATTGTTTTATTAATAATGGCTCATTGCCTTAAATAAAGATATTTGACATGTTCATTTAGTCCAAAATTCCTGAAGGAGAAAAAAAATAAAGGCAGATAAGCATTTTATTGTGAAAACTGCACCTGCCTTATAGGGCCATTGCTGCTTCATATATATTTACCTTGAATTTTGTAAGTATACACAAGAGCCTTGAAATACCCAGAAAAGATATTTCATCAAAACCATTCAACATAGCAGGGCCGAAAATTGGAGATTTGGTTAATCAGGAGAAATTTCCATATTTTAATGAAGAAATTAGCTTTTTTTTTTTATCACCATGAAAAAAGACCACTTTGCAATTCTTTTTATAAGAAAGTTGATGTCATGGATGTGCTACTTAGTTGCCTTGAGGGAATAACATTTCCAAATAAGTGAGAATTGTTTTTCAGCAAAAAACTGCTTCCTAGTTGGTTAAAACTGGTTCAACATTCTGCTGTAAACTTACATTAAATGCAAGTGTGGAAAAATATTTTTTCATGGATACTCTTTGGGCACTCACATGCAATAGATTGAATACTGTCATTTAGATGTAAAATTTAAATACTTTAAACATGCGTTGTTATAGGCCAATGAATGAAAATACTATATTGAAGAATAAACCATATTTATAACACATTCATTACTATCAAATCAACTTAGCATTTCAGATTCATATTTAGTCCAGAATCTACCTTCTACGAACCCACAGAACAGAGGTACGGAAGATCTAGTATCTGAAATTTATTTCAAAATTATGCTTTCTTGAGAGTTGTATGGACTCTGTAGGTGTTATTTCAATATGTTTGAAAATTAATGTATAATAGATTATGAGACTTAAATAAAACCGGTTTCCATGTCTGATTCACTCCATCTCCTTTATACAAATGAACATTCACCTTTATGGATTTGTAAGACTTAGAAGTAATAATCCCAAACACCTGTCACATAACACTTAGATTTTAAACAAAAACTGTTTCTTTTCAAAATAAATGGTTTTACCTATTACCCTAACATAAAGATATAGGGGTTATTGAATTGTTTTTATAGTCTCAAACATTTGCTTTTCAGTTTGTACATGCCAGCATTTTACCTCCACTATGTAGCCACTAAAAGGAAATAAAAACTAACGTCATGTATAAAAGTGAACCTTTCTAGCAGTTACCTTTCATAGCTCCATTTAAACATTTATTTAGAATTGAAACATAGACATTCAAATGGAATCTGGCCATTACATATTTATCATGTCAAACGTTCAATGCAATCAGTCCTCCAATCTGAAATCTAGTCAGATGTGAGTGGTAAAGTTAAGGATAAGACATAACATTTGGATTTAGTTGCTGGCATTGCAAATGGGAGTGAGGAAAGTAGACAGATGTTAAGACTCTTTGTATCATTTAATAAGCAAGTTTTGTCCAAGGAATGGCTATATCTTTGGTCCTTAATTTTTTAAAGAAAGAGTCCCTGTTCTCTGCTCTTTTGAGACATGAAGGAAATTGGACACACTAATGAATATATTGGGCTTCCCAGGTGGTTCTAGTGGTAAAGAAACTGCCTGCCAACGAAGGAGACATAAAAGATGTTGGTTTGATTCCTAGATCAGGAAGGTTCTCCGGCAGAAGGCATGGCAACTCACTCCAGTATTCTTGCCTTGGAAATCCCATGGACAGAGGATCCTGGCTGGCTGCAGTCCATAGGGTTGCAAAGAGTCAGACTCGACTGAAGTGACTTAGCACACATGCAGACAAGAATGCTGCTACTGAAGCAATTTAGCATGCATGCAGGCAAGAATGTTGCTAAATTTCTGCCCTATGCATTTCTCTGAAGCCTGGCATGCTGCAATCCATGGGGTCCCAAAGTGACAGACACGACTTAGTGACTGAAAAACAAGAACTATTGAGAACATGAATTTCTCCACTGAAATCTCTGGATGCAGTTTAAAACCTTGTGAGGCAGTCTTCAAGTCTGGAAAAGGAGAAATGAGCCATTCATAGCTTTCTCCATCTGCTACCCACATTCTTGGGTAGCACAATTTATATCCAGACACCATCAATTCTTCAGGAATGGACATGTGTGAAGTCTAACAATTTCTCCCAGCCAAAGCCCTGTGCAATTTTCCATTGTGCAGCCATCTAAAATATAGAGTGATTCTAAGCACAGTGATACCCTCAAGGAATCTCAAGTTGATGAGAAATCAACAATGGCTTTTCTAAATAAGTATTTAACATGGTACCTAGTACATCGTAGATGGCAAAACATATTTGTGGAGTGCATGTGGTTTTGAATGATATGTACTCTGGACAAGTAGACTCAGCTTGTTAGATTACTCAGCTTTGGGAGACTTCCTACACTTCAAGAACCAACCTTTCAGCATCTTGGGTATCTTTTCCTTCAGATAGATAACAGATAATATGAATTCTGAAGCGTTTTCTAATGATACTATTTAACCATGGAACTATTTAAATTCCATTTTAAAGTAGCCCTAAAGTCATTAAGAGCCATACAACAAAGGATATAAATAGGGAAGTCCTCTTTTATACACGTACCGAATATAAGCCATAGGACTCCTGACCTCTAATGCCAAGCATGTGGGCTTTCCTGGAGGCTCAGATGGTAAAGATCTGCCTGCAACGCAAGAGACCAAGGTTTGATCCCTAGGTTGGGAAGATTCCCTGGAGAAGGGAAAGGCTACCCACTCCAGTATTCTTGCCTGGAGAATTCCATGAACAGAGGAAACTGGCAGCCTATAGTCCATGGGGTCACAAAGAGTAGGGCTCTACTTGTTCAGTCCCTCAGTCCTGTCTGACTTTTTGCGACCCCATGGATTGCAGAATGCCAGGCTTCCCTGTCCTTCATTATCTCCTAGAGTTTGCTCAAACTCATGTCCATCGAGTTGGTGATGACATTCAACCATCTCATCCTCTGTTGCCCCCTTCTCCTTCTGCCCTCAAGCTTTTCCAGCAGGAGGGTCTTTTCCATTGAGTGGTATTTTGCCTAAGGTGGCCAAAGTCTTGAAGCTTCAGCTTCAGCATCAGTCCTTCCAATGAATGTTCCAGATTGATTTCCTTTAGGATTAACTGGTTTTATCTCCTTGCTGTCTAAGAAACTCTAGAGTCTTCTCCAACACCACAGTTCTAAAGCATCGATTCTTTGGTGCTCAGCCTTCTTTATGGTCCAACTCTCACAGCTGCACCTGACTACTGGAAAAACCATTGTTTTGACTATATGGACCTTTATCAACAAAGTGATGTCTCTGCTTTTTAATATGCTGTCTAGATGTGTCATAGCTTTTCTTCCAAGGAGCAATCATCTTGTAATTTCACGGTTACAGTCACCATCTGCAGTGATTTTGGAGCCCAAGAAAATACAGTGACAGTCTTTATTCTCTTGGACTCCAAAATCAGGGCTCGACAGGGACTGGACAAGAACAGTTCTAAGCATGTCTTTGGATAACAGGAATAGAACGACTGCCTCCCATACTGGCCATAGCCTGGTGGTTGTGTAACAATGCCTCCATCAGCCACCCACATCTTGCAATTTAAATCTTGTACTTCTCATTTCTTGTCAAGCTGAGATTTACTTTCTCTAAGAAGACTAGCAATCTTGAAAAATGTCAGTGTCCAAATTTTAGCTAGAAGTACAGAACAATAATTTTAAACTTAACAATTGTATTATTTATTGCTCAGCAGTACATTTGTGTGTTAAGTGTGGTGTCTAGTAATAAATTTATATATGACTTAAAATAAGATAAAATACGTACACTTTGGGATGTATTTTAAAGAGTAATTTTTATCAAAAAAGCATAAATAATTCAATCTGTAGCTAAAAATGTTTCCCACAAAACTCAACATTGTATAACATTATATTCATTTCCCACATATATAGCATCAGAATCAAAGGTTACCTAGAAACAGAATTAGAAAGTGCTTTTCAGAACTCAACATGTCCAAAGGTATAGAATTATCTGTATGAAACAACTATTCCCAACATACTCTCCACTACATCATTTTAGAACATTTATTTCACAGAGCTCGTTTATGATGCACATAGAATATCTTGCTTATTGTTTTGGAAACAACTTTATATGACTTTCAAGTCCAATTAAAAATTATTGGAATATAGTTGCTTTACAACATTGTGTTAATTTCTGCTGTATAGCAAAATGAATCAGCTGTACATATACATACATCCCCTTTTTTTAATTTCCTTCTCATTTATGTTACCACAGAACATTGAGTAGATTTCCCTGTGCCGTACAGTAGGTTCCCTTTAAATATCTATTTTATACACATTACTGTATATATGAGCTTCCCAGGTGGCTCAGTGCTATTGAATCCACCTGCCTATGCAGGAAACACATGGGACACTGGGTCTTCCTGGGACAGGAAGAGTCCTTGGAGTAGGAAATGGCAACCCTCTCCAGTATTCTTGCCTGGAAAGTTCCAAGGACGAGAAGCCTGGCAGGTTACAGTCCATGGGGTCAGAAAGAGTCAGACACGAGTTAACATGTACATACATACAATGTATATATGTCAGTCTTAATCTCCCAATGTTTGAATACCATAACAAAAAGTCACTTTCTACAGTGATCCTCTAATAGCTAACATAAATTAATGATTCCACATCTGTAGCATTTTTTTTGCATAATTTCCTATAAGCAAAGTGATGTTTTCTTAAAAACATTTAAAAAAAAGAAAAAATATAAAAATGAATGATTGCCAAAGCTCTACCTATGTATCTAATTATTTTATATATATGTAAAGGTATGTAATTTTTATATATATATATATATAAATATATATAATATATAATTTATATATATATAAATAAATGTTTGTGGGAAACATTTTTAGCTACTGATTGAATTATTTATATATATATATATATATACATATATATATATATATATATATAGTTGTATGCTGATATACATTTGTACACTTGTAACTCAGAATGTAAGTCTTTTCCGTTGACTATGACAGGTCATTTGAGTCGATGAGTTGGTTTTGGATTAGAATGGCAATGCCTAATGAATTTAGTGTCCTTCTACATCCAAGTGTTTATATAAATTTTTCTTCTAACTGATCATAAAAATTTACAGGTACATAATTGCAGAAATATTTTAGGATGTCAGTTCAATTTATATCCACATTTTTCTCAGTCTAATCCTGTAGTAGCTAGCAGTCATCTATAAGGGTGATCCACTAAAATCATGTTCATTTTATAAAACAGTGCCTCTCCCTGGTCACAGTTGATCAAAGGATGGCATCCATTGACTCAAGACTAGGAAGTGGCATTTCTCTTTTGAAAATTTAGAGATACATCCCAGAGACTTTATTTAAGCTCTTCTAAATAGTTGAACTGAAAAGTGACCCACAAAAGTCTGATTATTAGTAGCAATGTGCAAGGCAAATGAAAACAGCTAATGAGAAGAAATGAAAATGTTCCCCAAAAGAGACAAAATTGCACACACTGTGAGCCTGACGCTTAGTTCCAAAGACCCTCAGACTTATTCCTGTACCCCAGAGGCATGACTCACAGGTAAGGAAATACCTCTAATTTAACAAACTCCTCTTCACTGAACCAAGCTTTGAGGAGTTCTGTAATATGCAATCAAGGGGGCTCTCTCCCAGGACAGTCGACTCATTAAGTATTACAGACCTATTAGTTTCTAGGCTAAGAATTCAGAGGAAAAATATAAGACAATGCTCACCACTCTGACTTCAACTTCATTGTATTTAGAGAAGGAAAAAGGGCGGAGAAAAAAATAGAGGTCAGTGCAGGTAGTAAATATTTACATTAACACTATTGAGTAAGAAGTGTAAGTTTTCTACATATGAATGAGTTCCATTCCAAGAGACTATTTGTAAGCCCAATTGGCTTGTAAGTCCAATAAAGTTACCCTAGGTACACAAATCACACAATCAGCTATATAGTACTCTACTAACAGGTTTAGAATACTTTTTACACATGCACTACACACATCTCTTCAAGAAAATTAGAGATACTATCAAGGGAACGTTTCATGCAGAGATGGGCATGATAAAGGACGGAAAATGTATGGACCTAACAGGAGCAGAAGATATGAAGAAGTGGCAAGAATACACAGAACTATACAAAAAGAATCTTTATGACCCAGATAATCATGATGGTGTGATCACTCATCTAGAGCCAGACATCCTGGAGTGCAAAGCCAAGTGGGCCTCAGGAAGCATCACCATGAACAAAGCTAGTGGAAGTGATGGAATTCCAGTTGAGCTATTTCAAATCTTAAGAGACGATGCTGTGAAAGTGCTGCACTCAGTATGCCAGTAAATTTGGAAAACTCAGCAGTTACCACCGAACTGGAAAAGGTCAGTTTTCATTCCAATCCCAAAGGAAGGCAATGCTCCAAAATGTTCACTACCACAGAATTGCACTCATCTCACATGCCAGCAAAGTAACGCTCAAAATTCTCCAAGCTAGGCTTCAACAGTACACGGACTGAGAACTTTCAGATGTTTGAGCTAGATTTAGAAAAGACAAAGGAATCAGAGATCAAATTGCCAACATGTGTTTTATCATAGAGAAGTCCAGACAGACATCTACTTCTGCTTCATTGACTATGCAAAGCCTTGGACTGTGTGCATCACAACAAACCATGGAAAATTCTTAAAGACTTGGGAATACCAGACCACCGTGCTTGCCTCCTGCTAAACCTGTCTGCGGGTCAAGAAGCAATAATTAGAACCAGAGATGTAACAACAGACTGGTTCCAAATTGGGAAAGGGGTACGTCAAGGCTGTATACTGCAACCCTGCTCGTTTAACTTATATGCAGATTACATCATGCAAAATGATGGACTGGATGAAGCACAAGCTGGAATCAAGATTACCAGGAGAAATATCAGTTACCTCAGATATGCAGATGGCACCACCCTTATGGAAGAAATCAAAGAGGAAAGTGAAAGAGGAGAGTGAAAAAGCTGGCTTAAAACTCAGCATTCAAAAAACTAAGATCATGGCATCTGATTTGATCACTTCATGGCAAATAGATGGAGAAACAATGGGAACAGTGATAGACTTTATTTTCTTGAGCCCCCAAATCATTGCAGATTGTGATTGCAGTCATGAAATAAAAAAAACACTTGCTCCTTGGAAGAAAAGCTATGACCAAGCTAGACAGCATATTAAAACGCAGATATATTACTTTGCTGACAAAGGTCTGTCTAGTCAAAGGTATAGTTTTTCCAGTAGTAATGTATGGATGTGAAAGTTGGATCATAAAGAAAGTGGAGTGCTGACGAATTGATGCTTTCAAACAGTGGTTTTGAAGATTCTTGAGAGTCCCTTGGACTGCAAGGAGATCAAACCAGTCAATCCTAAGGGAATCAGTCCTGAATATTCATTGGATGAGTGATGCTGAAACTCCAAAACTTTGCCTACCTAATGCAAAGAACTGACTCATTTGAAAAGGCCCTGATCCTGGGAAAGATTGAAGTGCAGGATAGAGGATGGATGGCACCACCAACTCGATGGAAATGAATTTGAGCACACTCTCGGAGTTGGTGATGGATAGGGAACCCTAGTGTGCTGCAGTCCATGTGGTCGCAAAGAGTAAGACACAACTGAGGGACTGAACTGATACACATAATACACGCAAAACAAGCAAACACAAAACACAAAACATTTTTATTCTTATAGTACAGTACTTCAAAAAATATAGTGGTACAGTGTGACAGCTGGCATACAGGGATTGAACCAGCAAAAAGAGTTACTGACTGGAGGAAGGAGAGAAGGTGGGAAGAAATAGAGGTAAAGAATGGTCAGCAATAGGAAATGGAGGACTAGCTGCAATTGCACTCATGCCTGGTGCTTATGGCATGCACATTTACATATTTGAATGTTCACAACTTGAAGGTTTGTACCTAAGGAACTTACCATATTGAAATGCAGTAAGCGGTAAATTATGTAAACAAGGACAGAATGCGGAACACTGGGATGCATTCCACAGAAAGATGGCATCTGAAAAGTCTTAGACAAGTAGGACATCACTAGGCTGAGGGGAAAAAAAAAGTTTCCAAAGAGAGAGAGAAGGGCATGAAAAACGATGCAAAAATGGTCAGGAAGATGGAAAGCATTGGGGAATGCAAGGCTGGAAAGACAGAGCAGTGTCGCAATGCAAAGGCCTTGAATTATACACTAAGGTACTTGGGGTTTTACCCTATTGGGCATAGGCTGTGTGATCATATGTCCCGGTTTGTCAGGACCTGTTATAATTGTTACTTGCCATCTTGTTACCATTGTCAATAGCACTTCTTTCTCATTCTCAAGAGTGTTGCAGTTTAGGCAATTTAGTATTTGGTCTGCATGCCCACAGGCTTCCCAGGTGGTGCTGGTGGTAAATAACCCACCTGCCATTGCAGGAGACATGAGAGACTTGGGGTCTATATCTGGGTTGGGAAGATCCCCTAGAGGAGGACCTGGCAACCCACTCCAATATTCCTGTCTGGAGAATCCCATGGACAGAGGAGCCTGGCGGTCTGGAGTCCATAGGGTGGCAAAGAGTCGGACACAAATAAAGCAACTTAGTGTGGACGCGCGCGCGCACACACACACACACACACACACACACACACACACACACACACAGTATGCCCATAAGGAGTTAATAAACGGTTTGGGCAAGAAAATAACTTAAGTAAATCTTGATTTTACAACTACCATTCATGGAATTGTACATAGCAGTAAACCAAAGCCTGGTCTAGTCAAATCCAACATGTGACCTATTTTTGTAAATAAAATTTTGTTGAAACACAGGTATTCCTGATTTTTACTACTTCTCAACAATATAGTTGAATGGTTGTGGTAGAGCTCATATGATTTGCAAAGCTGAAAATATTTACTGTCCAGCTTTCTACAGAAAACATCTGCAGACCCCCAGTATAGAGTAAAAATGGAGAACATAAGACTAGAAGTAGAAAATCATAATGCCATTTTAAAGTATATGCCTTTTTAGTTGCCAGTAATATTTAAGTTTTGGTACCAAATGGCAGGTTTATTAAAATATGGACATTTAGATAGTGACATTTCAAGATGTCCTCCTTTATATGAACAGTAAGCCCTGCCAAAACCCCACAAAGGTGCTCAAACTAGCATCTCAAATACAAATAATTTTATTTCAAGAACTTTTTGTTCCTAAGGTTCTTGCCCAGTAAGAAGACTCCAACTGCCATTAAACATACAAAATAAATAAACCTCAAATATGAAAGTAATTACATAGAAGGTCACATAAAATGAGAATAGAGGGTTCAGGCTGGAAATGGCTTCAACCGCATAACTCACAGGGACATTAAATAACAACCCACATCCGTCTCTTGGGAAGGAAGGCCATGTGCCAATTCTTGGTTTTTATTGCTCTGACTCAAAGCACCAAAAACCCGTGTATCTTGCCTTCAAATAACTTGTGAAAAAAAAATATTTGTGTGTAAGTTGTCAGTGGCCTCAGCAGTGAATGAGACGTGTGTCCAAAACTTTAGTTGTATCAAATATGTGCTGCTGCTGCTGCTTAGTCGCTTCAGTTGTGTCCAACTCATGTGACCCTGTGGACTTCAGCCTGCCGAACTCCTCTGTCCGTGGGATTCCTGCCTAGAGTGGCTGGTCATGCCCTCCTCCAGGGGATCTTCCTGACCTAGAGACGGAACCTACGTCTCCTATGGCTCCAGCATTGCAGGCAGGTTCTTTACCACTAGCACCACCTGGAAAGCCCATAGGATATATAGCAATGAACAAAAAATACATATTCTTTTGGAGTGAATGTAGTAAGATAATAAAATCAGAGAAGGGACAAAACTTCCTTACATTTATAGGAGCTCTGTAAATATTTTAAAGCATTGAGATAGTATTTTATTTTGAGTTCTACCAAACCATGTGATGTGATATTTACCAGATAAGACTCTTTGTATCAAGAGGTTACAATACTCAAAGATAATGAGCGAAATGGAAGTCACTCATAGGGAAGACTGCATGTCAAAAGAAAGGTATGATTTTTCATATCCCAGGTAGTTGGAGTAAGTTCATGAACTCAAGCTTTCAGAATGCAAGAATGTTGCTTACTTTGTGGCCCTTTTGCAAGGACCACCCATTATCTTACTTCTTACTGATATCCTTCATGCATATATATATATATATATATACACACAAATATGTATACACACATATCCATTTCCCTTAGTATCAAAGAGAAATTATCATTATGTCAATTGTGAATGCAGGCAATAAACAATAGTTACATTATTTTTTCATAAAAATATATTAGTTTTATACCATATTAGAGTTGTGCCAGATATCACAAAATGTCGTTCATATTCATCACTACTTTGAAATTATTATAGTTTGAATTACCACTAGGTATTGTAAGTTAATTAATAAAGGTGCATATATCTTTTTACATTAAACTTTTTAGCATATTGATAATATAGCAATTATTTTTGCTCTGTAATGCTATGTATTTTTTTTTTTTCATTTAAGAACAGTAATTTGAGACAGGGACATCAGCTTTCCAAAGGGAACAACAGCATTTAAAAAAAAAATTTCCTCCCAGGTTTCACAAAATCTGTTTACTTAGCTGTTGTTATTTAGTGAATCAATACAAAATGTGATATCTTAAAGCAACAGCAATAGTAATTTTTCTTTTTCATGATTCTCAGATTTGACCCCAGTCAAATTAGACCCAATTAGGTGTTAATTACACAGAAAATGTTCTTACATCCAGATGTTGGTTGGAGCTGCATTCATCTCAAAAGCTTCCCCACTCTCAGGTCTGAAAGTTGATGCTTACAGTTGGCTATGAGTTAAACTGGGTTATTGGCATTTACATCTACAAATAACTGACTTTCTCAAAACATGGTGGAGCATTCTAAGAGATCCAGACAGAGTCATATCGCCTTTTAGGACGTAGCCTCAGAAGACACATGGCATCACTTTCTCTAGTCACAGGCTTGCCTGGATATAAAGAGAGAGAAAGTCAAGAGAAGAGAACACCAGACCACCTGACCTGCCTCCTGAGAAATCTATATGCAGGTCAAGAAGCAACAGTTAGAACTAGATGTGGAACAAGAGACTGGTTCCAAATCTGGAAGTAAGTACATCAAGACTGTATATTGTCACCCTGCTTATTTAACTTATATGCAGAGCACATCATGAGAAATGCTGAGCAGGATGAAGCACAAGCTAGAATCAAGATTGCCAGGAAAAATATCAGTAACCTCAGATACTCAGATGACACCATCGTTATGGCAGAAAGTGAAGAGGAACTAAAGAGCCTTTTGATGAAAGTGAAAGAGGAGAGTGGAAAAAGTTGGCTTAAAGCTCAACATTCAGAAAACTAAGATCATGGCATCTGGTCCCATCATTTCATAGCAAATAGATGGGGAAACAGTGGAAACAGTGGCAGACTTTATATTTTTGGGCTCCAAAATTATTGCAGATGGTGACTGCAGCCATGAAATTAAAAAGATGCTTGCTCCTTGGAAGAAAAATTATGACCAACCTAGACAGCATATTAAAAGACAGAGACATTGCTTTGCCAACAAAGGTCCATCTAGTCAAAGCTATGTTTTTTCCAGTAGTCATGTATTGATATGAGAGTTGGACTATAAAGAAAGCTGAGCACTAAAGAATTGATGCTTTTGAACTGTGGTGTTGAAAAAGACTCTTGAGAGTCCCTTGGACTGCAAGGAGATACAACCAGTCAATCCTACAGGATATCAGTCCTGAATATTCATTGAAAGGACTGATGTTGAAGCTGAAATTCCAATCCTTTGGCCACCTGATGCAAAGAACTGATTTATTGCAAAAGACCCTCATGCTGGGAATGGTTGAAGGCAGGAAGAGAAGTGGACAACAGAGGATGGGATAGTTGGGTGGATCACTGACTCAATGGACATGAGTTTGAGTAAACCTCGGGAGTTGGTGATGGACAGGGAGGCCTGACGTGCTGCAGTCCATGGGGTCGCAAAGAGTCAGACACGACTGAGAGACTGAACTGAACGGAATATCAGCCATAGCTCTCAGTAAGAGGAGTGGCGGTGTCATATCATAAGACTGTGTGGGGTAGGGTATATATGAATAAATTTATGTGGACCTCTTTGAAAAATACAATCCAGCATAATGTCCCAACATTTTCCATGTTTCTGAGTGTTTCACATGGTATATATCCTGCTCTAAATTTCTTTCTGTTTTTCTTTCATGGTATACTCCTATTTTTCCTTTTAACCCCAAATGAAACAGAAATTCTACTGCTAACTTCCCTGAATAGTCTCCCTTTTTTTCACATACAGTTAATTTCTTTATGTGGGAGGGAGGTGATGGGGGTGTACATGCTACAGTTTTATCTTAAATTTTAATTTGTGAGTTTACTTAACAAATTCTACTACTTATTTATAAGTACTCTTTCTTTCCTCTTCCTTGTGATTTCTTTGAGGGTAGATTCACCTTCTGTTTTTCCTACTCACCCCCTCACTTGTTGCACATTAATACTCAACTAATGTTTTGTGGGACCAAAAACTGCTCTTTGAAATTCAGGCTGCTGCTGCTTGTTATCAGCCACCATCAAAAGAGTCATTACCCACTAGACTGAAAGATGTGAAGCCCACAATTAGTTTAGGGGTAACAGCAGCTTCATTTACTAGTTACTTCTATCCAGAGATAAAAAATGAGTTCAAGGTGACATATCTCAACATAACCAAATTGCTTCACCGATTCTCGTGGACTATATGAGTAACATCTTCCCACCGTAAAGCTAAAGGCAGAGATACCACAGTCTTGCTTAAAACCTGAGAACATTATTTCTCCAAAAGAGATCAATAAAGACGTGAAATCGTGAGCCATGGGTTAAGGGATTAATTATGTGAGATTATTTTAAAATATAAGTACTTAAGATATGTGACTCTCTGACACGACATCAAATGACATCTTAGAAGGGACCAAAAAGTTCATGAGAGATTCATTTCAAATCTTGGTGAAGGAGAAAGAATTCACCTTGGAAAGAATCAAATCCATCCACATTAATGTTAAAAGGAAAAAAATTAAGTATATACTGTAATCTTTGAGACTGATATGAAATACAAAATTCTGGCCTTTAAACAAACATTTTTTTTTTTTGACACAAGTGGGCTGGTTCACTGAGGGGAAAAAAAAACGTCAGGAATTTCATAGCATTTGCTGTGTTTGCTAACAAGAACCAAACAGGGACCTCTGTCATGATGAGATTCAGGTAGAAGTATACTTCTGTGAGTTCATATGCAGTAAGCATTTATGATTAGATAGAAATCATAATGTATATACCTCCCAACTGAGAGAGAAACATAGTCACAATATTGGCAGTGAAGATCTGTTTGGAAAGAAAGATTTGACTAGACTCACCACCGATAACTAGCAACAAATTGTTGATGAGACCAAGATGAACTACATTTCTAACCCCTTATTTGATTCTTTAAATAGTATTTTAGTATCTGTTTCTGCTGAAAAGATGATCACAATTGCATTTTGCTAAATTATCTGCAAATTTTTGAATCTTGACTCAATATTCCCAACAGATCAGAATTATGAATTTTAGTTACCGCAGACCTCAACTATGGGCTTCCCCAGTGGACGGAGGAGCCTGGTGGGCTGCAGCCTGTGGGGTCGCTAAGAGTTGGACACGACTGCGCGACTTCACTTTCACTTTTCACTTCATGCACTGGGGAAGGCAATGGCACCCCACTCCAGTGTTCTTGCCTGGGGAATCCCAGGGACGGGGCAGCCTGGTGGGCTGCCGTCTATGGGGTCGCACAGAGTCGGACACGACTGAAGCGACGCAGCAGCAGCGGCGGCCAGTGGCTCAACAGTAAAGAATCCACCTGCACTGTGGGAGACTCAGGAGACACAGGTTTGATCCCTGGGTCGGGAAGATGCACTGGAGGAAGGCATGGCAGCCCACTCTAGTATTCTTGCTAGGAAAATGTCATGAACAGAGAAGCCTGGCAGGCTCCAGTCCATGGAATTGAAAAGAGTCAGATGCAACTGAAGCAGCTGAGCGTGTCCTCATTTGTAAGCTCTAGTAAGAAGTGGTGCATCAAATCTTTTTTTAGAATTAGACTAGTAAGAGTGGAAACACTTTTGAATAAGAGATGTAATCTTGAAAATATCTCTGATATAAATATTTTCTTGGTTCTGAGAAGTTTTTGAGTAGATTTCTTTATCGTTTAGTTGTATTCTTGACAACTAAAAAAAAATATCTTTGTGTAAATTCTGTCACTTTATACTAACAAACCTATCTTTATTGTATTAGTTATCAGGCTGAATATAAAAGGATATCTAAACTGATTACCGTTTGTAAAAATATGATTCACATGACTTCTCAACGTTATATATTTAATACATGAATTCATTCAAAATGAATGAATTCATTCTAAAGGAAACAGAAGTGTCCTTTTATCCTCCACATCTTTCTTCACTGAGTACCCATTTAGAGAAAGACAGCAGTGTTGCCATCCTGTCTCCTAGCTGTCCATGCCCCCAATCCTTCCACTGGATACAGGACCATGTAGCTGGAGGAAGCAGATGCTCTGCCCCCCAATGCAAACCCAGTGAACCTGAATCTCTAGAGATGAGTTCTGTGCATTTATACTTTCCAAAAGGTTCCCAAGGGATTCTAATGTGCAGCTGGGTTAGAACACTTTTCAAAGCCTACACAGCCCTCTTATCTTTGAGTTTTAGTCCTTCTCCACAATTGTGGCATTAGGGGTAGGTGCTCTTTGGAGGGAGAAAGAAAAAAATGATAAGGACATCATTTTCCCAGATAGGGGAGGGATGGTGTAACCTTGAAGCTGAGGAAATAATCCCTGAGCTTTCTTCCTTCTAGGGTAGGAAAATTTATGCTCTCCTTCTCCATGGCCCATTTAGACAGGGCAGCTCACACAGGCTAAACCTGGGCCAGCTAGGCAGAGAATAATGTTTCCTTGCCCAAACTAGTGAATGGTGGGATGAGGAGTGTTATTGCAAAAATGCATCAAAACCTTACATGTTTGTTTAAATGAAGCTGTGATCAAAGACTGTACCAAACAAACTCTGTGCAGCTTGATTCTAGGCTATGAGATTTATTCTGTTCTTTAAGTGTAGGGGCATGAGGAGAAAATCCAAGTGCAATACATAAATCTTGATTAACTTGTTCAGAGCTCTCAGGAGATCCTTTAAACTCCCCTGGATAGAGTCATGCTCTCATATTGGACATTTATTCTACGCTTTTATTTCCTGATCTTTATTAATGGCCAACTGGCCTGCCCATAACTGGTGTTGGTCCTTCTGGAGGGAATGTAAATGGTACCCTAAATAGTACTCTTATAAATATCACATTTTGCTCTGTTACATTAGTGGTGCAAAACTGATTCTTAAAATATGGTTTTCACAAATACTCTATTCAGTGATGGACATGTATTGTTTTTGACTCTTACTAGAAGAAACATGAAGCATGAAATATGTTTATTAGAAATGCATATCTCCAAATAAGACTTCAATGAATGCAAAAAAAGTGAAAAGGATTTAGCATTAACTCTTCTTTTCAACTATACAGGAAATCAGCAAGGCAGAGATAGTTACCTAGACATGTGAGCCAATAATACTGTATTAATTGTCTAGTTCACATTGCATAGCAGACCTATCCTGAATCAGTGTTCTGGAAAATAAGAAAGTCCTCCATAATTCTGGGTATAAAAAAAAATCAATATTTTGTACAGTCCTGTCTGATTACCCTCGCTCCCCAAATGTTTTCTCTTTTTAAAAAGCAGCTACGTTTTGTGTCACTTATTTTTCCAGTGGTTGCCAGATGCTTTATTCTTTGCAGTAACTGGTTCTATGTTGAATACAGTGGTAGAGACAGAAACAGAGTTCCTTTGCTAATTGTGGGTGCAGCTATTCTGTTTTGTATTGTAAGTCACTCAGTCGTGTTGACTCTTTGGGACTCCATGGACTGTAGCCCTCTAGGCTCCTCTGTCCATGGAATTCTCAAGGCAGCAGTACTAGAGTGGGTAGCCATTCCTTCTCCAGGGCATCTTCCTGACCCATGGGTTGAACCCAGATTTCCTTCATTGCAGCAGATTCTTTACCATCTGAGCCACCATTCTGTTCTATAACACAGACCCATCTTTAAGCTTCTCAGGCTGCCACCTAAGAGTCTCCGTGTAGTGGTGTGGCGATTTTGAATACGTAAAGTCTGAACATTCAGATTTCAAACTGTGTGTGTTAGTTGCTTATTCGTGTCCAACTCTTTGTGACCCCATGGACTATAGCCCACCAGTCTACTTGGCCCATGGGATTCTCAGGCAAGAATACTGGAGTGAGTTCCCCTTCCCTTCTCCAGGGGATCCTCCAGACCCAGGGATCAAACCCAGGCCTCCCTTATTGCAGGCAGATTCTTTACTGTCTGAACCACCTATAGAGAATGCTAGCCACCTCTGAGGCATTGCATTAGCAGGCTACATGCTTTGTTCGTGTAATCAGCACAGCACCAGGTGAAAACAGTTCTTTGTATTATTTTTATCATTCCCATTTCACAGATGTAGAAACTGAGGCTTTCTTGGAGTAAGCAACTTTCCCAAAGACATTACTAATGGTGGTACAGAATTTGAATACAGATCTTTCTAATCTTGAACATGAGAATTTCCCTAGGTCTTAAACTGTCAATTTTATTTATTCTCCATACTATATATTCTAAGGAGTCACACAGAGATGTTTTTCTTCTCATTTGCATATATACCACAGTTTGAAAGAATAACTTAGACTGAATAAGAAGACACCTGAAGATTAAGTTTTATTTTATCTATTTTTTTTATTTTAAGTTTTGTTTTAAACTTAGAGATTTGAGTTCTAGTTTTTAATATCTAGTATACCAAAATACTAATGAAAAATGTTACAATTCTGATTCTCAAAGTGAGAATCAAAGTGAGATAGTGACATCAAATTGCAAATGAAATATCTATCTATATCTATGTGTGTGTGCATATATATATATATATCATAGACCATACAGGACATATATATTTTTCTATTTTATTTGTCCTCAAAACTCATAGAGTAGCTGGCATTTTGTATAGTTTAAGCATATATTTTGGACAAACAAAGGTATATGATTTGTCAGATCTGATTTAGCTATGGGTGTACTCTAAAATGGGCTTTCCTGGTGGCTTAGATGATAAAGATTTTGCCTGCAATGCAGGAGACCTGGGTTCAATTTCTGGGTCGGGAAGATCTCCTGGAGAAGGAATGGCTACTCACTCCAGTATTCTTGCCTGGAGAGTTCCATGGACAGAGAAGCCTTGTGGGCTCCAGTCCATGGTGTCATGAAAAGTTGGACACAACTGAGCAACTAACACTTTCACTTTTTTCATACTCTAAAATAATGAAGTGGTAGTCTAGAAGAAGAGTCATTTTAACAGCTTGGGTCCAAGATTTCTCCTATTACTGAAAAGTATGTATAGAAAAATGCCTAGAATGTAGTAGATGCTCAAAAATAGTGACAATAATAGGAAATTCTTGTCATCACTGAATAATTTGCTTTGATTTTTTGTAAGTTTCACTAAGGAATTTGAAAATGTTTCTTCTAATCATTGAATTAAATTATTTGTGCTAGAATATACACTATATGTTCTTAGAAAAGCAGGAAAAAAAGATTATTGTGCTTTTATAATTTTCAGCCAATGACACATATGCCAGAGACATACTATCCTGTACACCATAATGCCCACCTACCCCCAACACATTTACTACACAACCCCCTCAAAATGTTGACCATCTCCAATGAGGGCTGTTGATTATCATATTATATTGTAGGAGATCCAAATGACAGATTAGGCTGGAATTTATTCTCAAAGCTATAAATTACTCTGAAGTTTAAAGGGCTATAAATTAGGGTTTTTTTATATAACTTTGACCTTCCTAGATGCCTTATTGTTTTTATTTGGTCTGATCCCCTTTGAGAATGGGAGCTCCTTGAGCATAGGTCTTGTTTTTCATCATACAGTGCCCGGTACGTGATAAGCCTTCAGTAACAATAATAGTAGATGCCATTATTGTTGTTGAAAGTTCATAGAGATGTCAATGAGAAACTTTATGAATCTGTCATAAATTTGTCTTACCTTCTTTATTTCCTGGAGAACATTGGTTTATACTTGCTTCAAATAGTTCCATGTGCTCAGAGATAATTTTTTCAAATTTTTTTCATCTCAGTTTCCTTAATTCTGAAGTGAGGATAATTTTCAACACCCCTACAGTTTTGTTTTCAAGGTTGAATGAGATTATATGTTTGAAAGCAATCTTATCCTCTCAAAAGTTGTTTTTAGTGAACTTAAATAAGCTAAAGTAGTGTAAGGGACAAAAGAAATATCATGTCTCTGAGCTAGAATCCTTTCTTAGAGAATAACAAAAATTTCTTTTCTTCTAGATGACTTACATAATCCTGTACAGGGAGAAGGGGACCAAGATGGCCCAGAAAAACATGGTCTCTTAAAAATCATTATTAATATTATGAAGCATAGTTTCAATTTTTATCTTTAATAAAATATAAAAACAATCATTTCTAGCCTTTTAAATTGCAGCTTTGATTATATATTATGAAGCCCAGAAGTAATTCCTTGAGATGATCAGACACGATATTTCCAGTGCTGACTGTATGCATGGGGAATAGGCAGTCCTGTTCTCCTTCAAACTTGGTGGTTGTGGGTGGTCCACAGAGGTTAGAAAATAGGAAGAAATTCTCCTCCTCTAGAGATGATTTGGATTCAAGGCTGCAAAGCTAAATCTTCTCAAGCTTATAGTGAAAATCCCCATCTGATTTTTTTTTTTTTTTTTTGCTGACTAATCTTTTAAAGAGGTGTGTTAAGTTCTTTGGCCCACTTTTTGATTGGGTCGTTTATTTTTCTAGGATGGAGCTGCAGGAGTTGCTTGTATATTTTTGAGATTAATTGTTTGTCTGTTGCTTCATTGGCTATTATTTTCTCCCATTCTGAAGGCTGTCTTTTCACCTTCCTTATAGTTTCCTTTGTTGTGCAGAAGCTTGTAATTTTAATTAGGTCCCATTTGTTTATTCGTGCTTTTATTTCCGATATTCTGGGAGGTGGGTCATAGAGGATCCCGCTTTGGTTTATGTCGGAGAGTGTTTTGCCTATGTTATCCTCTAGGAGTTTTATAGTTTCTGGTCTTATGCTTAGATCTTTGATCCATTTTGAGTTTATGTTTGTGTATGGTGTTAGAAAGTGTTCTAGTTTCATTCTTTTACAAGTGGCTGTCCAGTTTTCCCAGCACGACTTGTTAAAGATGTTGTCTTTTCTCCATTGTATATTCTTGCCTCCTTTGTCAAAGATAAGGTGTCCATAGATGCGTGGATTTATCTCTGAGCTTTCTATTTTGTTCCATTGATCTATATTTCTGTCTTTGTGCCAGTACCATACTGTCTTAATGACTGTGGATTTGTAGTGTAGCCTAAAGTCAGGTAGGTAGATTCCTCCAGTTCCATTTTTCTTTCTCAAGATTGCTTTGGCTATATGAGGCTCAAAGAACTTAACATACTTTTCTCTAAAGAAGACATAAAAATGGCTAACAAACACATGAAAAGATGCTCAACATCACTCATTATCAGAGAAATGCAAATCAAAACCACAATGAGGTATGACTTTACACCAGTCAGAATGGCTGTAATCCAAAAGTCTACAAGAAATAAATGCTGGAGAGGATGTGGAGAAAAGGGAACTCTCTTACACTGTTGGTGGGATTGCAAACTAGTACAGCCACTATGGAAAACAGTGTGGAGGTTCCTTAAAAAACTGCAAATAGACCTGCCATATGACCCAGCAATCCCACTGCTGGGCATATATACCGAGGAAACCAGAATTGAAAGAGCCACATGTACCCCAATGTTCATCGCTGCATTGTTTACAATAGCCAGGACATGGAAGCAACCTAGATGCCCATCAACTGACGAATGGATAAGAAAGCTGTGGTACATATACACAATGGAATATCAGCATTAAAAAAAAATTCATTTGAATCAGTTCTACTCAGGTGGACTGAACTGGAGCCCATTATCCAGAGTGAAGTAAGCCAGAAGGGAAAACAACAATGCAGTATATTAACGCATATATATGGAATTTAGAAAGACGGTAACGAGAACCCAGCATGCAAGACAGCAAAAGGAACGCAGATGTATAGAATAGGTGGGATGATATGGGAGAATGGCATTGAAACATGTTATTTATCATATGTCTAATCAATCGCCAGCCCAGGATTGATGCTCAGGGCTGGTGCATCGAGATTTCCCGGGGGGGGAGGGAGGAGGGAGGGGGGTTCTGGAGGGGGAGCATATGTAAACCCATGGCGATATCATGTCATTGTATGGCAAAACTAATAAAAAAAAAAAAAACAAGACAGGAAAAAAAAAATAAAGAGGTGTGTTAACAATGTGGGCATAGCAAGAGGTTCTGCCATAAAGAGAGCCCCACATGGCTCCCTCTGAGGGTGAAGTTCTGATGTTTGAAATTGGCAGTTTGCTGTCTCACAATGCGGTCATAATGAAATTTGACATTTCAGTCTCTAGTAGGTGAAATCTGAGCCCGCTGATCACTGTGATTAAACACAGCTTCCCTGTTCCTTTCCAACATGATTGAGCCATCACAGAGGTAGCTTAGTGGGACTTTTTCCACGCCATTCCTCTGACCTCCTTTATCCTTACAAACAGACCCCCACACCCGCAGTGTGCACACAGTTTAAGTAAAAGCAACGTGTCTGCAATGCAGCCACTCTCAAGCCAAGTCTCGTAAGTTTCCTTGAAAAACCAGATGACTCTTCCCTAATGCTTCCTAGACATACATTCTGGAGCCTTACCTAAATCTCTTCTCTCTGCAAGTTGCAAAACAGCTAAAAGCAGATGCATTTCATGAGTTAGCGTGAGTTTCTCTCACTGGATCACGCAAAATGCTGAAGTCCTGTGGGTTTTTCATAACCATTTCCCTGGTGCATTGGCAGAGCCTCAGAACCTAATGAGTTTTCCGGATGGGACGAGGCGAGCTGAGGTGTGCATCAGGCACGCTTGTCACAGGTGCAGACCTCTGAGAGACTGGCTTTCAAGTCTGATTTGCAAGTTGGATATGCCCGTCGCTTTGGATTAGCTTCCAATTTAAATTCAGCTGTGGTCATTTCCGTCTTAGCATCACATGCATTCTGACAGAAGGCTCTGAATAAAATCGCAGTCCCAGAAAATCCTGTCTGTTATCATAATGCTAGGAAGCCACTGTGATAGACTAAAATGAACTAGACATCAGATGTGTTGCCTTAGCAATCTATCGCCTTCCCTCTTTCAAGATTGTTTATTTGAACCCTTGAGTGGTCTCTGCTACTAATCAGAAAATTGAGCTTGTCTAACGCATAGGACAGTAATAGTGATACCAGGTATTGTGGAAGAGAACAGTTCAAAGTTTCTCACTGAAGCCTTACAGTCACACCCAGACGCAATGTACCTGTAAGCTCGAAGGTGAAGAATTGAGCCCTCGTAAGTCAGGTCTACCTTGACTCATTTGGCCAAAGATTCAAGGCTAATGAGCAGTAGGTATAGGCAAACTCCCACCTTCCTAACTCCAAAACTACATCCATCTGCTTTGCTACATTGGGCAGGACTGAGCAGGTGACACCACACACACACACACAATATGTCAAAAGCAAGGTTGTGCTGGTTAATAAGGCAAATGCAGTTTTTAGCTGTCTTATAATCTAACTGGGAAAACAAACAAACAAGTGATTAAAGTGCCATTTAAATGCTTAAAGAGGAACAAAAGGGCATAAGAGGGCACTCTGGCATCATATAGCATGTGAATTAAACATGTTCTGTTAGGGAATATGCACAGGAAAGTCAAACAGTAGAATGTGGTCAGTGAGGTGGTTGTTGATGTCTAGTCGCTAAGTCGCGTCTCAATCTTCTGCATTCCCAAAGACTATAGCCCATCAGGCTCCTCTGTCCGTGGTGTTTCCTAGGCGAGTATACTGAAGTGGGTTGCCATTTCCTTCTCAAGGGGATCTTCCCAACCCGGGGATTGAACCTGTGTCTCCTGCATTGGCAGGTGGATTATTTACCACTGAATCATCAAGGAAGCCCCAGATGTGAGGTTAGAAGGGGAGAAAGTCTGAGAAAAGGGAATGGCAAAGAATCAGGGCTAAGAAAAGACACAGTTACTAAAGAAAATGAAAGATGGCTTGATAGAGAAAGAGTTACAGGATGGATAGTGAGGAAAATGTTGTCTGGGATTTAAAGTCTTTAAAGGGATGCAGAGGTCATATTATAGACCTCTTTGTAAGACTATCTTATGTTAAAGACTCTGCTGAAAAAAATCATCATGACAATTATTTTGATGTTTACAGCAACAATCCAAGTCAGATATCCTCACACTGTCTTACCAGTAACTGGGATTCCCAGACCTAGGGTAGCCACAACTCTGTTGGCTTGTCCCGAAGCCCTTCATCAGGAAGGTACCCCCCAAGGTTGCCTCACCTTGTCACTTAACCACACACTAAACAGGGACAGAGTCAAGTTATTGTGCTGTTGGTCTTCACCGTAAATGTGAAAGACAACCCAGATCGCATGTCTAGTCAATTCATTTTGTGATGACACATGGGATCATGTAGTCTTAGTTAGGGCCTAATTGAAAATATACATGTTTTTTTGTGAAACTTTGCAACCAGGGACATCATTAACATTTCATGCTTTAACCACACTTATCCAGCTTTGTAGATTTGACATTTTATACTTTGTTGACCTTTTTGGATTGTTAAAAGGAAATATCTTTTTTGTTTTCCTTTCTCTCTGTTACAGCAAATGAAAGCCAACTGTATTAGTATTTATGGAAAAAAAAATAAAGGGGGAAAAAAGATAAAGACCACATTTCTTGCTACTTTTTTTAAAAATAGAATTATCCTGGGCTTTCAACCAGAGACTTTGGGCTGCTCTGTTATTGATTTGTCTGTTCTATATAAAGATCAGACCATACATATCTGTCCAAATTGGCAAGGATTCATTTAGAGGCTTTGCCTTTCATATTTTTATTTGTTGCTTACTACTACAGTCTCACGCAGATAATTGAATAGAATAAATCTCCATATTTCATCCAGTAGATTTAAAAAGCAAGTTTTTTCAAACTCGTATTTAACATAATGAAATTATCTTTTGATCTCTCCAGATAGCTTTTACTTCTCTGGTAAAGTGGTTACGTCCCTAAACATGCATTTTAAATTAACCCTCTGAATTAGGGAGATTCTGTATCACATTACAATATGTGTGTTTGTGTGGATGGGCAGTTTTTTGGCAGGTGAGTTTTTTGCCACTAGTGCTACTTGGGAAGCCCCAGTTTTTCCACACCACTATGCAAGTCTCAGACACCAGCTTGATGTCCCACCACTCAACTCATTTCTAACACTATCTACTTGGAAGTAGAAAAAGACCCCACAAGTTATGAGTTCAGGCTCACAAGACTAACCCTCCACCCCAACATCAGATGTCAATCGCATAGCTGGGTTTTCACCTGTGTTTCTGACCAATTAACTATAGATCTGAAATTCTAAAGCTACTTTCCTCAGGTTTCATTAATCTACTAGAGCTGCTCAGAGAATAAGGGAAACATTTTCCTACTAGATTACTGGTTTATTAGAAAAGGATGTCATTTGGGAAAAACTAGATGAAAGAGAGACATAGGTCAAGGTATGGAGAAAGGGCAGAGAGCATCCATGCCCCCGCTGAGGGTAATTCTGCCTCAATCACCATATGTGCACCAACTGGAAGATCTCCAAACCCTATACTTTGGGGCATATATGGAGGCTTCCTTCCATAGGCATGACTGATGAAACCATTGGCCATTGGTAGTTGGACCTCAGTCTCCAGCTCCCTTCCCTTCCAGGAGGTCTTTGTTGCTATTCAGTGGCTCAGTCATGTGTGACTCTTTGCAACCCTATGGAGTGCAGCACGTCAGACTTCCCTGTCCTTCACCGTCTCCCAGAGTATGTTTGAACTCATGTCCACTGAGTCAATGATGCCATCCAAACATCTTGTCCTGTTGTCACCTTCTCCTCTTGCCTTCAATCTTTTCCAGCACTAGGGTTTTTTCAAATGAGTCAGTTTTTCACATTAGGAGGCCAAAGTATGGAGCTTCAGCTTCCGCATCAGTCCTTTCAATGAATATTCAGGACTGATTTCCTTTGGGATTGACTGATTTGATCTCCTTGCAGTCCAAGGGACTCTCAAGAGTCTTCTCCAACACCACAGTTCCAAAGCATCAGTTCTTCAGCGCTCAGCCTTTTTTATGGTTCACCTCTCACATCTGTACATGACTACTGGGAAAAACATAGCTTTGACTAGACAGACCTTTTTCAGCAAAGTAATATGTCTGCTTTTTAATATTCTGTCTAGGTTGGTCATAGCTTTTCTTCCAAAGAGCAAGCGTCTTTTAATTTCATGGCCAAAGTCACCATCCACAGTGATTTTGGAACCCAAGAAAATAAAGTCTGTCACTGTTTCCATTGTTTCCCCTTCTATTTTCCACAAAGTGATGGGACTGGATGCTATGATCTTAGTTTTGATTTTTTGAATGTTGAGTTTCAAACCAGCTTTTTCACTCTCCTCTTTCACCTTCATCAAGAAGCTCTTTAGTTCCTCTTCATTTTTTTTGCCATTAGAGTGGTGTCCAGGAGGTCAAGGGTGGAACTAAAATTTTCAGTCCTCTAATCTCACAGTTGGTTGCCAAGGCAACTAGTCCCCATCCTTGAGTTACCTTGAGGGTCTCCAAAAGTCACCTCATTAACATAAAAAATGACACTTTTTTTTTTCTCCCTCCACTGGAGAAATTTCTAAAGTTTTAGGAGTTCTGTGATAGAAAAAGAAATCAAGACCAAAGATAAATGTCTTGTTGCAAATCACATTACAATTGATCTTAATTTTCCTTCCTATTATATCTCAACCTAATCTTTTATCTGTACTTTACAGTTTATATATGACAAATATTTATATTCAACCAAAGGTAAAACTTATTCCATATTGCATTTCTTGTATTACTCTTCCAATCTTGCATCTTTGAATTAGAATTTAGGATTGTGCTTTCCTCAGAGGTAATCCACTATTGGGATTTTAGAAACAGCTTTTAGTTTCTTAAAATCATGTTTTTAGGTTAAACAGTTACTTGAACCAGGTGATGGCTTAAGCAGCTATTTATCACATGTCCTTCTGTATAATACTGTATAGTGTATCTTTTATACATAAAGGGTATATTTGGTGAGTGTAGAGATGATGAGAAGCTTGTTGAAAAGCCAAGAATCTGAAAACATGACTCTATGAACTATCTTAGCCCAGAGAGAACTAAGATTTCTAATTTCCCATGCTCATTAATTATCTATGTCTTCCTAGCGCACTAGCTAAAAATTTGTAGCTATGTATTTATATACTGCCCACTTTAAGAGAGAGTCATTATCCATTCAGGATGTCTCTCTGGGGGCACAAAATAGGAAAAGGTAAGCTGTGTTTATTTATTTTTTTAATTTTGCCTTAGCATCATGAGGTTGGTCTAAATCAGGGACCAGCAAGTGTTCTCATAAAGGGACAGATAGTAAATATTGAGGAATTGTAAGCCACACAATCACTGTTGCAACAGCTTAGCTTTGCTGTTGTAGTGGTAAAGCACTCTGTTTTCAATAACATTTTACTCATAAAAACTGGTAGCAGCCCAGATTTGGCCCATAAATCATACAGTTAGCTGACCTCTAGCTTTCAAACTGTGATGTTAGAGACTCTTGGTGTGTCCCTTGGACTGCAAGGAGATCAAACTATCAATTCTAAAGGAAATAAACCCTAAATATTCATTGAAAGGACTGATGCTGAAGCTCTAATACTTTGGCCACCTAATGCAAAGAATTGACTCATTGGAAAAGACCCTGATGCTGAGAAAGATGGGAGGCAAAAGGAGAATGGGGCGGCAGAGGATGAGATGGTTAGATAAAATCACCGACTCAATGAACATGTATTTGAGCAAACTCTGGTAGATGGTGGAGAACAGAGGAGGCTGGTGTGCAGCAATCCATGGGGTTGCAAAGAGTCAGACATGATTTCGTGACTGAACAACAAGTCTGAATAGTATATCACCTGGCTTCATTTGAGAGAAATTCATATTATGATTTTCTCGAATATGAAACTGTTCCCCTGGCCAGATATTTGGTGAGAATCTTGCATGATTTTGCATCACCTGGAAAGAAGACAGTGCATCTTCACATAGGACACCTGAGGATGCAAGAATACCTTGTATTATTGTACAAACTATTACATGTTACATGCATTGTCTTCACTGTTGTTTTTCTCATAATTGTTTTTTCCTTAAGTTGAATAACTGCATTTCTATGTAACCTAAGTCTAGTATAGATTCTATTTTAAAAATTTATGCAATTCAAGGGTTACTTTCCATTTACAGTTATTACAAAATATTGGCTAAAATACCCATGTTGTGCAATATATCCTTGAGCCTATACCATATCCAGGAGTATATATATGTATATAGTATATACTATACTATATATACTATATCCATTACCTCCCCATCCCCTGCTCTATAGATTCCATTTTTGATAGAAGAATGACATGCAGTGGTTCTTACAATGTGAGGTTGGATTCATTAAAATATCTTTTGGTTACCAGCAACATGAACAAAAGTCAAATAACATAGTGATGGTATTATATCTTTAAAAAAACTACCTGAAATTCATGACTGATTTTAACAAGAGATTTCATGAATAGCTACAAGACACATTTCTATTTTTAGTCTCTGATTTTATCTGTATGTTTGCTTTATACTTCCCTCTTATTTGCCACACAAATTCCCTCCTTATCTCTAATCACCTTGAAGAGAAATATTGCTGCCCAAAGTCTCTGAGTCTATAGTTTTAACCTCAGGGAAAGATTGACTCTTCCTTAGTTCTGCTTTGATTCTAAGAAAGTACTCTTGGGTCAAAAGGTGAATCCTGAGAGGTGAGTCTGAAGAAAGGGCTGTGATGGTGCAGTTTGGAAATCAGCCAGATCCAGGAGCTATGGGTGATCTCAGGGGCGTGTGTGAGGTGAAGTGGCTTAAGCTGGACATCAGTCCTTGTCTTCCTTGAGGAAAGAATTCAACAGAGACAAAAATTGTGAAGCAGATAAAGCATTTGTTAGAAGCAAAGTATATGTAGAAGAGCACGCAGCCAGACTTGAAGGGAGTCACGCCGCATAGGGGTGGGTTAAATCTCTTGCATTGGGGCAGTTTTCCAGGTTTCTTCTGACCAGTCATGTTGTCCTTGCCCTTATTTGATCTGACTCAGAGCTCTCCTTGACATGCGTATGCATCTTTTAGCCAAGATGAATTCTAGCACAATGGTTTCTGGGAGGTTGGTAGGACATATTATGGGCTGGCATCCTCTGCCCCTGTTCTTTGACCTCTGAAGATCTTCCCTGCACATATGTGAGCTGGGGACTCCACTTGAGCACAAGAATGAGAAAAATGTAGTCACCTTCAGTCCAGTTTAGTTCGGTCACTTAGTCATGTCTGACTCTTGGAAACCCCATGGACTGCAGTACACCAGACTTCCCTGTCCATCACCAACTCCCAGAGTTAACTCAAACTCATGACCATTGAGTCAGTGATGCCATCCAACCATCTCATCCTCTGTCATCCCCTGCTCCTCCTGCCTTCAATCTTTCCCAGCATCAGGGTCTTTTAAGATGAGTCAGTTCTTCACATCAGGTGACCAAAGTATTGGAGTTTCAGCTTCAGCTCCAGTCCTTCCAATGACTATTCAGGACTGATCTCCTTTAGGATGGACTGGTTGGATCTCCTTGCTGTCCAAGGGACTCCCAAGAGTCTTCTCCAACACCACAGTTCAAAATCATCAGTTCTTCAGTGCTCAGTCACCTTAGTTTTTATCTAAGCAAGGCTTTGTCTTTTTCTTAAAGAGTCAGCAGGAGACTGTTTGCAGCTGCTCAGTCTGGGGTCCATCCATCTCTTGCCTCATGGGCACCAGTGGCAGTTACACAGCTGCTTGTATCTGGATGGCTTGTGATGCTGTGCAATGGGAAAACTCTGGAAAGAGATTTTGTGCAAGGCGAACTGTTGAAGTAAGAAATACATGCCTTATTTACTGGCTTAGAGAATGTCTTGTCTTTTGAATTTCTGTTTGGCATAGTAAATTAACCTCTATGCTTTCCTGGAATATTACAGCTGGACACTTCCAAGGAAGCCAGCTTCTACATGTTTGGAAACACATGACATTCTGGTTAGCTGACTGAGGGTGAAAATGAATTAGTTGATGCTTTGTTATTGGACCAATGAGCCTTAGGCTGGAAGGCTACTCAAGTGAAGAGAGTGGAATTGAATGCAAAGGATCTAATTAGCTCTGCTCACCATTCTGTGCCCTTTTTAAGCCACATAATAATTCCATCTTCTTCCCTGCATTGTGATGATCACCTTCAGTTCCTACATCTTAGAACCTATTGAAAGTGGCAAACAATGGTCCAAAATATCATATTTCTCATTGAAGGATGACAAACCATGAATAACCCTCTCTAAGAAGAAATCATTTATTCCTCAGATTATTTTTTCTAGCTTTTCTGTTTGTGAAGCTCTATTGCTGCTACTTAATAACTGACCCTCAGCAACGGATAGCATTTTTGAATGAGAACATTGGCTCAAAATACAAGTGCTGAAGCAGTTCTTGTGGATTTTTCTCCTCATGTTTCTCGAGAAGCAGCTGTTGACCCACAGGAGACATGAAATTGTGGTTTTTGGTGTTTGGATCAAGATATTGATGTGTAAATGTTTTATTCACTTTCTATGATGCCCTTTCATTCCTAAGCAATTTTTGGTCTGGGGTGCTCTCTGGGAACACATGTATATCCATGTCAGATTCATGTCAATGTATGGCAAAACCAACACATTAATGTAAAGAAAAACAAAAAATTAAAGTTGCAAAAAAAAAAAAAAAACCCAAGAAGACGCATAGCTGAAAATTGCTTTAGAATGTCATAGCTGGAAGAGATGAGAGTTTCTCAGCTCATGTGTTTCTGTCACCAAATTGTGTGGGATTCTATACAATGATACACAAGGTTTTTTTATTATTATTTATTACATTATTTAATTATATAGTATTTATAATATTATCATATTATTTATTAAATATCTTGTTAATTGATATACACAAGATATTTAAAATAATAAAACATTATAAATAAAGCAGCAAGATATTTGGATTTGTTCTTGTATTCATTTAATAAGCACTTTCTCTTTTTCTGAAAGTATTAAAAACAAATGACTCTTTGCTTCTTACAGATAACAAGGTGACATGCACTTCAGTCTCCATGTATTTGTAAAATCCATTTTTTTAAATAACAGCCTATCTTCTTTAATCACTTTGGTTTTGTTACAAAAAAATAATAACATACCTTATTTTTATTTTTCTAGCGGTAAGAGTAACTTAGTCGATGTGAAATAGAATAGTGTCATTAAATAATTAAAAACTTTCTTCTGTTTATATTTGGTAGCGTTCCCAGGAAGCTTAGTAAGACCTGAAACCATAGAGCTGTGTAAATGAGAGCGCATCCTCACCCCGCTTTCCCATGACCTTAGGAAATACACAGCCTGCTCTCTTCCTCTCTTCTGTGCCTTCCCAAGGACGTGTTTTCTCATGGCCCCTTTTCTTCTTCTTCTGTATTCATCCCGACCTTCTGGATCTTCTTCCTTCGAGACTCCTCTCTTCTTCAGTCCCGGTGCTATTAGGGTCAGGGTCAGGGTCAGGGTTAGGGTTAGAGTTAGGGTTAGGCTCAGATTCCCCCCAAGCCTCAGTCATAGTGTGGGTTTTTTTGATGGGCTTTAACATAATAGGGGGGTTATGCCTAATAAAGAAGTGAACATGAACTTTACCCGTCCCTGTTTAAGAACACATCCTTGTCCTTAAAACTACTAGACCTTTCTTGGCAAGGGTTCCCTTCCGGGGTGATATTTCACCTTTATATCTAGCTTTCCCATTTTGCTGATGCTTCTGCCCACTTCTTTATATCCAAGGATCTCAAAATTTATTCTGCTTTAAGATGATTTAGCTTTTCCTTTTTCTATGTTTGCCCTTCTCAGGTTTGATCTAGGGCATTCTACACATAATTGATAATGATTCAGGAAAGTGTTATAATATATGAAGACCTCTTTTCCCTCTTTAAAGGAACACCTTTGTTTTTATCCTGCATTAATATATTCTTATATATTTATAACACTGCTTTGTTTATATTGAGATGGAACTCTTTTAACATGAAATCAACCATTTAAGGTTGAAAAATTCAGTAGCATTTAGTATACTTACAACATCATCCAAGCATCACTTTTCTCAAATTCTGAAATGTGTCCATATTGCAAAAATAAAACCCTGCACTCACTAAGCAGTCACTCCCTGTTAAGGGCTGAATTATATCCTCCCATTTCCACTCCCCCTACTAAAAATTTTATTAAGATTCTAATCTCTGGCACTTCAGATGCTGTCTTCTTTGGATAGAAGGTTGTTGCTGCTGCTGCTAAGTCGCTTCAGTCATGTCTGACTCTGTGCAACCCCATAGATGGCAGCCCACTAGGCTCCCCCGTCCCTGGAATTCTCTAGGCAAGAACACTGGAGTGGGTTGCCATTTCCTTCCCCAATGAGTGAAGTGAAAAGTGAAAGTGAAGTCGCTCAGTCATGTCCAACTCTTAGTGACCCCATGGACTGTAGCCCACCAGGCTCCTCCATCCATGGGATTTTACAGCCAAGAATACTGGAGTGGGTTGCCATTGCCATCTCCAAAACGGTTGTTGCAGTTGTGATTAATTAGGTTGAGATGAGGTCGTACTTGAGTAGACTAGACTGCTAATCCAGTATGACCTGTGTTCTTATAAGAGGACAGTCATCTGAAGATAGAGACATTGAGACAGTGACATGTGACTACAAAGGCAGAGGATAGAATTAAGAAGTTGCAAGACAAGGAACAAAGATGGTAGGCAAGATCAAAGATGTGGGCAAGGATCAAGATTAAAGGTGGTGGGCAAACCGGCAGAAGCTAGGACTGAGCAAAGAAGGATACCCTACAGGTTTCAGAGGGAATACAGCCCCACTGACACCTTGACTTTGATTTTTCACCTTTAGAACAATGCAACAATAAATTTCATTGTAAGTCCTTTATTATGCAGCCCTAGGAAACTGATATACCCATGTTCCCTCCTGTGCTCAGCATTTGCCACCACATATTACATAAAAGGGGAATCCTGCAGTAAGTGACACATTGTGTCTGACTATTTTCAGTTAGCAAAAGGTTTTTGAGACTCATTTACTCTGCAAGGTACCAGTGCTTTATTTTATGGCTGAATACTACTCCATAGTATAGCTGTATCACAATTTATTAATTCATCTGCTGATGGATACTTGGGTTATTTTCATCTTGTTGTTGTTTAGTTGCTAAGTGGTGTCTGACTCACTTTTGCCTATTATAAATAGTTCTGCTATGAATATTTGTGTACCAGTTTTTTTTTTTTATTTTTGAGTAGCTGTTTTCAATTTTGAGGGGCACATACCTAAGAAAGACATTGCTGAGTCATATGGTAATTCTGTGAGGATGCATAGCTTTTTATTTGTAACTTCTCCCTTAACCTGATTTTATGAACCATTTTCACACATTATTTACATTATCTTCATGAGTATAATTTTACTAATGATCCGTAAAATAAAAAGATAACCAACATTTACTAAGCTTCTACTCTCTGCTATTGATAGTCTATGCTAGATAAAATTGGGGGATTTTTCAGTCATCTGTATCATTATAGCATCTCAGTGAATAGCAGTCACTATTGTCTTCATTTTGCAAAGGAGTACACTGAGGTTCAGAAAGTGTACATTTACTGACATATGTTTCTCAGCCACACTGTGCAGAGCTAGGGTTCAAAGCTTTTGTCACAGCTCTGAATCATATGCTCTTGCCTGCTGCATCACACTGCACATGTTTGCAGGCCTCCTGTCTCTGTAGTCATGTCCAACTTTGTGTGACCCTATGGATTCTAGCCCGCCAGGCTCCTCTTCCATGGGATTCTCCAGGCAAGAATACTGGAGTGGGTTGCATGCCTTCCTCCAGGGGATCTTCTTGACCTGGGATCTTCTCTACCTATGGATCAAACTCAAGTTTTTCTATGTCACTGGAAGAAGAATTTAGTATTTAACAGTCCTCACCCATGAGACTTGAACTTTTTCAGTGGAAGTTGATCCAGTCTATTCAGTTTCTTTGGTTACCCTTGTCCCAGAACAATGACTATTGTTGGTTAAAGCTTGGCACTAGTATGGTGTGCTCTTGAAATATTAAAGCTTATTGCATACCCAGAATATATGTCTGTTCTCAGCCTACTCCTATCATTGCTGCTAAAAATAAAGCAGAATTACATTAAGTGGGTTAAGACAAAATCATACTATTTTCTAAAAAGCAATTGGATTTCTTATTGCTCTTGTTTTTCAAGACAGCTCCTAGTGTATGTCCCTTTCTTCAATACTGCATGCTTTAGGCCAGATCTTTTCAACAAAACTTTCTATAATGATGAAAATGTGCAGTTTTACCCTATCTAATATACTATTTACTAAGCCACGTGTGACCATTGACCAGTTGAAATGTGCTGAACCAATGTTACTGAGGAACTAAACTTTTTCTCTTTTAAAAAACATTTATTTGTTTATTTGGCTGTGCTGCGTCTTTCTTGTGGCACACAAGATCTTTAGCTGCAGCATGTGAACTTTTAGTTCTAGCATGTGGGAACTAGTTCCCTGATCAATGATCAATCGAACCTGGGTCCCCTGAATTGGGAGTGTGGAGTCTTAGCCCTGGAATACCAGGGAAGTCTCCTCAAATTTTTAGTTAGTTGTATTTAAATGTAAATAGCTACACTCAACTAATTGCTAATATACTGAACACTATAGCTTTAAAATTTCCCATTTCTATTAGACTCATATGTCCTCTTCAAGATCCCATAACAGTTAGCTCTGTACACTCCTAAAGTAAAATCCAAATTTGGGGTAGTAATATCATAGGTAGTCAATCTTTCCTTCAGTGTGGCACTATAACCTGCATTTAGATAGAAATGTGTTGTCCTAAACAAATAATATGAATATAATTTTTATTGCATTGTAAGGATTTGTGTCTTCTAACATTTAAATAAATAAATTTGATGGATAATTTAAGTAATGGAAAACCTGTGTTTTAACTCCAGTGTGTAGAGAAGTCACTTGCCCAACTCTAGTTCTCCTGCCTCATCTTTAAAGTGAATGGTTTAGATTGGGTACCTAATTGGTATTATTGTTGTTAACTTGTTCAGTCATGTCTGACTCTTCTGTGACCCCATGGACTGTAGCCCACCAGGTTCCTCTACCCATGGGATATTCCAGGAAAGAATACTGGTGTGGGTTACTAGTTCTTCCTCCAGGGAATCTTCCTTACCCAGGGATGGAACCTGTGTCTCTTGCTTTGGCAGGCACATTCTTTACCCCTGAGTCACCTAAGTAGACCTGATCAGTTTAAGCATCCTTCTTCCTTTTTCTCCTCTAATGCCATCATATGATGTACACTTTCAGTCCTCATCCTAGGAAACTCTCATTGCCTTAATCTCTGGTCTCTTTAGTATAGCATAAACTCTGGAATGTTTTCTCAGTTTCCATGAATAAGACAGATGTTCTCTGCACTTGGTTCCTTTGCCAAATAAAGTTTGTCTTGATCTCATCCTTTCCTGAATATTGCAGGATGAAGCAGTTTCTTTTGAAACATCTGAATCAATTAGGAAAAATTGTTTATTTTATTTTGTTTACTCCCAAAGGCAAAAGCAAAAAAAAAAAAAGTTACTTCTGAAATGTCAGTGCCAAGGATATTCCATCGTATGCATTTTAATTTTGTTAGGAGACACATGTTTAACCAAGGCTGTAAGCAGAAAACCGTCCATAAAGATCATTAAGTATGAAAATATATAAATGCATTAAATCATCTATGCCAATTCCAGGAACACAGGGTAAAATACATTTAAAAAATGTTAGTTCTTCAGAACAAAGGAAACATACCCACTCTCTCTTGCCCCAAAATGTGTATTGCAACATAGTCATTATCTGCACAATATTTTAGATTTTCAGCAAAAAGGGTAGGTAAGTCTTTGAGGTGGACTGTATATCTATATTTAGTTAGCAGTAATTTCTGCAAAAGAAGTTTCTTTCAGATGTATCCAAACTGTTTCAGAAACAGATTGATTTCTAGAGTGCTTGCATCTTCACAGAATTAAGAATTCACACCCCACAGACTTTATGAAGTTCCCTTCCCTTCCCCAAAGTTTTAACATACAGGAATGAATGGCTCCAAGATATGTTAGAATAGAGGTTTCAGTATAAAGCTGAGATACAAAATTCTGTATGACTGGAATATGTACCTAAGGAAGAAAAAAACGAAAACATGAAGATAAAACTGTCTTTGTTTCTATAGGTTTGTCCTCCACAAAAAAGTAAATAAATAACAATATAGAATAATATTTTATAAATATATTATAGTCACATACTACCTTAAATTAAAAAGGATGAGTAACATAAACCTATCCTGAATCTGAGTGTTTAACTTGTGGAAATAAGAATCATAGCTGTAGTCTTTCATAAATTTAAATTCTCTCTCTATATATATAGAGAATATATATATATATATACATATTTTTTTAAGAGGATTTATTCCAAGAAGTTCTCCTGCCAAAGCAGGAAGTCGTATGTATGGTGGTCACAACCAAGTCATATCCTCAGTTTCATAGATAGGAGTTAATTGTAAAGGGCACTTTGAAAACCATGCAGCCTGACTCCAGTTACCTGGTGACACTCCACGTTAAAATACATGAAAATAAGGGTGGGTTAATAAAAGTCCCATAGAGATTTTAAAACTTTATTTCCTTCTCATTGGTTAGTTTAATGCTGTGAAATAATCCTAAAACACACATCCCAGAGAGGCCGCAAGCAATTCTATACATACATAAGTGGGCCAAGCCACCCTATTCACTGAATACTGATAGATGGTTAGTTAATTAATATGATATTATAATGCAAAATGAAAATTGGATCTTCACTGTGCCCTTTTGGTTACTATTTTAAAGGTAGAGGAGGCATAGGAGATGAATAATAGACTTAATAAGGAAACATTTCATTGGGTTTTTCATTATAGTAAAAACATCTCAGTGGAGAGATAAAAAGCATTTACTAAATTTGCCAGAATGGAGATGTGATTGTTGGAACAGTTTAGGTACTTTATAATTCATTTTGCTCTAATCTCTTTTTTGAAATCTGAGCACAAGGAAGAAAAGAAGTCCTTACTTTCATAATAATACAGTTGGAGGACATAGAAAATGGTCTTTACCAGACATTTTGGATTATGAATTTCATTCTGACAGTCATTTTGACCAGAGAAATGGCAATATCAGCTATTAAAAGGAAATTAACTCCCAAATTGCAATTACAACATTAACTTTAGTTAGTATATCAATAGGGAAAAATCATTTTCTAAATATTTGTCTCAGGATATCTTTCTTTCATCTAGCCTATTTATCTCTTACTTTCAAATGTCAAAGTCATCTGTAGTTGTTTTTATCAAGACTGACAAAGGCATGTGACTGACAGTTCAACCTGAAACACAGAAAATCTATGAACTGAATTTCTGATTAATTAGACTGTTTCATTAACTAGTTCTCCTTTTGGTGCTGTGAACATATTTAAAATGTTTAAACTTTTGCAGGTTTGCCAAATGTAGTAAGAAAGGTACACTGGGGAAAAAAAGCATTACATGAAAAGTGTATGACAACTATTTTTAGCTAAATATGCCTAACAGCTGATAGATACAGAAAAAAGAGAATGGAAATTTCTCCATTATTGTGGATGATGTAGGTTAAGGCTCCTTGAACACCTGAACCAAACTCACAAATCCAGAGGGGTTCGAAAGGCGGACTGAGATCAGGTGTGCACCTGAGAACACAGAGATGCAACCCTGGAATACACACGGCCCTTCCCTTTTCAGTCACCACAGAGGCTGGCTATTTTTAAAGTGTTGTACGATTCTAGAGTGATGAAAAAACACCCACTCCAGCTAGAATCTATTCTTCCCTTGTCAGGAAATTGAGTTTAATCATTAATGGACTGATTTCAAAATGCCAGTGCTTCTTGGCTCCAAAAATACACGTGGGGGAAATTATAACAATTGATTGCCCTTTAGTCAAATACTGATGATTGGATAAAAGCTGGTACCACCTGGAAATGGTTTTCTTTCCTTTAAGCCAATTTTTCCAAGGGAATATAGTTTCAGAAGCTGAATAGTTTTAGGGTAAGAGGTGGTATTTTGAGAGACCAAGTCAGGGAATTGTTCCAGAAGAATGAGGAAAACAGCAATGATAAGAGGCCATTAGCGATAATCAGAAAGCTGCAATTTGTTGCTGAATTGGGATATTCTTGATCTTCTCTTCTCCAGTTAATCTTGAGTTGATGGTGTAGGCATGCACTGAAGTAACCCGCCTGGGGCAGAACACTCGAATAAATTAAATGTGTCTTCCACACTCTCCTACCACTTGTCTTTTATTTTTCCAACTCAGCTATCACCTGTCTCCTTTAATTTTTTTTTTTTTTTGGGGGGGTGCCTGCTTCGAATCTTAGTTGCAGCACACAAGGTCTTCTGTTGCATTGCATGGACTTTCTAACTATGGTGCATGGCCTTAGTTGCCCCGTAGCATATGGGATCTTAGTTCGATATGAACCAGGGATCAAATTCGATCCCTGCGTTGCATGGTGGATTCTTAACCACTAGCCCACCAAGGAAGTCCCAATCCTATCTCCTATATCTGATTGTGATACCTTAAAGTTTCAATCATGGCAAGACTCAGTTCTGTGTTCTAAACTTTTCCTTTCTCCACATTACACCTCCCCCTGTTGGATCCTCTGATAATTGCTAAGAGGGTATTTGTTTAATCCTACTTGATTAACTCAATTCTTCTTGAGTTTTGAATGATACCTACAGCTTAATTCCTTAATGATCCCATGCTGTTCATAATTTTAAATAGGTCAGTAGACAACCCAAATGATTCTTGCATTTGCCTTTTCTTGTTTTTGACCTTTGGAGCTTTCTGGATACATTAGAATGATAGTAAGTCTTTGGAGAAACATTTTTGGATGGACTAAGATTTGTTTTGCCTAATGTGTGTTTGTGTCTGTGTGTGCGCTATAGTTCAAGTCAGAGAACATGGTAATTGTTCAATCTGTCTAAAGCAGAAAACTTGACATACACACAGCTGTTACCCCTTACATTCCCATGTCAGATGTCATTAATCCATCTCTGCACTCTTTCCCTCTGAATTCAGATGAGGCCTTAGAATCCATCTTAACTCAGACTTTCAGGCAACCACTAAAGGATCATTAGAAGCTGCACCCCTGCTTCTAATGTCATAGTGGGGTGTGTGTGTGTGTGTGTGTGTGTGTGTGTGTGTGTGTGTGTGTGTGTGTGTGTGT
>ML663010.1:14600122-14736835 GCA_007570785.1 Antilocapra americana | reverse complement strand
TGTGTGTGTGTGTGTGTGTGTGTGTGTGTGTGTGTGTGTGTGTGTGTATGTATTTGAATGGTTGAAGCAAAGAAAGATACCTATATATTCCCTCTCCCTTTTTTCCTTTAACTGGGACTATATATTACAACCAACTGCTGTATTGTCTCCATCATGAAGACAGAGATGATTTTAAGAGTAAACTAACTATATAGATGTGATCTAAATTTCAGGATACAACTACCAGGAGGTATGTATAGAACAGAATAAGTATTGGTCTATGATTGAGCCAGAAGGAAATGTTATGAAATGGGCCTTTGAATGTATTGTTCATTTCTCTTTGATCTAAATAAAGGTCCATAGTATATTAATATTCTTGATACATTAACTCATGCCAGTTTTTATTCAAAATCTTTCACAATAGAAACACCTATGTATACTTGTTCAAACTATCTTAAATAGAAATATATTAAATATATTTTCTTAAAGATTTTCTAAGTAATATGAACTGAGTTCTCAGTTGATACCAGAAAATCTCCATCCTTACATCAGTAATGAAGATGCTAGGTGAAAGATGATGTTTGAGGATGTGAAATAGTTCTTATTCCTTTTAATTATGCTATTATCTTAATGTTTTTGGTTGAAGACTAATGTCTGTCCTTTGATTTTCATGATAAATTATTTTTGTTCATTTTAAGTCAAGTGATTGCCCCTGCCTTCTAAGTCTTCTCCCCATTTAGATATTATCTGTATTTTAAAGTGTTAAAGTATACCAGGAAAATGAAAATAAAAAAAAAACTTGAAGGAAATCACATTTATTGTATTTCTGTCTTATGCCCTTAATAATGCTACACATAGTAGTGTCAGGAGAGTGTAGATGTCATGCGAGGGTATGTTCCTCCGTCCTTGTCTCGTCAAAACAAAGATTTGGAGTGACGGATACTGAAGCCCTCGGCAGGCCACAGCTCTCGGGTCTGGACAGACCGTGTTATAGCTCCTAAATAAATCAGTGTTACAGCTCAGTGTTACAGCTCTATTTTATTTAGAAGATGATAGCCGGAGAATTCATCCTCGAAGTGTGAGGGCATGCAAGGCTGTGAAGAGAACACCATAGTGCATGGCAGAGAAAGGGAAAGTCCATCTTCGAGGTGCAGGGGAGAGAGAGAGTGAGCTCTTTGGCTCCTATTTTATATGTTTATTTCTGCCCCCTGGGCCTGTCCTATGCAAATTGGGCTTAGACAAGTGCTGTTCTATCTGCAATTCTCACTCAGGTCCTCGGACCTTCCCTGTTCTATTTTCTTGGGCTTTCCCCTTCCTTGTCTTCTAGCCACCGCCATTTTGAACTCCTGTTTCCTGTTCTAACTACCTAACAGTAGCATTGTTTCAAATGTTCTCTGATCTTTTATTTTAAACATTTGTGGAGTCACGTTATTATCCTTGTTTGCAGATAAATAATTGGTGGCTTAGAGAGGTCTTAAATGATGTGCCCAACACCAATATTTGAAAATAATTATTTGGAAATGAAACCTTACTTTCTCCAAAAGATCAGATCAATAAGAATGGAACCTAGATTGTATAATATATGATTAGCTTTATGATATTTAATATGTAATTGTTATATTTAAGCACCATTTGGAAAAGGAGATTTCCCTACAAAATTTTAATGGATAAAATGAATCTCTCTTTTGTAATAGTCTAGTTGGAGCAGTAAATAACAGAAAATTATGATTAAAAATTGGAATGCTAAGATGAAGGTCTAGCTTCAGGATTGATTGACCCAGTGATTTGGTAAGATCCAGTATTCTTTCTGTGTGTCTGACCTATTTTTCTTTTGGTTGTCGTTTACATTCAGATCATTAGCAAGATGACTACAGCACCCCCAGAGCTATTAATGTCCAATGGAAAGCAGAGGGACGTTTTATTTTTGCAACTTTTTCTCAGGAATGTGAAAAGATCTCTAGCAAATAACCCTACTTGCCCTCCAGGCTCTTCTGTCCCTGGGGGATTCTCCAGGCAAGAATACTGGAGTGGGTTGCCATGCCCTCCTTCAGGGGGTCTTCCCAACCCAGGATTGAAGCCAGGTCTCTTGCATTGCAGACAGATCCTTTACCATCTGAGCCACCAGAGAAGCCCAAGAATACTGGAGTGGGCAGCCTATCCCTTCTCCAAGGGATCTTCCCAACCCAGGAATCAAACCTGGGTCTCCTGCATTGCAAGAGACTCTTTACTAGCTGAGCTACCAAGGAAGCCCATTGAGTGTATTACTTGGCAAACAACTCTTGTGGAGTGAATGGTTTAAGAATCTGCATAGACTTGTTTTGAAAAGTTGTTTGGAGCCATCCCAATGTCAAAAAATAGGTTACTTAGGTTTACGACTTAAATTTATTTGAGGTAAAGAATAGAAAAGGCCACCTGCCCCTTAATTGACTAGGATGATTGCAATTCATCCCAAAGAGAATCTAAACTCTAGACATTTATTTATTAGCTTGGGTGTTTTGAAAATTGTTGATAATAATGATGCTTATGGTCAGGTGAAGATAGGTTGTTATTAGGGAATGTCAACCAACTGAGAGACCAGTAGTATAGGAAGCAGAAGAATAAGTCCAGGGAAAGGGATCTTAGGATCCCCTGGGATGGAGCGAGGACAGAAGGGGACAGAAAGGGAGAGCCCCAGTCAATTATCTGGGATGTAGGTTTCTTGGGATCAAAGGGCTAGGAAAAATTCTAGAAACCCAAAGAAGTAAAGCAGAATAAAGTGGGCCAAGAAGGTTGATTGGTTACTTTAATAGGAGTAAATAGTAGTGGTCATTCAATGTGGTTACAGCACAATGTGGCTATTTAGGGTGAGTTTGCCCCCAGGCAAGTAGTTCTAGAACAGTTAGAATCACTTCACCGGGAGGGCATGTTAAACCTGGTTGCTGGGCCCCACTCATTGAGTTGCAGATTGAATAGATCTGAATGGAGCTCAAGAAGGTGTTGGTGGCTTGGGGTGGAAGTTTGGGGGGTTGGGGGGCTGGTTAAACAAGTTCCTGGGTGATTCCAAGGTCTCTTGAGAGCCCCTGACTGTTTTACCAATAGGTTAGTCTGTAGTGTAACACAGTCAACTTGTTTTTATTCCATACACATCAGCCAGGCAGGAGTTGAAGATAGTTGGTATTTTATTGCTATCTACAAAGACATTCTGCAGAACTAGAATATTAAGAACAGTTGCTGAGACGGGAGAACATCCATAATAGGATGAAGGACACCAAAGATGCATGGAGTTGAGCTAATTGGGACAGACCAGTAGTATTCAAAGTTCAGCATTAGAATCTGGCACCTGAGTTCCTACATTTGACTTGCAGTGTTCCCAACAGCAAATGGTGGTGTTGCAGTAAGGGGGGCGCCTTCCAAGGCTCGAGGGTGGGCTTTTGGTTAACACTCAGAAATGAATGGTGAGGAGACGCGCATCCTGACAAAGCAAGAGAATTTATTGGGAAGGGGCACCCAGGTAGAGAGCAGCAGTGTAAAGAAATCCAGGAGCACTTCTCTGCCACTGTGACTCTCAGTCTTGGGTTTTATGGTGATGGGATTAATTTCTCAGATTGTCTCTGGCCAATCATTCTGACCCAAGATTCCTCTAAGAGAAAACATGCATTTACAGAATTTTATTATCCCTAGTGTGCTATTGCCTCCCAGACTGTATTCATCTACTTTCTTCTTGGGCTGCCATAAACTCATTTGCCTAAGTAAAATAAATGCACTTCTGGAGACTGATAGTCCAAGATCAAAGTGTTGGGAAGGAAGGTTTCATTTGACGTCTCTTCTCTCTTGACCTGGGGGCAGCTATCACCGGGCTGTGTGCTCATATGATCTCTTCTTTGATGCAAGTGGGGAAAGAGAAAGAGAGACAAAGATATTGTCCTCTGATGCCTCTTCTCATAAGGATAATGAAAGTGGAAGTGAAAGTCACTCAATCTTGTCCTACTCTCTCCAGGCCAGAATACTGGAGTGGGTAGCCCATCCCTTCTCTAGCAGATCTTCCTGACCCAGGAATCGAACCAGGGTCTCCTGCATTGCAGGTGGATTCTTTACCAACTGAGCTATCAGGGAAGCCCCTATAAGGATAATAATTCTATCAAATCGAGTCCCCACCTTTATGCCTTCATTTAACCTTAACTATTTCCTTAGAGGCCCCATAGCCCACAGGCAAGCACATAGGGGTTAGGAATTAGTATATTAATTTGGGGGGATCAGATGTCAGTCCCTGACACAAACCACAAATGGACAAAAAAAATTATTACACAAAAATTAGTAATAAGACTAAAAATTATGTCAAATGTACCATAAATCCTGATTTTTAACAATTAAGTGTACTGATTTTGACTTGGAGATTAGGAAAATTACTCTCTTTCTCTTAAATCAGCAAAACTCATTTTAAAATTATACTAAGGAATATGTAAGAATTTAGTAATTATATTGTAACTCTAAAGAGTGATATAGATACAATGGATATGTATTTCAAAACCATCTCGATTGTATGTCATGTTATATTTTTTAAGTTCCAATGATTCCCATATATAACCAGTGTAAGCAAACACATTAAAAAAAAAAAAAAGTCTATTCCTGTGAAGATGGTCATCATTTTGTGGCCTTTTCCTATCCATTAATTCTAATAAGAAGACTGGAATTTGATTGACAAATGGTAGATAAAGAGAAGAGATGAACAAGTCCATTTGATTCCCAAAGTATGAATATAAAAAGTCACTGATATTAAGAAGTCTCAGCAAGATATATTTTCTGCTTTTTTTTTCTTTTCCTTCACTGCTCTTTAGTTATAAACCTTTGACATGAAAATGAATTCTTTTCTAAAACTGTCTAAATTTTTTTTTAAGTCAAACAGTTCAAAAGGATAGAAATTTGATTTGACTCAGAAGAGAAATAGCAACTAATCAAAATGTATTTACCAGTTCAAGGAAATCATAAGCAGTGATATATCACCAGATGGTAAATGGAACAATGTTACCTCTAATTGTGTTTACTATTTTCAACTCAATGGTATTTGCAATTTTTATGTTATTTGGATTTCCAACTTTTTCATTTATTGCAAAAAATCATTAGGCACAACTCTAAAATCTGCTTTTTATATTCTAGTCCTTTCAGTGCAGATTTATAAGAGTGCTAAAAAATCAGTTTTGTAGTTAAAGGAGCAAGTGTGGAAGTAGATTATACAGTCAAATGCCTGGTAGTAAAATAAAGAAATAGAAATAACCTTGGTAGGATGAAGACTGGTGATTTGGGAGATGTGCTGAGTAATAAATGAAAAAACAATATCTTTTTGCATCTATCTTTTGATGTATGTTTAAATTTGTTTTGCTCTAGGAAGAGTTTGCTGCCTTAATGCTATTGTATTGATTACAGCCACTGTAATACCACCCCCAGGGTTTTATCATAAAGTCTTATTCACCCTTTCTTCACATTAAATGTTGATAGAGGCAATACAGACACATATATCTCAGGTTTTTGATACTTTTTGGAAATTTAATTTAGTTGCTGTATAAAGTTGTTTTCATATACCTCCCCCACCAAAGTCAATTATTTTTTATTCTCATTTTATGCCTATGACAGAAAAAAGTCAAAGTAGTTTTTGTGGATACCAGTGACTTACATTATATAATGTTTAAAACTTTTGTATACCATTTTAGCTATTTTCAGCTTAAATATTAACTCATTTTGAATATGTCAAAAACCAGCTTGGAATTGTAATATTTCATAGTGGCTCTCAATATGCTTTGAAATTAGAAATGATAAGGTTTGCTGATGAACTTGACGTGGAATGCAAATTAAAGAGAAAAAAGGTCTCTGTGATTGTTGTTTGTTTTATTATTTTGCTTGAGCTCCTTGAAAGAATATAATCGCCACTTACTAAAATAGAAACTGTCAGTTTAAGAGAGAGAAAAAATGAATCCTAGTATATTTGTTTTATGGTGTATAGGATATTTCTTTAGTCTATAAACTGTGTCAGACTAGCCTTAATTTTTTTTTTTTTCTAGAGATTCCAAACTTTTTGATTCTGGACTGAAATTATTTTTAAGAGAGTTAGAGCATAGCTCCCATCAACAAGATTTCTTCCTATTCATCCATGGCATCTACCCATACTTCCCTTACTCCCCTAGATAAAGTAGTAACCCTGTAAGTCACTGGTTTAGACTTTATTAATTTTGGAGATTGGTTAACAAGTATCCTTTTCATCCAGACCAGTAACAACCATAAGAGTATCGATGATAATGAATATCCTTCTTGGGAAATTCAACTGCTTTAGGCCTCTTCACCAATATTCTTCATCTTGAATGATACCATGACTTAACTCTAGGCTGAGAGAACTTTGAAATGGCTTAAGAATGATTATAGAAAATAATATCTTATATCTGGAAGTTGAGCATACCGTAGAGAAACTTTTCTAGAAAATATATGAAAAAACTTAGAAGGAATGTTGCGCTTGTATATTCAAGAGGGAAAATAGATGCTGCAAAACACCACATGTTAATTTAGCAAAGTTAATGATCTCTCCTACCCATTTGCTCTCTTCTGGGAATATATTTTTGGGGAAATACTGAAATCAGCTTTTACAAATGTATCTCCATTCCTATTTCCTCCCTTAAAATCTTGAAGACAGAATTTTCTTTTGATGATTGTGTGGGAATGAATAATTGATTGGATTAATAGAGAGACATTCTTTTGTAATAAGTATGATAAATAGTTTATATATAGGAATAACTTCTGGGAGTTTTCACTAACATTTCATTTTTTACTATATTTCTAAAGTCAAGCAATTAAGATGAGAAGTTCTAAAGACAAACCAAAGAATCTAAGTGTTTAGGTCAGTTATTGCTACTCATATATCTCCAACTGCATGTTTATCTTATAAAAACAAACTTGCACCAATAGAGCAGATTTCGTGTGCTTGCAAGTCTAGAAAAAGGAATTCATGTTCATTGCCAATCTATATTACATAAAAGAAAAAAATTGGTGCACTGAGAAATGTTTGATTTAGCAGAGTCCAGGTGGTAACTACCTGATGGATGAATATACATCATGTGAAATTTTGAATATACATTTTTCATGAAGTGACTGGCCAGATCCCAGAGGGAGATATTATGAAAGACATTTTCATCAGGGTTGAAAATATTGAGAATTAAAAATGCCAAGTAAATTTTCAGCAGTTGTTTCAATTATCCAAAGCCATCTGAAATCCTTTTTGAAAACAAGAAAATAAAAACATGTGGAAATAATATTCTCTCTCATTCAATTTTTTATCTCTAGAACTACTACTCATTGAGAATGATTTGGATGTCAAAAGGAGTTAGAGTTTCTAGTTAACTTGGAGCATCAGAAAAATGACATAGAAATACCATTTGGGATATCTACTTCTATGGTATCCTTTGTACAATAAATCCTAAGAAGAGCCAAAATTGAAGTTATTTTGGCACTAGTAGATGCATTTAATAAAATGCATTGTTTTCAATAATATTGTTTTTGTTTACCAGTTTAAAATATATTTCTTCCAAAAAAATCAAATGAGCAGCTTTGTACATGAGTTTAATATGTTTAATACTCATTGGTCATTAGTTGCTGTTATTCAGCCACTAAGTCATATCTGACACTTTGTGATTTCATGGACTGCAGCATGCCAGGCTCCTCTGACCTCCACTATCTCCCGAGTTTGCTCATTAGTAGTTAATGTATTTAACACTCATTGGGCAGTTTTGATCATCTCCATAATATGCCAGTTTGTTTGGCTATCAAATAGGTAAATATATTTCTTCAGCTTTAGTTTTTATCCTTCCTATAACATTCAACAGGAAAATCACTCTATCTATGCAAGGAGCAGTACCAGCATGATTTATACTACATATAAAATATAATTAATAGTCACAAATAAGCATTATAGGATTTCATGAACCTCATAAAGTAAAACATCTTTTTTATTTAATGCAGTAGAGATTGATTTTGTGTAACTATGGGATCAAAAATTTGGACATGAAATAAGTCTTTGAAATGACAGCTACAGAGGTTATCAAACTTCCAGTCACATCTGCCTTACACAGGTGAGCAGGCACCAAAAGAGAGGATTGTGAATTCTTGAGTGCACAAGTGAGTTGTATCAATTAAGTACAACAAATTGTACAATGACTGTTGAATCAACTCCTTCTTTTAAAATTCTAAGAAATGGAAATTGGGAAAACCAAGGGACTTGTTCTAGGTCACACAACTAGTGAGATGTCAGAATATGAAGCCCTGGTTGTCTTGTGATGATGACAAACTGGGTGGAGCTGTAGAGATGAAGATTACATGGCGATAAAGATGATGTTGCTAGTGAGATAATAATGATGATAATACTAATTAAGAATGATAATAACAGTGACAGCCATATATGGCACTCTTTCAAGAGTTTATCTTATTTAATCCTTATAACCACCCTATAAGGTAGCTAGTATTCTACTTACTTTATAAATAGGAAAGTATAAAGAGCAAGTCACCCAGGACATGTAGATAGTAAATATGGGTGCTGAGAGTCAAATCTGGGTCTGAATCCGTAGTCAATCCACTTTTTAGAATTTTTAGTATTTTTTTAACAACTGTTTAGACACATCCCTATCTGATATGAGGATTCTGTCATAAAATTAGGTTTTATAATACTTTGAAAAGGATTTCTGTCCTATAAGGAAATGTTGAACTACAGAAGAGAACATGAAGAACATTTAAGATTCGTTCGTACATCTCACTCCCACCTGACCCCCCAGTCAAATAATGCAGAGTTAATTCTAGAACTTTCTTACCATATATACTTTATTATTGACAAGTCAGGCCTTACGGCAAATATAATCTATACTATGAAAACAGGCCACCTGGTCTTTCCTATCAAGCTTTACCTTAACAAGAGGCATGAGACTGTATCTTTTTTCCTCAGTAAAGAAACTGTGATGGCTTGGTTTCAGGAGACCTGCATTTGAGAGAAGATTCATCAGGCTGAGAGTTTAAATGTGTGCCTCTGAAACCAGAAATCTGTGTAATCAGGAAAGAAAGTCATATGACTCTGAGGTCCTAAGTGTGCTATTTTTGTGGTAACAAGTGGTTCCTTTATAGATGGTTCCATTTTTTCCTTCTGAAACTATGATGGCTGCAAGACTAAGATGTAGAGACATGCTTACCAATGTTGCAAATGAAGTGCTATGAATATGAAATGTTAGATGACAAATTTAAAATCCAAAAATATCTTCACCAAAGGGAGCAATGGACTGGATCTAACAAGATGAAATGTAATAAGAATATACACTGGCAAATTTAATTGCCATTATATTTCTACTGCTTATTGCTGCTATAAGGGAAAGCTATTGACAATTTTATGATTTAATCTGACCAAAATACTAATATTTCTCTTAATCCTAAATTTATAGTGGATAATTTGATATTTTTAATATTAAATCATAAAACCTTCAATTCCAAATTTTTTATGCCTGTATTTATCTTTTGCCCTTTTAGATATTTATAATTTTCATTTATGTTTCTTTTTTTTTTAAATTTTCTTTACTTTATTGCGTTGGTTTTGCCATACATTGACATGAATACGCCATGGATATACATATGTTCCCCCTCCAGAATCCCCCTCCCTCCTCCCTCCCGATTCCCTCTCCCTGGGTCATCCCGGTGCACCAGCCCCGAGCATCAAACCTGGGCTGGCGATTGATTTCACATATGATAATTAACATGTTTCAATGCTGTTCTCCCATATCATCCCACCCTTGCCCTGTTCCACAGAGTCCATGAGACTGTTCTATATATCTGCGTTTCTTTTGCTGTCTCGCATGCAGGGTTCTTGTTACCATCTTTCTAAATTACATATATATGCATTAGTATACTGTATTGTTGTTTTTGCTTCTGGCTTACTTCACTCTGGATAATAGGCTCCAGTTCCGTCCACCTGAGCAGAACTGATTCAAATGAATTTTTTTTTAATGCTGAGTAATATTCCATTGTGTATATGTACCACAGCTTTCTTATCCATTCATCAGTTGATGGGCATCTAGGTTGCTTCCATGTCCTGGCTATTGTAAACAATGCGGTGATGAACATTGGGGTACACGTGGCTCTTTCAATTCTGGTTTCCTCAGTGTGTATGTCCAGCAGTGGGATTGCTGGGTCATATGGCAGTTCTATTTTCAGTTTTTTAAGGAATCTCCACACTGTTCTCCATAGTGGCTGTACTAGTTTGCATTCCCACCAACAGTGTAGGAGGGTTCCCTTTTCTCCACATCCTCTCCAGCATTTATTGCTTGTAGACTTTTGGATGGCAGCCATTCTGACTGGTGTAAAGTGGTACCTCATTGTGGTTTTGATTTGCATTTCTCTGATAATGAGTGATGTTGAGCATCTTTTCATGTGTTTGTTAACCATTTTTATGTCTTCTTTAGAGAAATGTCTGTTTAGTTCTTTGGCCCACTTTTTGATTGGGTCGTTTATTTTTCTGGAATAGAGCTGCAGGAGTTGCTTGTATATTTTTGAGGTTAATTGTTTGTCTGTTGCTTCGTTTGCTATTATTTTCTCCCATTCTGAAGGCTGCCTTTTCACCTTGCTCTAAGTTTCCTTTGTTGTGCAGAAGCTTTTCATTTTAATTAGGTCCCATTTATTTATTTTTGCTTTTGTTTCCAATATTCTGGGAGGTGGGTCATAGAGGATCCCACTTTGGTTTATGTTGGAGAGTGTTTTGCCTATGTTTTCCTGTAAGAGTTTTATAGTTTCTGGTCTTATGATTAGATATTTGATCCATTTTGTCAAAGGCTTTCTCTGCATCTATTGAGATAGTCATGTAGTTTTTATTTTTCAATTTGTTAATGTGGTGTATTACATTGATTGATTTGTGAATATTGAAGAATCCTTGCATCCCTGGGATAAAGCCTGCTTGATCATGATGTATGATCTTTTTAATGTGTTGTTGGATTCTATTTGCTAGAATTTTGTTAAGGATTTTTGCATCTATGTTCATCAGTGATACTGGCCTGTAGTTTTCTTTCTTTGTCGGGTTTTGGAATTAGGGTAATGGTGGCCTCATAGAATGAGTTTGGAAGTTTACCTTCCTCTGCAATTTTCATGGCATTAAAACCAACAGTGTATATTCAGATAAATGGTGTAGAGTTGCATTAGCCAAAGGAGTATAGACCATCTGTAAACTTAGCATCAATTCCTAAAAGCACAAGTATAGATATTGGGTGCAAATGTTTAGAATTTTATAGCAATTTGACAGAAGAGTTTTATGTCCTTTGACTCTAATAATAAAATACGTGGTCTTACACTTTGGAATTTTTACTTTATTTGTTTTATTCTTTTAGTAATTCATTTCTATATTTTATAAGATTATCAGTCTGCAAAAATGGGGGAAATTGATTGATGTGTCTACTTAAAAAATTTTTTTTTAAGTTTTAAAAATTGCGACTTATGTTTTGTTCAGTGGGAATATTTAAGACTTCAAGCCTGGGAGACAGCATTCCAAGTAATCCTGAGAGAACTGCTCTGAGGAGGCAAAGGGAGGAGGCAGGTTATATAGAAGTTTTCCAATAAAGGGCAGGTAGCCTAAACATAAAAAGATTATTGTTAATTAGAGAAAGCTAGATATCTTAAGAAATTTAGCACTTTTCTATGTGTGGGAAGATGCAAAACAGTGGCTCACTGAAATCATTACTTTCATATGCATCTCAGATATCTGGGGCCAGTATCCTGTGGTTTTCACATCCTGGAGCTCACTTGGAGCTCACCATAGGAAGTGGCCGCAGTCCTGAAGGTTGTTAGATTTAAGATATTCTCTTTCCTGAGTGCCCTTAGGACCCGCCAGCTCACATTAGAGGACTGCCATTTCTCAGGTAGTTTGAGAAGTATTGTTGTAGAAGGAAAAGGAATGTTGGATTAGTTCTTGAGCTAAATGAATTCTATATTTACATTTCCTTTCAACTTCATTATTTTCAATATATGAATATTCCTCCTGAAAAAATGTTATCCAGTGCTATATTCTGATCGGTTTTGAGAATAGAGTTAGAAAGGAAATATATATATTCAAATTCCAGAATCTTAGGTTGTTGTTAACCCATTTTCTCAGATCAACCCCCAAATCCATTACACGCAAGTACTAAGAATATATGTGTTAAGATAGACACATTGATGGCTGAATTTATGGAACTGTGGCTTACTAAATATATACATTCAGTTGATTTTTATTTCCAGGAATCTTGTTAATTGAATGATCTTTAGGAGATGTGAAGAACAGGAGTGAAGTGATAATTTCATGTAGTATTTAGCCTGTATCCATTATTGTCAAATCAGTAACAAAGAAGTAGATATAACCACTTATTTCTATCCTTTGAAAGCATGGTGTACGTGATGAATGACATTTACATATGAGATGTTTGTTGATGGATGCCTACGGGTAGACCCTATAATGTAGCTGATTTCTAGGGTGCCAATTACAACTCCCCTTCCTGCTCTTTCACTCCCAAGAAATATATTGGATTTTAAGAAGATATAAAATATATTACTTTTTAGATTAGTTTTAAGTATGTCATTTTCCCAGCTGTAAATCTTGGCGATTTTGTCACAGATCATCTTCCATCTCATAATCACTCTGATGGATCAGTGTCACAGTCCTAAAGCTGTGGGTCGCTCATTAAATGAAAAGCATACACAGACACACAGATTTTGTGTGCCCATATATAACAAACAGATTTTTAATAAAATAGTATAGATAGTAATATTAGAATGTACCTATATGAACTTCCTTTTGTGACAAATGAAAAAAATCAAGTACCTACCAACAGAGATTAAATTGTTTGTAAGAAGTCATTCATTCTGTAACCTATGTAAAATAGTCTGTTAATTCTCAGCTTCCTGAGTTCCAGCAGTCTCTCCTTCCCTCTCTCACAAACACATGCACTCACTTACTTATGCACATTTTAATATTTATTTTTCATAATTCAATATATACACACTTATTTTTCAAGTCAAGTTTTAAAATGCAGGGTTAGAAATCTTGCCATTTATTTTTCTTCAAAACAGTATTATTTGAAATAAAAATAATTATTTAAAATTTTTATATTTTCAGGAACTGGAAAGGATATTTATAGTATATAGCTTTGCGGATCAATATGGAAGCTAGTACTTTTTTTTAAGTAATTTATTTGGAGGATAATTACTTTACAATATTGTGATGGTTTTTGCCATACATTGACACGAATCAGACACAGGTGCACTTATGTCCCCCATTCTGAACTACTCCCACCCACATCCCTCCCCTCCCCAGCCCACCCCACCCCTCTGGCATGTCCCAGGGCATCGGCTTTGAGTGCCCTGCTTCACCAATCGAACCTGCACTGATCATCTGTTTTACATATGGTAATATACAAGTTTCAGTGCTGTTCTCTCAAATTATCCTACCCTTGCCTTCTCCCACAGAGTCCAAAAGTTTCTTCTTTATATCTGTGTCTCTTTTGCTGCCTTGCATATAGGATCATCATTACCATCTTTCTGAAGTCCATATATGTGTGTTAATATACAGTATTGGTGTTTCTCTTTCTAACTTATTTCGCTCTGTATAATAGACTCCAGGTTCATTTACTTCAATAGAACTGACTCAAATGTGTTCCTTTTCACAGCTGAGTAATATTCCATTGTGTATATGTACCACAGCTTCCTTATCCATTCATCTGCCGATGGACATCTAGGTTGCTTCCATGTCCTGGCTATTGTACAGTGCTGCACTGAGCATTGGGGTACATGCATTTCTTTTAATTCTGGTTTCCTTGGTGTGTATATCCAGAGGGATTGCTGGGTCGTTTGGCAGTTCTATTTCCAGTTTTGTCAGGAATCTCCACACTGTTCTCTGTACCAGTTTGCATTCCCACCAACAGTGTAAGAGGGTTTCTTTTTCTCCACACCCTCTCCAGCCAAAAGGTTACTAGGCTTTTTGATGGCAGCCATTCTGACTGGCATGAGATGGTACCTCATTGTGGGTTTGATTTGCATTTCTCTAATAATCAGTGATATTGAGCATCTTTTCATGTGTTATTAACTCTCTATATGTCTTATTTGGAGAAATGTCTGTTTAGTAATTTTGCCCATTTTTGACTGGGTTTTTCGTTTTTCTAGTATTGAGCTGCAGAAGCTCAGAAGTTAGTGCTCCTAATTGGCCACTGAATGCCTGAAATTAGTCTGGCTGATTTGGGATGTGTTTCAAGAATGAAACATGTTTCAGAGATGAAAGTTCTAATATTAAAAAATAAGTTAAAATATCTCATTTTTTAAAATTGGTTTTCATGTTGATAATACTTTGGATATATTTGTCTAAATAATATATCTTATTGGAATTAGTTTCACATTTTTTTAATCTTATTAAATGTTAGTTGTTGTTGTTCAGACACCAGGTCAGGTCCAACTCTGCAATTTCATGGACTACAGCATACCTGGCTTGCCTGTCCTTCACTATCTCTCAGAGTTTGTTCAAAGTCAGGTCCATCGAGTTGGTAATACTAAGGATCTCCTCCTCTGCCACCCTCTTCTCCTTTTGCTTTCAATCTTTCCCACAAGCAGGGTCTTTTCTAGTGAGTTGGCTCTTTGCATCAGATGACTAAAGTATTAGAGCTTCAGCATCAATCCTTCCAATGAATATTCAATGTTACTGCTAAACATTTAAAAATTGCATGTTTGTTTCCCATTACATTAATATTCTCATTGAAGAAAATTGGTTTAGAATTTATTAGTCTTCTCTATATCTGTAAATCATGCACAATCTGCTAATAATACCCAGAGAAGAGTTTATCTGAGAAGACAAAATTAAATCATAGAAAAGTTCTAAGTCTCAGATTGGAAAATTTTCTTCCAAGATAATTTTTTTCACTCATTCTGCAAATATTTGTTGGGCAGTTTCTATATATGACTCACTGTTTTAGTCACTGGGGTTAAAATGTCAATAAAATGGACAAAAAAATCCTACTTTCTTAGAATTTACATTCTACTGGGGAAATGTTTCAATAAGCAAAATGAATAAGTAAATATAAACTAAACAAAATACTGATAAGCACATAGTGAATTTTAGATGAGTATCAAGCCCAGATTCACTACGCCTTTCTAAATAACCACACCCATAAAGTGAGTTTTAAACAGCTTTAATGGAAGTAAAAAGGTCAATAGAATATTAATGATTCATGCTATATATGTTAACATTTTGCAAAAGTGATAAATATGTCAAGTTCTTGGGAATCCTTCACATGCTCATGTTGAATTCCCTGTTGAATTCCCTAAATTCATAATCTCATGTTGAATTCCCTAAATTCATAATTTTAGCCAAACAGACTGCCTAGAAAAATGCTTGCAATAAATGAGTTTGTATGGTATTAAATGTTTATGGCTGTATATATTGTTACCTCTTTTTTCATATGACAAGTTGTTCTCCTTCCAAATGTTCTGCCTTATTCTAGGTCCTTTGTAGTTGTATTTAAATCCAATATAAGATTCTGTTTTATATTTTTAATAACTGGGGTAAAGTTTTATGACATTTTTGGTAAGCACCAAACATAACAAATTTTAAAAATTTGTTTTCGATATGTTGTGCCTACAGTGAAAAATAACTGATAAGGCAAAAGAAGAACCAGATTCCATCCTTCATTATTACAACCTTGACTTTTGACTTATTTAAAGAGTTAACTGAAATGGTAGTAGGTATCTTCAAGGATCTCCCAACTCCATTGAATATTTTGATATCACAGTTATGAGATTTCTTTCTTTTTTTTTTTTTAGTTATGGGATATCTTGATGGAACATAAAGGTTCTATGTTCTTTTGATTTGTGGTAGTAACTATTATATCTCTAGTGTCTAGAACAGAGTCTGACATACTAAAAGGTGTTTTAAATGTCAAAAGCAAGTATACTGTATCAGTTCTACATGATTAGCCTGTTATTTTTTGATATTTTAAATGTGTATCTTAATCATTTAAAATCTACACATGTATTTTATTGTGAATATATTTTATGAATATAAATTTTGTTATAATTATGTAATTTAATATTAATATTTTAAAATATGCACTTAATTATTTTTATTTTATTTTAATGACAGAGAACTGTTTCAGCCTGTGTAACCTATAGGTAAAAGGACAGCAATAGACCTGTACCAGATACGTCTGCTTGGAGACCTATGGGTGGGTCTATTTCAAAACTTGATCTAATTCTTACCTGGTTATTAAGAGAATGGATCATACTACAGATAGTTGAATCCTTTCTCTCTTCTATCAGAAAATTATGAAATTCAGTTTTACCTTTTATGTATTACCAGAAGGCAAAAGTAACATTATATATTTTCATCTTATGCTTAGAAATTATTACTTAGACTCCAACAAATCGTCTCTGTGAATAAGATATAAAGTTTCAGACACAAGCTTGTAGAGTCATGCCTTTCTCCTGCATTTCTGTCACTGCTTCCTATTGCTAAGGGTGTGCTATCTGCCCTCTGGAGAACTGCCAGAAAAGGGAATTAGTGTTTGAGGCTCTGCTAATAGAGTGACACGAAAATACTGTTTGTGGTAGTATTGGTGATTCCAACACATTTCTTTTGGTAGCTCATGTGAGACATCGTAATTCGCATCTCAACAGCCATTTTGCTGCAGCAGAGGAACTGACTTCAACCATGAAAATTTCATCTGTTTGCTGTAGATTGTTTCAAAGGGTGGGAGTATTAGCAAAAGAAATGCTTTGTTCTTGGGAGGCATGGGGACTTAGTCATGCAATTGAGGTGTCTCAGTTCTGGACACTGGAAGTCTAAAAGGAAGGCACCAACATGGCTGATTTCTGGTGAGAACTCTCTTCCTGGCTTGCAGGCCACTGCAATCTATCTGTGCCCTTGCATGACTGGAGAGAGTGAGCTCTGGTGTCTCTCTTTTCTTTTCCCATGAGATACTTAAAAAAAAAAAAAGTGTTAAGTCCTTATCAGTTATCTATTCTAAATACAGTAGTGTGTACATGCCAATCCCAAACTCCCAATTTATTCCTCACCTCACCACCCTTCCCCAGTGGCAACCATAAGTTCATAGTCTATGTCTCTGAGTTTTATCAATAAGTTCATTTGTATCATTTGTTTTTAGATTCCACATACAAGCAATATCACATGATATTTGTTGTTTTCTATCAGATTTACTCCACTTAGTATGATAATCTCCAGGTTCATCCATGTTTTGGCAGATGGCATTATTTCAGTCTTTTTAATGACTGAGTAATATTCCATTGTATGTATGTACTCTTATAAAGACACTAATCTCACCATGAGGAACTGGCCCTCATAACTTGATCTAAACCTAAGTACCCCCCAAAATCTCTGATATCCAAAAAATATCATATTGTGGGGGATGTTAGGACTTCATTATATGAATTTCAAGGCAACATAATTCAGTGCAGAGCAAGACATATATTGTAAACAAGAATGGTGCAGGGAGACTTCTGTATCACTCAGCTCTGAATCCTGCCCAGGTATGTTCTCTTTCATGATTGACCTATTGTATCTCCCTTCTGTTATATACCAATTTAACTGGGGTTTTCTTTGATGTTTGGTTAAGTGCTTACTGGGCTTCTCAGGTGACTCATTGGTAAAGAATCTACCTGCGATGCAATGACTTGAAGTAGACACAGGTTCGATCTCTAGGTCGAGAAGATCCCCTGGAGCAGGAAATGGCAACCCACTCCAGTATTCTTGCCCTGGGAAATCCTATGGATTTCCTATGGACAGAGGTGCCTGGTTGACTGTGGTCCATGGGGTTGCAGAGTTGGACGCGACTGAGCTGCTGAAAACAGTAATAGAGTGCTTACCAACTGTTGACCTCAGTGTACAATCTCTGCAGCACTTGAGGCCTATCATTCAGCATTGGTCTCAGCCACTTGCTCGTTGTTCAGTGTGAACAAGTTCTCTCCCCAGAAGCATTGCAACAGTGTTAGAAGTTGAGGAGTGTACCATGAGTTGGATTTTGGACAACAGGGACAGTCAAGAGTTGAGTGTTGCCATTGCAATATTTTCAGCATCTAAAGTAGGTATGGTGACACCATGAGATACCAGTCAAGATTACATAGATCAACAAACCAATGAAAAGTTGGGAGAAAACTCTATATAACTGCCCTCATTAACATATTTGACACACTCTCTCAAATTTAAGGAGGGAGTATTGATTCATAGTCAACTCTGTACTGAATGCATTTTTCTACTTAATTTTCCATGAAAAGCCACTTTCAGCCTTATCTAAAGCACCTCTGCCATTTCCCCTCTTAATGTTCCAGTCGCATGGTGGTTCTGAACAGTTCATGCTTGCTTCTGAACATTATGACTCTAAATATACAACCTATTCTGCTGTTTGTGTTGCTGGCAAACACTTATTCATCCTCCAAGACGCTGCTCTACTGTTGAGCCTACTATGAATTGATTCTGACCCCATACATTTCTAGAGGCAAAATTATTTAAATTGCAGTGTTTTTGAAGTTATTTGCAGGTCCCTCTAAAAGCATCTTATGGTGTCTGTTTTATTAGTTTATCTATATTTCTCTTTGTAATAAATACAGTGATATTCTGAGCAGAAAGATTATATCATCTTTATTTCTCTAACCCAACACCCAGCACAGTGGTTGATACATCTTGGGCTTATCATTAATCTGTGCTTTTTGACTGTACGAAGAATGATTAATGATTTGATGAATGAATAACAGGAATAACCAGAATAGAGGGTTTTTTTTCATGTTTCTATAGCCTAGATCTTAATTTGAACAAGACTGATCAAATGGCCTTAGTTTTAGCCAAATGAATATTCTTTGAATTCGTTACATAATTTTCCAAATTTCCAAAATGCTTGGCGTTAAATACCATCCAATTAAATAATTTAAGCAGCTTTTAGCTATATTCAGGAATGAATCTGTAGCAATAGTTTTTGACTTACTACATTGCCAAAGAAACTACGAGCATTTCTTAGCAATTCTGTAACCATATGCTACTTTGAAAAAGCATTCCAAAGTATTTCTGCTCTACAGTTCCACAGGTTGCAGACCTTCCCGTCTCTGAGGCAAGAATAAGAATCCATCAAGCATTTCGGCTTGCTTCATGGCTGTCGGTGCATAGATGAAAGTGGAAGTCACTCAGTCATGTCTGACTCTTACAACCCCACGAGTGGACTGTACCGTCCATGGAACTCTCCAGGTCAGAACACTGGAGTGGTTAGCCTTTCCCTTCCCCAGGGAATCTTCCCAACCCAGGAATCAAACCCAGGTCTCCCACATTGCAGGCAGATTCTTTACCAGCTAAACCACTAGGGAAGCCCCAAAGCTGCTTCAATAGTAATATAGCTAGATGATTTGGGGGAACTTTCAAAACTATTTTTTTTTAAATTTTCCAACCCCCAGTATCCCAAACAATAATACCTAAATATGTTCTGTTTCTTCTACTGCTCTTCATTTTCTATTAAAACAGTACGTGCCTCAAAGTAGAATTCAGATATCTTGATTGTGATGACGTAATCATTTCCATAGAAACCAATTATGATGTGAACAGGACTGAAACTTCAATAGGAGAATGAACAGCAGGAAGTGTTGAATTCCAACGAAGATTTTTATTTGTGCATTATTATATATAGAAACTAGAAACCAGGAGAGGATGAGAAGAAATCAGCAAACGTGCTGAGTAAAACATGATTTACATGCTAGGAAATAAATTGTTTTAATAATTGCTCTAGTATAGTTTTGTATGTATTTAGAATTATGATTTAGGTAAATTTGAGGTCAGATAGTTTTGGAAAGTAGAAAGAATGGGAACTGTCACCCTAAGACCTTTAGAAATATTTCCGAAGCACAGTTTGAAGACCAATTGTCTAGTCCAAACCTTTCATTTTGGAAATGAAGAAATGAAAGCCTGGAGGGTATAGATAACTTGCTGTAGGCTAGACAAGTAGGCAGTGGCAGAACCAGAATAAAAACTAAGTTTTTTAGGGCATTTTTTCCCTGTCAGTTTTCTGAGTTTAAAGTATGGCAATATGCATTTTCATAAATGTTTTCCATATCCAAACCACTTAATGCTAAAAACCTGAAGGTTTCCATTCAATATGAAGGTGGAAAATGTAAATCTGAGATTAAAGCACAGCTCAAAACTTTATATTGCTTAAATCTGTATAAAGAATTTGTTCCTATAATATGTGGATAAATACTTCCATTAGCTGAAAGCTTTTCAATATGTTTGATACTAGCACAGTAAAACATAGCCTTTATAGAAATTAGGAAAATGTTTAAAATAGTCTTTTGCACTATAGTTACATAATCTCAAAGTAAATCCACTTATTTTTACTATATTGGGAAAATATAATTTAAAAGGTATAATAGTCAAATCAAGAGAACTATGCAATAAATATGCATTTATATATAGTTATGTGTATATAATGTATAATTCATCTACCATATAGTTTGCCTGCTTTTTAGAATATGTGTGTCTATGTTTATACAAACAAAATAAAAATCAGTACATCTCAAAACTTGTTCCAGCATAAATTTGGTTATATGCAATTTTTGTCTTAGGCACTGCTTTTAGAAGCATTTATCAATTAATAAGATTATGTGAATCTGCTCCATTGGTGAACTTAAATTTGAGGGAATATAAAAATAGCCAATGAGGATATTCAGCTTTGAGGAACATCAATATATCTTACCTTTTCATCAACAACATGATAAATTTTTCTAACTTCATTCTTTACATATGGTACTTATTTTACTCACTTGACTAATGAAATATGTGAAAACTGTTAAGTATACCCTCTAGAACTGGGACAATCAATAATTTGATATGTAACTCCATGCACAGACACATTTCATTGTACCAGAAAAAAAAGAAAATAATTAAGTAGTTAACTTTTCTAGTTTAAAGCATCCTCAGATTATTTACTAGCCTTCTTTACAGTGAGAATTATCTATTATTCCTCTCTGGGGAATCATGCAGTAGAATTTGCATGTAGTTACATATTTATTGCTGTATCATTCAGATTTTAGTATTAAAACATTTTTGTTAATCTTAAAGAGTCAATATATGTCTCTCTAAAAGATGATTATAAAGATTTTTGTCTTCACTTCTGGCTTTGGAGTCAAGAATAATTTTCCTTTTTATCATTCCCTTCTAACTTTCTGGCTATTTATCAGATACACATTGTCTTATTTTCACAGATGTGTGTGATAATGGACAACAGTATCTGTCCGGGAACTCTGCACTTGATACTCATTTGACAGTCAAGGCCTTTGGCTTCCTTAGGGAATATGAATCAGTACAGTCCACTGTTTTGCAATCCAAGATGACAAATAAATAAATAAATAAATGCTTTCATTATTAGCCTAGAATGGATTTAAGCAAATAGGTTCAGCTACCAGTTTCCTGGTAGCTAGGAAAGGAGAAAAGGAAAGATATACCCATTTGAATGCAGAGCTCCAAAGAATAGCAAGGAGAGATAGCAAAGCCTTCCTCAGTGATCAGTGCAAAGAAATAGAGGAAAACAATAGAATAGGAAAGACTAGAGATCTCTTCAAGTAAATTAAAAATACCAAGGGAACATTTCATGCAAAGATGGGCTCAGTAAAGGACAGAAATGGTATGGACCTAACAGAAGCAGAAGATGTTAAGAAGAGGTGGCAAGAATGCACAGAATAACTGTACAAACAAGATCTTCACTATCAAGATAGTCATGAAGGAGTGATCACTCACCTAGAGCGAGACATCCCGGAATGTGAAGTTAAGTGGGCCTTTGGAAGCATCACTACGAACAAAGCAAGGGGAAGTGATGGAATTCCAGTTGAGCTACTTCAAATCCTAAAAGATGATGCTACGAAAGTGCTGCACTCAATATGCCAGCAAATTTGGAAAACTCAGCAATGGCCATGGGATTGGAAAAAGTCAGTTTTCATTCCAATCCCAAAGAAAGACAATGCCAAAGAATGCTCAAACTACCACACAATTGCACTCATCTCACACACTAGTAAAGTAATGCTCAAAATTCTCCAACTCAGGCTTCAGCAATACGTGAACTGTGAACTTCCATATATTCAAGCTTGTTTTAGAAAAGGCATAGGAACCAGAGATCAAATTGCCAACATCCACTGGATCATCAAAAAAAGCAAGAGAGTTCCAGAAAAAACATTTATTTCTGTTTACTGACTATGCCAAAGCCTTTGACTGTGTGGATCACAATAAACTGTGGAAAATTCTGAAAGAGATGGGAATACCAGACCACCTGACCTGCCTCTTGAGAAACCTATATGCAGGTCAGGAAGCAACAGTTAGAATGGGACATGGAAAAGCAGACTGGTTCCAATAGGAAAAGGAGTATGTTAAGGCTGTATATTGTCATCTTGCTTATTTAACTTATAAGCAGAGTACATCATGAGAAACGCTGGGCTGGAAGAAGCACAAGGGAAATCAAGACTGCCAGGAGAAATATCAATAATCTCAGATATGCAGATGACACCACGCTTATGGCAGAAAGTGAAGAGGAACTAAAAAGCCTCTTGATGAAAGTGAAAGAGGAGAGTGAAAAGGTTGGTTTAAAGTTCAATATTTAAAAAACAAATATCATGGTATCTGGTCCCATCACTTCATGGGAAATAGATGGAGAAACAGTGAAAACAATGGCAGACTTTATTTTTGGGGCTCCAAACTCACTGCAAATGGTGACTGCAGCCATAAAAGACGCTTACTCCTTGGAAGGAAAGTTATGACCCACGTAGACAGCACATTAAAAAGGAGAGACATTACTTTTCCAACAGAGGTCCATCTAGTCAAGGATATGATTTTACCAGTGGTCATGTATGGATGTGAGAGTTGGACTGTAATGAAAGCTGAGCATCAAAGAATTGATGCTTTTGAACTGTGGTGTTGGAGAAGACTCTTGAGAGTCCCTTGGACTGCAAGGAGATCAGTCCTGAGTGTTCATTGGAAGGATTGATGTTGAAGTTGAAACTCTAATACTTTGGCCACCTTATGCGAAGAGCTGACTCATTGGATAAGACTCTGATGCTGGGAAAGATTGAAGGCAGAGAAGTAAGGGGACGACAGAGGATGAAATGGTTAGGTGGCATCAGCGACTCAATGAACATGAATTTGGGTAAACTCTGGGAGTTGGTGATGGACAGGGAGGCCTGGCTTGCTGCACTCCGTGGGGTCACAAACAGTCAGACACGACTGAGCAACTGAACTGAAGTGAACCAGTGTCCTAGATGTGCAATTGAATATTCAAATTATAGCACCTCTGAAAGCCTAGCTGAATATATACTTATATCATAGTGGAACTGAGATTTTGTGAGATTTGAGTAAGTCCATGCTTTTGATATTTTTCTTTTAAATGATTCAAGTGTGTGTGGACTTAGTCACTCAGTCATATCTATGTTTGACCTTTTGAACTGTACCCCACCAGGCTCGTCTATCCATGAGACTTTTTAGGCAAGAATAATGGAGTGGGTTGCCATTTACTTCTCCAGGGGATCTTCTTTACGCAGGGATTGAATCTGTGTCTCCTATCTCACCTGCAATGGAGGCTGATTCTTTACCAGCTGAGCCATATGGGAAGCCCAAATGAATCAAGAGATCTTACCTTTATTGCATATTGTGTTATCTGTGATTTATTTCTGAATGGCTAACTTATCTGAAGATGCTACATACATTTTTAGTCAAATATAGTTTTAGGGTCTTCAAAGAGAGTATCATTTCATAGGTCTCATAAAATTTTTGTTTCTGCTGTTAGTATTATTTTGTTTTTAATATGGATTAAAAGGTAGATATTTAAATATTCTGGAAACTCTTGTTCTCTGTTCATATTGAAATATTTTGTTTATTGAATTGAAATACCCCATGTTCAAATGTTTTACTCGACCTTAGTCAGTCCCTTACACTATTTGGGTGTATATGGGAACTTTTAAAAAATCAGGACAACTGGGAAGCTCTGTTTCATCTCCATTCTTCCAATTGGTATGAAAGCCAGTGAGATGGTTAATAATCATAAAAATAGAATCCACTGGAAATAAGCTTCCTGTGGAATGTTCTCACCTTTCCAATGTCTCATGTGTCAGTTGGGTAGCTCAATACCATTTGACTTCCAATGATATATTTTCAATATTTTCAAAGTAAAAGAGCTGATTTTTGCATGTGGGTGTGAGTAATGTTTTGCAATTTTTAGAGGGGGCGACTGGCATACCCTTGGGCAGAATCTCCCTTACTGCTTGTGTTTCTGCTTATTTTCCTCCCGCTTCAGAAGTCTCTGCAGCTCATCAGAACTCGATTCACAGTAATTGGTGAAATCTTTTTGGAACCCTTCAGGCTGTATAAATGTCAAATGTTGCTGTTATCTCCATTATTGATGGGACTTTGGATGGAGAGGAAGGAGGAAGGAGGAGTTTGACTGTATTAACATGCACTGACTACGTATTGACTGCAAAGAAGAATTGTATCTGCAGGAAGAAAGCTCCATTTCCATGATTTAGTAAGCAGTTGAGAGACAGCAATCTGACTAAATAGAAAGGAATGATTTGCTCTTTAACAAGCAGTTAGTTCTACCTGGGAGGGAAAATAACTGTCTTTCTCCCCTGTATAAATCTACTTCTGGTTTCTTGTGTCACGAACTACATCAGGGTGTGCCATAAGAGAGTAATCTTCATGAACCCAGCAGTTTTCTGATTTCATCCTCCTTGTACCCATTGAATATATGTGAGGCCCAAAGATAAAAAATAATGTGAAGGATATACAGTAAGTGAAAGAAAAATGGTGCTGTTTCAAAATTTTTCTTGAAAAAATTTATATATTTATATATACATATTTAGGGTTTCCAAGGTGCTGCTAGTGATAAAGAACTTGCCTGCCAGTGCTGATCACTTAAGAGAGGCAGGTTTGATCCCTGGGTAGGCAAGATCCCCTGGAGGAGGGCATGGCAATCAACTCCAGTATCCTGGCAGGCTACAGTCCAAAGAATCAGACGCAATTGAGCGACTAAACATCAGCAATCATCTATATATACATATCAGTTCAGTTCAGTCACTCAGTCGTGTCCGAGTCTTTGCAACCCCATGAACCACAGGCCTCCCTGTCCATCACCAACTCCCAGAGTCCACCCAAACCCATGGCCATTGAGTCGGTAATGCCATCCAACCATCTCATCCTCTGTCGTCCCTTTATTCTGCCCTCAATCTTTCCTGGAATCAGGGTCTTTGCAAATTTTTTTTTCTTTGCATTTCTTTTTCTTGGGGATGGTCTTGATTCCTGTCTCCTGTACAATGTCACAAACCTCCATCCATAGTTCATCAGGCACTCTGTTTATCAGATCTAGTTCCTTAAATCCATTTCTCACTTCCACTGTATAATTATAAGGGATTTGATTTAGGTCATACCTGAATGGTCTAGTGGTTTTACTTTCTTCAATTTCAGTTTGAATTTGGCAATAAGGAGTTCATGATCTGATCCACAGTCAGCTCCTGGTCTTGTTTCTGCTGACTATATAGAGCTTCTCCATCTTTGGCTGCAAAGAATATAATCAATCTGATATCAGTGTCGACCATCTGGTGGTGTCCATGTGTAAAGTCTTCTCTTGTTTTGTTGGAAGAGGGTGTTTGCTATGACCAGTACATTCTCTTGGCAGAACTCTATTAGCCTTTGCCCTGCTTCGTTCTCTACTCCAAGGCCAAATTTGCCTGTCAAAACTACTGGAGTTTCTTGACTTCCTAGTTTTGCATTCCAGTCCCCTATAATGAAAATACATACATACATACACACACACACACACACACACACACACACACACACACACACACACATCTAGTTGATTGTTATCGTTTAGTTTGTGTTCACACACACACACATACACACACACATAAGCGGCTTCTTTCATTCCAGGAATCTTTTGGCTTTTCCTGGCTCTCTGGCAACCATCTGGCACATGTCAACACTAAATGGATCTGGTGGACCCTTTAATGGGGACATGGGGTGTCTTTTGTCAGGAGAGGTAAGGCACCATCCCCTGTACTAGTCTACTATTCTTTAAAGAAAATGAAAGTAGGGAAAATGAATGCCAGGTCAGAGCTGTCTATGTGTTGTGACAAACACTTCAGCTTTTGTGCACTTTCGGATGATTACACATTACACTGAATAGCTCTTAATTATTTAAAATGACTTTTACCTTATTGTTACAGCCTTGATTGAGTCCTTGCTCTAAATGCCAAATTCTTTTGTTTCCAGGATGGTAGAGTGAGTTTAGATGTCAAGTTGAGTTGGCAGAATGTAATTTTACAGGGAGAAGGGAACTAGGCATTCATTAATCATCCATATATTGGTGCTTTATTATAGCTACAGATACTCCTCTTTTTCTCTGAATCATATTTGATTTTATTTATTTCCAGTTTGGCCAACAACAGACTCAGTAATTCTAAAGAAATTCTAAGGAAACTGGCTTTGAGAAGTTCTCTTTAAGTGATGAGATGATGGTGTATTCTTTTGTGATCAGATAATATTTATCACCCATATCTTGTTGTATTTATCATAATGAGAACCATTATTTTTGTGAACTGAGGTTTCAATCTGAGCATCTTGAGAAACTACTGGGCAAACCTGAATTATTTAGTTAAACTCTCATTTTCTCTCTATGTAAAGAGGAAATTTTAACATTTAGCTTAGTGTTGTTATTAAGTAAACTAATGTATCCAGAGGGCTTCACTGGTAGCTCAGTGGTAGAGAATCCATCTGCCAGTGTAGGAGCCACAGGTTCAATCCCTAGATGGGGAAGATCCCCTCGAGTAGGAAATAGCAACCCACTCCAGTATTCTTGCCTGGGAAATCCCATGGAGAAAGGAGCCTGGTGGGCTACACTCCATGGGGTCTCAAAAGAGTCTGACACAACTGACTAAACAACAGCAATATATGTGGGAACATTTACATAATGCTTAGCCTCAACAGGTACCAATAAATATCGGTTCTTTTTTCCAGCATGAAATGCCATTATGGGCTCTATAATTCCCACTTAAAAACAAAAACTCATTTGCTGTTACAGAGGACGCATTCGCTTTAACAGGGTCATACTTTGGTGGAATAATGGCAGCATTTTATATTACTATGTATGTTAAGAAAAAGCAGACATATTACCAGTTCTCTGCGTGGCATAGAGCATGATGCTAGGGACAACTGAGTACGTAGATAGCGTTAACAAGAAACAGTGAATACAGTTCATGTTCCGACTGGTCTCCACTCATGGCTGCATGTTGACATTTCTGAGAAAGTAACATTTTGACTTGCAAGCCTGCTTAGAAATATGTATTGGATACTTTGATTAAGATGCTATTAGAGTGATAAATAGCATCTCTAATACTCATGAATTTAGATTAGTGCTAATAGAATGGTCAGAAGAACAAAGGCTGGCCAAAGTGAATATTTAAACTTGGAGATTTTTATAGTGAAAAGATAAATTTATATATTTGGAATGATGGATTTTTATAAGCTCCCTTATCTTGCTACATAGTTGGTTTATGAAGCAAACTCTATTTAGGAAGTAATCAAGGGGTGTTTCCACTTTCCTCTTTTTGTTTGTTTGTTTGATTTTTCATTGTAATCAATGTTATTTTTAACTTTGACTTTGGTATAAAAACTGTACACAGTTTTAAGAGCTTCAGGGAGATACAATGCCATAAAATTCACAATTTGGAAACATACAATCCTGTGACTTCATGCAAGTGTGTAGTGTTGCATAACCACTGCTACAATCCAGTTTATAAAAATTTCAAGCACCATAGAATTTCCTTCATGCCTTTTTCCTTACTCCTACCCTCCACCCTGGACAATACTGATTTGTGTTTTTTTGTCTGCGAATTTGCCTTTTTTGTGTGCATTTCATATAAATGGAATCATACAATATGATGCATCAGACTACTTTTACTTAAATAGTTTTGAAAGTCATCTCTATTATATCATGTATCAGTAGCCCATTCCTTTTTATTGCTGAGTAGTATTTTATTTTGTGATCATGCCACATTTTTAAAATCAGTTTTTCAAGTGATGGGCTTAAGATTGTTTCTAGTTTGGGATATTTTGAATGTTGCTGCTATGAATGTTGGGTACGTGTTTTGCATGAACACATTTTCATTTGGGGCATAGTTTTGTTTGTTTTTTTAATTGTATAAGTGTGTTTGCGTGCATGCATGCATGCTCAGTTGTGTCCAACTCTTTGCCTCTCCATAGACTATACCCCACCAGGCCCTTCTCTCCATGGGCTTTTTCCAGGTAAGACTACTGGAGCAGGTTACCATTTCCTTCTCCAGGGGATCTTCCCCACTCATGGATCAAACCTGCGCTTCTTGTGTCTCCTTCCTTGGCAGGGGGGTTCTTGTCCCCTGGAGCCATCTGGGCAGCCCAGTTGGGGTATAGTTGCTGTACAGTGTTGTGTGAGTTTCTGCTGAACAACAAAGTGAATCAGATGTGTGTATGCATACATCCCCTTCCTCTTGAACCGCTTTCCCTCTCCACCCCCACATCCCACCCGTGTAGGTCACCACAGAGCACCAAGCTGAGCTCCCTGTGGTATAAAAGCAGATTGTCACTAGGTGTCTGTTTTACATAGGTGGCCCAGTGGTCAAGGATCCATCTGCAATGCAGGAGACACAGGTTCAATCCCTGGGTCAGGAAGATCTCCTGGGAAAGGAAATGGCTACCCACTCCAGTATTCTTGCCTGGGAAATTCCATGGTCAGAGGAGCCTGGGGTGGGGGTGGGGTGTTCCTAAAGGGTCCATGGGGGTCGCAAAAGAGTTGCACATGATTTAGCATCTAAACAAGTATGTATGTGTCAGTGCTAGTCTCCCAATTTGTCCCACTCTCTCCTTTCTGCTGTGTCTACTAGTCTGTTCTCTACATCTGCGTCTCTAGTCCTACCCTGGAAATAGGTTCATCTATACTAGTTTCTCTAGATTTCACATTGTGTGTTAATATATGACTGTTTGAGTTGCTAGATCATATACTAAGTTTATATTTAACATTAAAGCTGCCAAACTGTTCTCTAAAGTAGCTGTGCCATTTTATATTCCTTCCAGCAATGTGGGAGCATTTTTATTTCTGCATATCCTGATCAACACTTGATATTATCTGCCTATTTTTAGATGCTATCCTGTAGTATTTTCTTGTGGTTTTTAACTCATATTTCCTTAAGACTGCATATCTTGAGCATCTTCTTTAATGTTTCAACTAGCTATTTATATGTATTTTTAGTAAAAGGTCTATTTGAATTCTTTGCTAATTTTTAAATTGCCTGTACATTTTCTTATTAATGACTTATAACTATTTGTTGTAGAAAATCTTGATCAGATGACACAGTTATAAAACTATACTTTCCCACTATGTCACTTATCTTTTTGTTTTCTGATTGGTGTTTTTGAAGCACAAATGTTGTAAGGTTTGACAAAATCTATGTATCATGCTTTTTTTCTTTTATTGATTGGGCTTTTGGTGTTTAATACAGGAACACTTGCCCAACCCAAGGTAATAAAGAATTTCTCTTAAGTTTTCTTCTAGAAATTTTGATCATTTGAGTTCTTATATTTAGGTGTTCAATTAACTTTGTATTAATTTCTGTATAGTGTGAGGTATATGTCTAAGTTTATGTTTGTCATGTGGCCTTACAATTATACCAAAACTATCTATTAAAAAGACCAAGATTTCTCAGTTCAGTGGTCTTGGCAGCTTTGTCAAAACATAATTGACTCTAACTATTAAGATTTTCTTTTAAACTCTCATAATTCGTTTCTATGCCATCCTAAAAACGCCCTACTTTATTGTTGTGGCTTTGTATTAAGTATTAAGATCTAATAGTAAAAGTGTCCCTTAACTTTATTCTTTTTCAAAATTATTTAGCTAGCCTAGGTCTCTTACATAACTTTTAGGAGTGGTTTGTCAGTTCCTTAAAAAAAAAAAAAAAAACTTATTAGGATTTCAGTAGGAATTGCAGTACATTTATAGGTAAATTTTGGAAGAGCTGTCATTTTTAAATTATTGAATATTTCAGCTAATGAGCATGAAATATTTATTCATTTATTTAAGGTCTTATCTAATTTATCTAGACAAAATATAAAAATATTTCATAGCTTTCATTGAACACATCTTGTGCTTCTTTTGTTAGATGTCTTCCCCAGTAGTTTGTTCTTTTAAGTATATCATGAGTGATATGGTTGTCCTAATTTCATTTTATGTTTCTTTGATGCTAGTGTGTAGAGGGACACTTGATTTTTATATACTGATCTTATATTTTGCTTTACTTGTTAGTTCTGATGGATTTGTGTGTGTGTGTGTATGTGTTTATATATGGATTCCTTGGGATTTCCTATGATGCTGTAGGATCATTTTGTCTGTAAATAAATGTAGTTGTACATCTTTTACTATCTGGATGTCTTTTATGTATGTACTTTCTCTGATTGCATTAGAGCATTGAACATCTCCTTCATTTTAGACCCTGTTTGTAAGTCTTATAGAAAGTGAATCATCAGTCTTTCCTAAAACTGAGTATTTCTGTCTATTGGTTCAGTATATACATGACTTCCCAGGGGGCTCCGTGATAAAGCATCTGACTGCCAATGCAGGAGACACAGGTTCTATTCCTGAATCAGGAAGATTCCCTGGAGTAGGAAATGGCGACACCTCCAATACTCTTACTCTGGAAATCACATGGATGGAGGAGCCTGGTGGGCTAGGGTTCACAGGTCATAAAAGAGTCAGACACAACTTACAACTAAACCGCAACAACAAATACACAGAAACTGTCCACATGGGTTACACCGATCTGTCCCGTTTTGTATTTTTTCATGGTAATTAAAGTACCGTGGTTATCCCTGTTGAATAAGACTCCGATGACTTCACATCCCATAGAAATGATTAAAGCTGATTTTTTTTTTAGTTAACCAAGCATTGATCAAAGAATGACAAAGTCAACTCTTTGAGGAATCATGAATCTGCTTTCCTAATCTAGTTTGTAAACTGTTGATTCAGATCTGTCTTTGGTATCCAATAATTGCTACAGATTTTAAAGTCATCCTACCAAACGTAATCTCAGTATAAAATATAGACTCAAAAGGGGAGGGTATAGAATGTTGGTCTCAGAGTTTATTTTAAAAGTGTTCTTGAATTCATTTTTAGAAGTAAATTTTCTGGACCTTCCCTGGCAGTCCAGTGGTTAAGAAAGCAAGGAATGCAGGTTTGATTCCTGGTAGGAGAACTAAGAACCCACATGCTGTGGAGCAACTAGTCTAGTGTGCCACAGCTTCTGAGTCCTCGTGCTGCAACAAAAGATCCACATGACACAACACAGCCAGATAAATTAAAAAATAAAAAAAGATGTAAAGCATTTCTGGATCATCCTCCCTTCTCATAGAACTTGATTGAGAATAGCAAAAAGATGTCAAACTTCTTCTTCTTAATAATACTGGTAATAATGATGATAATGTTCAGTGCTTTATTTGAAAATCACTACTTTATTGTAGCCAGATATAATATATCAAGTAAAATTTCTTGAGCACCTATTTACATATTGAGGCAGGCACTGTGTATTTAAGAGTGGAGGAGAAAGTCCCTGGCATCTAGGAATTTGTAATCCTTGGGGATAACAGAACCTTAAATTATAGCTCAGTGAGTTGAGTGCCATGACAGCAGTTTTCAGAGATGTTATGGATGTAACAGAAGGAGATCATCTGGACGTTGAGTTCTGAATTTGCTTAAGCACGACTGTACCTGGATGTCATCATCACAGGTAAGGTGGGTGAGAGAAGTGCGATGCTGAGAGAAGTACCATCTGTTTTGGACTTTCTGTAAGTTAGGCATTGATTAAGACACTTTATGTAGCTATTTTCATAGCTTTAAGAAAAAAGAATTAACAAAACCAAATTCTGAGGCCCAGGGGGCATAATTAACTTGGCTGAGTTCCTGATGTGAGTACATGTGTGTACAGAGATGGGCAGTGTGCTGTGAGGAGGGCATCGAAGTGCAGACTGGTGCTAATTACAGAGGCATTATGTGGGATCTTTATTATGTTATAATGATGGTAAGGAAAGTTGAAGGCCAAACCTAAGATATTGGCAGTGGGAAGAGAAAGAAGGATATTGTTCCAAGCGTGGTTAGAGTTAGCACTGATAACAGTTGGAGAGTTAGACTGAATTTGCAGTATAAGATAGTCAAAAAGGATTCCCAGGTTTCTTTCTTGGACATATTAGTGGATGCTGCTTGCTGTTGACTGAATAAAAAAATTCAGGAGAAGGAGCAGAATTTAGGATAGGATGATATCAGAGACCAGAAAGTAGATTTCCTCAAGAAAATGCTTAAGGTCTTCTTAAACATGCAATTCTTGCATCAAAGTGTAGTTCAACTAAGACAAGTAGATTGAATCCTGCCAAAATAACCCCCAAACAATACATCATTGCTATCAGGGTCATTGCGATACAGGTATGTGTTAGAAGGTTCTGAAAAATTGCTCTCAGATTTCTTTATATATATATAACAGTCCTTGGAAAATCATGGTCTCAAAAACTTTTTCTCTTCTTTCCTGTGAAAAAGAGTAATTGAGGAGAGGGATATTTCAGATAGCTGCCTCTTGGATCTCCCTTCAGTTAGACAAATATTGTGTCAGCTTTCCGCCTAGTGCAGACACTCTGGCAGGCGAGTGCTCTGAATGAGGCAAAGGCTTGATCAGGTTGGCTATCCCAGCTCTCGATCTTCATTTATTATACCACTACCATTTATCTTTGAACTGAGACAGCTGTCATTATACTCGTCTTGGATTACACTAACTGCTGTAGACAAGGCTCAGAGGAAAAAAAAGAGACAGCTGTCCCAGCTTCTGCCCTGTGGTCCATCCAGTGCTATCAGACTTTGTTTACAGATATTGCCATGAAAGAACTGCGAGTATTCCACCTAGATGAGAGCCATTTTCAAGACTTTCACAATCAACTCTGGATGTAATATTTTTTCAAGAACTCTGATGATGAAAAAATATCCAGCTGCCCTATGGAAACTAGTTCTTATGGACTTGTCAACTTTAAAGTCACTTTAAAGTTGTTTTCTAGGCCTAGAAATCCCTAGTATGAGTATCTGTAACTAAACAGTCTTCTAGGACTTACCTTAATGGAGGAAAATTTTTATCAATTGATGTTGTCCATATAGCGCTATTCTATCCATGAATATGATGCTAATGATAGTGACGTTATTCATAAATGTGGCTGAAAAATCTCTCTCTCATTAGTCACTAAGCAGTGTCCGATTCTTGCTACCCCATGGACTGTAGCCTGCCAGGCTCCTCTGTCCATGGGATTCTCCAGGCAAGAATACTGGAGTGGGTAGCCATTTCCTTCTCCACAATTTTATTAACATGTGAATTATAGGTGATTCCAAATGTGAATCCAGTTGCTGCCATTCTGAACTCTTGCCTTGCATGCAGCATAACACCCACCTCTCAAATGAAAACAAAAAGGCAAGAAAACTTCAGAAAGAGTAGTTATATTCATAATATATTCATAATTCATAATATCTGTTATGAATCTGTGACAGTACAGGACATCTGGTGTAGGTTTTCACATTTGCCCTTGGGCAGCTTTTACTGTGTTTGCTGCTTTTAGATCTCAATGGAAAGCTGAGAGTGAAATCTGTCCACACACAGATGCAGAGTGACTGTAATATTCTTGCTTTTGCATTCCAGCTTATCCGAGTTGCCTCCAGTGGTCTAAAGATAAGGACCTGCCATTTGCATTCCCAAAAGGAGCAGATGATAGTCAATATGTGTAACTTTTAAAGTCACAGCAAGCCTCAACTTTGATCTCTTTGAGTTATTCTTACTCTTTAGCAGATGCAAGCGAGTCTCTCATCTTGTCCAAGTCCGTGGCGACTCTTTTCTCTTCATATTGGGAGGTCATAAAGGGGTCTGCTTAGGATTTTACTTTCACTGTTACTCATTTTGCATTAAATCATTTTGATTACTTGTGTGGAAAGCAGTCTATATTCTAATAAGGAATATATTTAATTATCAGTTTCACTGCTGGGAAGTAAGAAATGTAGGTCATTTCTCTGTTGAACACACATAATCAAATAGTGCTGATAGAAGTCTTGCTTTTATAACAAGATCCTTTTTCTTGATGTTTATCTGACAACCAGTTGGACTAGAGTTAAAGAGGATGGTGCAGGTCAACCAGTGCACTTAGCTGATGGCATTCCCACTGAAGCTGGAAGAATGATAGCAACAGGAGTCAGTTTTAATGAGAGTGGCACTCCTTGGAAAGGACCTGGGCCATGCATTATCAGCTCTGGAAAGAAGAGGCAAAAAGGAAGCCAGAAAGGAAATGACGGAATTATGGGTGACATGAGAAGACAGACTCTGGTGGAGAGCAATCAGGGCTCTTCTGGAAAACATGCAAGCATTATAAAGACAGGAATTATTGATCCGCATAGGCAATCAGAGCTGACTATGTAAAAAATTCTGCTTAGAAAATAGGATCTCAGGGAAGGGCATGCAGTGTAACAGAGGAAAGAAGAAGTTGTGCTATGGATTCCAACATTCACTAGGGTGATCTGACCTGTTTGATCATATCCTAACATGGTTGGCTAACCATCCAAGTTGACCAAATTTTACCCCACATGAAATGACGAACTCGCAGATATTGAGGAAATACTTTGGGAAATTTGATGGGGATTTCAAAATTGAGATAATATATTTTAAGAAACTTGCATGGTGAAAGTGAAGAAATGTGCTCTCTCTATATATACATAAGTCTGTCTCTGTCTGTCTGTCTGTGTGTCTGTCTGTCTCTCTCTCTCTATAAATATATATATATACACATACACACACACACACACATATATATATTTGTGTGTGTAGGCTATATTAAAGATATGTTCTATACAATGCACTATATATTCTTTCTGTGTCTGGAATCTAGGGTCTTCCTCTATTCTTTCTGTTTCCTTTCCCACTTTATTTTCTTCTCTTTTTTCAGTGCAAACATTTGTGCAGAGAACAGGTTCCACAGATGTGTTGCAAACAAATAGGTAACTGAAAGCTTCTCTTGCCCTTTGGTGCCTTAATCTTCGATTATCCTAATGTTGGCAATTACAGTATTCCATTATCTACAGAAGCTGCTTTTATGATGAGTGAAAATTAAAATGTGTGCTTGGATGTTTGCCTTCAGAGTCTCATTCTTCTTATATAATACCCTATCACCTACATATTTTTGCAGCTTAGATTGTAGAGCAAAGGTATGTATTTTCTTTCCTCATTTGGAGGCTCTGAAACAAGCTTGTTGAAAGCACTAAGAATCTAATAACACTTTAATGTAGAGAACCAAAAGCAGAGGTCATATTGAAGGCTGAGTTTCTTTGCTAAAGTGTGGTTCACAAGATGTCACTGTGTGTTAGTTGCCCAGTTGTGTCCAACTCTTTGAAACCCCATGGACTGTAGCTCTCCAGGCTCCTCTGTCCATGGAGTTCTCCAGGCAAGAATACTGGAGTGGGTCGCCATGCCCTCCTCCAGGGGATCTTCCCGGCCCAGGGATCGAATGCAGGTCTCCCACATTATGGGCAGATTCTTTACCATCTGAGCCACCAGGAAGCCCATTTTATTAGTAGTAGTACTCCTGCTGTTATTTGTTAAGCTCTGATATTGATGTGTTCCAAAGTTTTATATAACTATATCGATTCTATAAATAAAAAGACTTTGAGTCAGAGAATTAAAGTCAGACACCTGAGTCACATAACTAGTAACGTTTATGAAACCAGAGCGAAAACTTGTTATACATGATTTAAAATCCTTTGCATTTGCCATTACACACTTTTGCTACAAATTGGGACTAATAACAGAAGTGTGAATCTCTTTTCCCACTACATTTGGCATTTTTGAATTTGGAAGGTTATAACATAAGCTAACAAAAGATACAAACAATTGTATGCTAACTTGAGCAATACTTGAAAAGCAAGAGAAAAGATAGTAAATTAAATAAGAGAGAAAAGGTACATGTAGGATGGAATTAAACTTAGTCTCCTTAGGAATTATTGCCTTATTCTGAAAGGGCCATAGCATTTACAACAGCTTCTATATGTTTGTTATAGAAGTGGGTATTTTTTTTAATAGCAATTAGTAGTACTACTAATTAACATTCTAGCAAAGTGGATATTTTCCTTCCTATCTCATACACACAGATGTTGTAACCCAAAGGGGGTGATCAGCCTGCCTAAAGTGGATGACCATTGATGCATTCATCCAAAATACATTTGGTAGATTCCATATGGTATGCACTGTATGTACTAGGCTCTGAGGAAGCAGTTGTCAATAAGATAGTCAAGATTCCTGTCCTCAAGAAACTCACATTCCTATGAGGGAAGACAGTTTAGAAATTATTAAACATAATAACCTTGAAATAGAATAAGCTGAAGCTATAGTAGCGTGAATATTTCAATTTTAAATAATCTTAGCTATTTTGAAGGAAATGAAGTAAGGAATTATAATAGTGACCAAACTTAGAGCACATGAAGGGAAATGATTTGGTGCTTTGGACAATGGAGATGGGGAAGGCCTCTTTTAGAAGGTCACATGTGGAGTGAAATCATTGGGAAGAAAAGTGTTAGGCAAGAAAAATCCCTTGAGAAACCACCTTCCAGATGGGAGAAGGCCAAGCTCAAATACCCAGAAGAAAGAATCAGAGTCCCACGCTTAAGGAACTAAAATAAATTCAAGATTTCTAAAATACAGAGAACAAGGTTGGGGAAGAAGACAAAGGTCTGATTACATAGAGCCTCTCGGAACATGAGAAAAGTTCTAATTTTATTCTTCATGAAACTGGAAGACATTGGAGGATTTATCCACATAAATGGATAAGACGATGTCATATAAGTGTTTAGAAAAAAATTACCCTGGCATATAAAGCCATATGTAGGGCTACAGGGATCATTTAGGTGGCCATGGTAGCAATGCAAAGAAACTAGGATGATGACTTGGGCCAGGGTGGTTAGAGTGGGTTTGAAGAGAGTTGGGTGAATGTATTTTGGAAACATAACTAAAAGGGCATATTGATTTGATGTGGGGATAAGGGAAATGTAAGGTTATGAGTAGCTGTGAGTGTCTGCTCTTAGTCATTTACTGAGACTAAGATAGGTATCGCTACCATTTACTGATATCAGGAAGGCAAAGGAAGCAGCAGATTGCAGAGCTGGGTACTGAGAACCAGGGGCTCCATTTGGGGTAGAGTTGTTTTGAAATACTGGTTTGATATCTAATGGGAAACACTGTGCTTAATGAATGAGTCTAACTTCACAAGAGAAATCAGGGCTGGAGGTAGAAATTTGGCAGTCAATAACATACAGATATTATTTAAAACTATGGGAGGCACTTCCCTGGGAGTGGGTAAGAATCCACACTCCCAATGCAGGGGGCCAGGAGTCCATCCCTGGTTGGGGAACTAGATCCCATATGCTGCAACTAAGACCTTGTACATCCAGATAATTTTTTTTTTAATAAGTAAAATAAAACCATAGGGCACAGTGAAATTATCCTTATTTTTTTAAATTTTATTTATTTATTTTCTTTACATTATCGTGTTGGTTTTGCCATACACTGAAATGAATCTGCCATGGGTATACATGTGTTCCACTTCCAGAACCCCCCTCCCACCTCCCTCCCGATTCCATCTCTTTGGGTCATCCCAGTGCGAGAATATGGATAATGAAATGATGAATACCCCTACATAAGAGTACTCCCACATTCTTGGCTCAAATGGACAAAGGGAAAATCAGGCATGTCCAGCTCTTTCACCCCATTGACTATACGGTCCCTGGAATTCTCCAGGCCAGAATACTGGAGTGGGTAGCCGTTCCCTTCTCCAGGGGATCTTCCCAACTCAGGGATCAAACCCAGGTCTCCTGCATTGCAGTTGGATATTTTACCCACTGAGCCACAAGAGAATCCCAAGAATACTGGAGTGGGTAGCCTATCCCTTCTCCAGAGGATCTTCCCAACCCAGGAATTGAACCGGGCTCTCCTGCATTGCAGGCAGATTCTTTGCTAACTGAGCTATCCCAGAAGCCCTGCTTTCAGGAAAGGAACTCACAAAGGAGACTGAAAGATTGCTGCTGAAACAAATGGGAAACCCACAGTGACACAGAAGCCAAGAAAAGAAAGTACTTTCCCAAGGAGAGATTATTCCCATGTATCAATTGCTACTGAAAGATCAAGTCTCATGAGGGCACATAAGTGAAGACTGGATTACTCCACACAAGGTCACCAGTAACCTGGACAACAGTGATTTCACTGGATTAACAGAAATGGAAATCAATGCTGAGTTTAGTACAGGAAGTGAGAAAATGGAAGTTATGAATAGGGACAAAGTTTGTAAAGAGATGTGATGTGAACAGATATAAGTAAATGAAGTAGTAGCTGAAAAGGATGTGAACTGAAAGAGGAATTGTTAAATCTTTAATGATAAGAGTCTTATGATTCCAAGCAGTTACTTTTTTGCATTTTAATCTCTCAAAATTCTAGGTCCTAAGAATTTGAGAAAAGAAATAGAAGGAAAAGCGTTGCCTTCCTATTTCAGGAAGAATAGGAATTTGTTCAAGAAATTTGAACACATTGACTAACAGTCACCACTTACTGAGCGCCTGCTTTGTGAGACGTGATGCCAGGATATGGGCATATGAAGATATATGTGTTTATTGATTCAAAATAGAAAGTTTATGGTCTCCTTCACTGTGCTAAAGCTTTTAAGTTTCATTAGGTCCCGTTTGTTTATTTTTGTTTTTATTTCATTACTCTAGGAGGTAGGTCGAAAAGGATCTTGCTGTGATGTTATATAGAGTGAAGTAAGTCAGAAAGAGAAAAACAAACATTCTATTTTAATAAGTATATATGACATCTAGAAAAATGGCTCAGATGAACCAATTTTCAGGGCAGGAACAGAGACACAGGCATGTGGTCATGCTGGGGGAAACAGTGGTAGGATGAATTAGGAGACTGAGGTGACATATATACTCTACCATGTGCAAAAGAGAAAGCTAGTGGGAGCCTGCTCTCTTTCTATAGCACAGGGAGCTCAGCCTGATGCTCTGTGATGACCTATATGGGTGAGATGGAATGGGGGTGGGAGGGAGGACCAAAAGGAGGGGATGTATGTATGCATACAGCTCATTGCCTTTGCTTTACAGCAGAAACTAACACAGTATTGTAAATTATACTCCAATTTTAAAAAAAACCCAGAATGTTAAATGAGCATCTCCTAATGTCAAGTGCTGTCCTGGGTGCATGTGTGCGTGCTCAGTCACACAGTTGTGTCCAGGTCTTTGCAACCATGCGGGCTGTAGCCTGCCAGACTCCACTCTCCAAGATATTCTCCAGGCAAGAACACTGGAGTGGGTTACCATTTCTTTCTCCAGGAGACCTTCCAGACCCAGGGATGAAACCCACATCTCCAGTGTCTCCTGCAGTGGCAACCTGGGAAGTCCCGCTATACTGGGTGCTGGAGTTTTAATGGTGAAACAAAGTCAGAAAATGTCTTTCCTTTAAGATGCCATTAGTCTAATGGGAAGGAGAGAGTCATTCAGTTCAGTGTAGTCCCTCAGTCGTGTGCTACTCTGACCCCACGGACTGCAGCATGCCAGGCTTCCCTGTCCATCACCCAACTCTTCGGAGCTTGCTCAAATTCATGTCCATTGAGTTGGTGATGCCATCCAACTACCTCAACCTCTGCCATCCCCTTCTCCTCCTGTCTTCATTCTTTCCCAATATCAGGGTCTTTTCAGATGAGTCAGTTCTTTACATCAGGTGGCCAAAGTATTGGAGTTTCAACTTCAGCATCAATCCTTCCAATGAATATTCAGGACTGATTTCCTTTAGGATGGACTGGTTTGATCTCCTTGCTGTCCAAGGGACTCTCAAGAGTCTTCTCCATCACCACAATTCAAAAACATGAGTTGTTTGATGCTCAGATTTGTTTATGGTCTAACTCAAACATGCATACATGACTACTGGACAAACTATATAGACCTTTGTTGGTAATCTCTGATTTTTAATATGCTGCCTAGGTTCATCATAGCTTTTTTTCCAGGGAGGAACTGACTTTTAATTTCATGGCTACACTAACCATCTGCAGTGATTTGCAGCACAAGAAAATAAAGTCTGTCACTGTTTCCATTGTTTATCCATCTATTTGCCATGAAGTGATGGGACCAAATGGCATGATATTTGTTTGTTGAATGTTGAGTTTTAACATTTAGCTTTTTTACTCTCCTTTTTCACTGTCATCAGAAGGCTCTTCAGTTCCTATTTGCTTTCTGCCATAAGGGTGGTGTCATCTGCATATCAGAGATTATTGATATTTCTCCCTGTAATCTTGATTCTAGCTTGTGCTTCATCCAGCCCATCATTTCTGATGATGTACTCTGTATATAAATTACATAAGCACTGTGACAGTATACAGCATTGCCATACTCCTTTCCAAATTTGGAACAAGTCCATTTTTCTACGTCCAGTTCTAACTGTTGCTTCTTAACCTGCATACAGGTTTCTCAAGAGGTAGATAAGGTGTTCTCATATTTCCACCTCTTTAAGAATTTTCCACAGTTTGTTGTGATCCACACAGTCAAAGGCTTTAGTGTACTCAATGAAGCAGAAGTAGATTTTTTTTCTGGAATTCTCTTGCTTTTTCTGTGATCCAACAGATGTTAACAATTTGATCTCTGGTTCCTCTGCCTTTTCTATATCCAGCTTGAACATCTGGAAGGTCATGGCTCATATACCATTGAAGTCTAGCTTGGAGAATTTTAGCATTACTTTGCTAGCATGTGAGATGAGTGCAATTGTATGGTAGTTTGAGCATTCTTTGGCATTGCCTTTCTTTGGGATTGGAATGAAAACTGACCATTTTCTGTCCTGTGGCCACTGCTCAGTTATTCAAATTAGCTGGCATGTTGTGTACAGCACTTTAACATCATCTTTTAGGATTTGATATAGCTCCCCAGAATTCCATCCCCTCCACTAATTTTGTTCGTAGTGATGCTTCCTAAAGCCCATTTGACTTTGCACTCCAAGATGTCTGGCTCTAAGTGAGTAATGATACTATCATGATTATCTGGGTAATGAGGATATTTTTTGTACAGTTCTTCTGTGCATTCTTGCCACCTCTTCTTAATGTCTTCTGCTTCTGTTAGATCCATACCATTTCTGTCCTTTATTGTGCCCATTTGCATGAAATGTTCCCTTGGTAACTCCAGTTTTCTTGAAGAGATTTCTAGTCTTTCCCATTTTATTGCTTTCCTCTATTTCTTTGTGCTGATAACTGAGGAAGTCTTTCTTATCTTCCCTTGCTATTGTTTGGAACTCTGCATTCAGGTGGATATTTCTTTCCTTTTCTCCTTTGCCTTTTGCTTCTCTTCTTTTCTCAACTATTTGTATGGCCTCCTTAGACAACCATTTTGCCTTTTTTGTATTTTTTCTTCTTGGGGAAGGTTTTGATTACCACCTCCGGTACAGTGTTATGAACCTCCACCCATATTCTTTAGGTGCTCTATCTACCAGATCTAATCCCTTGAATCTATTTGTCACTTCTACTATATAATTGTTAGGGATTTGATTTAGGTCATACCTGAATGGTCTAGTGGTTTCCCCTACTTTCTTCAATTTAAGTCTGAATTTTGCGGTAAAGAGTTCATGATCTGAGCCACAGTCAACTCCTGGTCCTGTTTTGCTGACTGTATAGAGCTTTTCCATCTTCAGCTGCAAAGACATTAATCAGTCTAATTTCAATTTCGACCCTCTGGTGATGTCCAAGTGTAGAGTCTTCTCTTGTATTGTTGGAAGAGGGTGTTTGCTATGACCAGTGTGTTCTCTTGGCAAAATTCTCTTAGTCGTTGCCCTGCTTTGTTCTGTACTCCAAGGCCAAACTTGCTTGTTACTCCAGGTATCTCTTGACTTCCTACTTTTGCATTCCAGTCCCCTATGATGAAAAGGACATCTTTTTTGGGTGTTAATTCTAAAAGGTCTTGTAGGTTTTCATAGAACCATTTAACTTCAGCTTCTTCTGCATTAGTGGTTGGGGCCTAGACTTGGATTACTGTGATATAGAATGGTTTGCCTTGGAAATGAATAGAGATCATTCTGTCATTTTTGAGATTGTACCCAAGTACTGCATTTTGGACTCTTTAGAGGGATACTTAATTTCTTCTAAGGAAATATTGCCCAAAGTAATAGATATAATGTTCATCTGAAATAAATTTGTCAATTCCAGTCCATCTTAGTTCACTGATTCCTAAAATGTCGATGTTCACTCTTGCTGTCTCCTGTTTGACCACTCCCAATTTACCTTGACTCATAGACCTAACATTCCAGGTTCCTGTGCAGTATTGTTCTTACAGCATCGGACTTTACTTCCATCACCAGTCACGTCCACAACTGGGCATTGCTTTTGCTTTGGCTCAGCCTCTTCATCCTTTCTGGAGTCGTTCACCCACTCTTCTCCAGCAGCATATCGGGCACCTGCCAACCTGGGGGGTTCAGTTTTCAGTGTCCTATCTTTTTGCCTCTCCATGCTGTCATGGGGTTCCCAAAGCAAGAACACTGAAGTGGTTTTCCATTCCATTCTCCAGGAAAGGAGAGAGACATATATTAAATAAATGAATAAGTAACAAATAAACTTTATTGCTTAAAATTCTATGAAGAAAAATACATCTAGGGAAGGATAAAAGTAGGACAGGGAGGGCGGAAGATATAGAAATTTTAAAGGTATAAACATAAAGTCATAGTAAGAAAATAACAACTGAACACAAGTATGAAGGAGAAGCAATACTGGAGAATATAGATATCTATGTAAAGATTAGAACCGGCAGAGGAAACTGCAAATCCAAAGGCCCTAAAGTAGGATCTTTCCAAATCTAATTTAGAAAGTGTTTTGAGAAAGAGAGAGAAGCTATGTCAGATGTTTGCAGTAGGTTATCTCTGAAGCACAAAGTTTTCTTGATTTAAACAAAACCAGTTTGGCAGAATAATGGAAGAGACAGCCTGGTTGGAGTGAGGACAAAAAATAAGGGGAGAAAATTAATTGGAGATACAGGATATAGAAAATTCTTTTGAGGAGTGTTGCTCTAAAGGGAAGCAGAGAACTGTGATAGTGGCTAGAGGGGAATGGGGTCCAGAGAGGAATTTATTTAAAGGTAGAACCGTAACAGTATGTGTGCGCCCTGATAGAAACTCTCCAGCAGGGTAGAATTGATGAGGAGGAGACAACTGCTGAAGCAATGTCCCTGAAGAAGTGAGAAGGGCTGTGAAGTTATAAAGAAGTGGAACTTTTTGGCAGGAGACACAGAAGGAAATCAACCGTAGCCACAGGAAAGAAAGGCAAGGTGTCCAGGCTCACATGGTCATGAGTGTGAGGTAGGAGTTGGAGGAAGTTCTTCATGACTGATTCACTTTAATGAAAGAAGAAGCAAGTTATCAGTTGAGAAGTTGGAGAAGGAGATTTTGGAAGTTGGATGATATAAGAGAAGGTATGAAACAGTTATTTTAAAAATGAAAGGGCTAGAGATACTATAGAATTATTAGGAAGTACTGGGTCCCTGTCAGTGTTGGTGGTCATGCATTTTAAATGAGATTTTTTTTTCAGTTCTGCACAGTTGGACAGGGGTTGATAGGGGAAATAAAATGTCTCCTTCCTTTCCTAAAATCTAAGATGAGAGAGAGAAGAAAAGACTGCATAAACAGTAAAGCAAGAATTAGAGAATATGTACTAAGTGCTGGTCTTCCCTGGTAGCTCAGCTGGTAAAGAATCCACCTACAATAGAGGAGACCCTGGTTGGATTCCTGGGTCGGAAAGTTCCCCTAGAAAAGGGATAGATTACCCACTCCAGTATTCCTGGGCTTCCTTGTGGCTCAGCTGGTAAATAATCTGCCTGCAGTTGTGGGAGACGTGAGTTCAGTCCCTGGCTTGGGAAGGTCCCCTGGAGGAGGACATAGAAACCCACTCCAATATTCTTGTCTGGAGAATCCCTGTGGACAGAGAAGCCTGATGGGCTACAGTCCTTGTGGTTGCAAAGAGTTGGACATGACTAAGCGAGTAAGCACAGCATGGCACCAAGCGCTGCAGTCAAATTACTTCAGATAGAGGGACAGCTCCAAGTTGGGACAGGAACTCTGGCTGACTTGGATGATGGATTAGGGGAGATTATGCATAGCAAGAAATGCTTAAAACATGCATAATAACTAGGGATTATGAATATATATGACTGAAAATACTGTTTGATTCATCATCTCATGATTTTTATCATTTTTATCAAAATCAAGGTAGGAAGTGGGCTCTTCAGTAGTCTGAAAATAGTAATAATAATGCCATCCATACACATATATTGAGTTGGCCAGAAAGTTAGTTGTAATAATATTGTAGTGAAATATTATTATATGGTATATTATACCTGGGTTTTCCAGGTGGTGCTAGTGGTAAAGAATGCACGTGCCAATGCAGGAGACATAAAGAGATGTGGGTTTGATCCCTGGGGTGGGAAGATCCCTGGAGGAAGGTACGAGATTGCTTGGAGAATCCGCTGGACAGAGGAGCCTGGCAGGCTTCAATCCATAGCGTCAGAGTTGAACACGTCTGAAACAACTTGTCACACATGTATGATATACATGATCTGCAACATAATTTATAATTTCATTATTATTATTATTGCTCATATTCAATCAGTTATTACTTAGCACTGTCATGAAAGAAAGTAAAAGTCACTCAGTCGTGTCTGACTGTTTGAGACCCCATGGACTGTCAAAATACTGGAGTGGGTAGCCTTTCCCTTCTCCAGGGGATCTTCCCAACCTAGAGGATCAAACCCAGGTCTCCCGCAGTGCAGGCATATTCTTTGCCAGCTAAGCCACAAGGGAAGCCCAACAATACTGGAATGGGTAGTCTATCCCTTCTCCAGGGGATCTTCCCGATCCAGGAATTGAACCAGGGTCTCCTACATAGCAGATGGATTCTTTACCAACTGAGCTATTAGTTTTCATTAATGATCAACTCTCATTCTCACAAACAAATTTTCACAGAAGCTGCTATTGTTCTTTCCATTTTACAAATAAAATCGAGGCACAGGCTGTTAAGGCAGTTGTCCATGATCACTGAACCAGTAATGAGCAGAAACAGGAGTCAGGCCCAGAGGTATCTGACACCTGTGTTTTCCCAGTTAATCAAAAACAGTGCTGCACAGCATGGTGTTAGAAGCTATTGCAGTGGGCAGAATTAGGGGCAGAGACTTTCACCAATACCTTTGAATGTGGTACCCAGCAATATGATTATATCTACATTACAGCTTTCCCTTAAGGTCCCGTGCAAATAGAACGCCATTGTGTGTCTCTTGTCTGAATCTGGTTCTCCAAAGTTGAGTTCAAATGTTGAATCACTGTGAATGTGTGATGCTGTATCTGAAAAACAGAGATTCAAAAGAACCAATAAAATCCGGGGCAGAGACCTGTAGTGCTTACTAGTTAGATAGTATTTACGACTTCAGAAGATAGCTCTGCTTGCCCTTCAGAACACAGATTTTAATTGGGTCACAGAAAGGGAAGGGATGGCCCAGTCTCCACAGCTTCTGTTCTGTCAGAGAGAGCTTAGGATCATACAACTAAATTTTTCCTAACACAACAAAGTTGGTGATGGAGATCTTGCTCAGAGGGAATTGCACTGATACCGAGGTAGGGGTCAGAGAAGATGAAGTAAATAAATGGTGTGCTTGCTGCTTATTGTGTCCCTTGGTTGTAACAGATAGACTTAGGTTCACAGGGTTTGGGGTAATGATAAAAAGGGAGGTGAGAGCCATCCCTTATAGCCTGTTGTGGGACAAGTAAGCAGGTTGCAGTGTGAGAATGAAATGTCCCGTTGTCTTGAGATCTGTTGAGATGTATCTCTGGCAGATTGTGAAACTGACCCTTGTAGTTATTGACAGCGTGTCGGTGTACTGGAGAAAGCTGTGTGGGAGTGGGTAGTCGTTATTGTGCCAAAATGAGGGAGGTGCCCAGAAAGTTAGCAGGGTGTTTGGGAAACCCCACGTTCAGTTTTCTTAAAAGATCAGAGAGAAAAATCAAGAGAAAGAATCCACTTGGGTCACTTAAATGTGATATTAATGTAGCTATCTTTGATAAATTCTAGGGAAAAAAATCAGAGTTTTTTTTAAATCTTAAACAAATGCACATTTCTCTCCTCCTAATTTGTTAATTTATTAATGCAGAGTAACTGAAGGAAATTTTCAATTAAAGGCTTGTTTCAGTCTGTCTCTCAGCACACATCCAAAAAAAAAAAAAATATTTTTTCTCTATCTGCATAGTGCTGTTTTTGAGAAATAATGATTGATTCTAATAGCAGATATAGTAATCAGATGCACACATTTCTGGGATTAAAATGACCTAAGTAAAAATGCACACAGATATGTGTCTCATGAATAATTGTGAATAGTCATTTTGGCAAATTTATAATAAGTGACTGCTACATTTATGATCTCACCTGCTTTTCCAGAACCTTGTAACTACTTCATCAAAAGACAGTTTATATTTTCATTCTCCTTGAAAAGAGGCAGAACTTTATGGCTGCTTCAGTACAGAGATTGCTATGTGATTTGAGATTAAATCAAACAAGATGATATATCCTCTCTTTGGGGCTGGGACATAGGAGCCTGCAATGCAAGAAGTCTGGCTTCCCTGAATCAGCCTGCTAGGGAGATCACTGATAGAGATGATAGAACTAGAGCTAGAGAGAGATACAAATGGAGATGGAGGTAGAGGTTGAAGTGGTTGGAGGTGGAGATGAAGGTGGAAATGCATGGAGGTAGAGATGGATGAAAGCAGAGGTAGAGAGAAACCCAGAGAACCCTAACTATTCCACGTCATCATGCTGTTTGAGTTATCCTAGATTCCAGATGTACAAGCATGTGATTTTTCAGATGATTTCAACTCGTCTTTGAGCTACCCCAGCTGATACCAAGGGGAACGAATTAAGCCTTTCTTGAAAAGCAGCTTCATGAGCAAAATACATGTGTTTGTCTAGACATTACTTTTGTGGAGTCTGGTTACGCTGCACTGTATAAACAAGCATGATAGTGAGCCTAGCATCTTTCTTTTATTAATATAAATAAGGGGAACTCTAGGCATCTAGAGATGATGACTATAACAATGACAGTGAGTGGGTAGGATACTAGGGACTTTGCAAAGCACTGACTTCCCCAGCAGTTCAGTTATCACAGTTAGGAGGAAGGACAGAATAACAGGACATCTGCTGTCTCTTAGATTCATGTTCTTTGCTTGTGAACATCATGGAATTCTACTAGCTGAAAGAGTCTTTTCTAAATAAACAGAATGAATCTTACTTAGCATCTTATGAACCCCATGCATTTCACATCTCTGAGCCAGCTTAGCAGTAGTGCTTCTAAACTGAAATTAAATAATGTTTTGTCTGATAACTAGAGTCATGGTTACTGTATCCATGTTTTTTGAGTTGTTGATATGAAGACATGGAGAACGAAATTCCCTAGCCCGTGTAATAATGAGTAGCCTGCAAAGAAAGCTTCACTGTGGGTTTGAGAGTGAAATGGTGTCTTCCTGAAATTTTTGTTCCTGGAACTAGTGTTCAGTACACCCAGAATTCTAGTTTCATCTGTGGACATATCTATTACTGAAATATTTACATAGGTTCAGAATTGTATACAAGTAGATATTATTTCAGACATTTTTGTTTATTAGAAACTGAAAAATCAAGTCAACCTGGTTTAAAAAATGAATGACTCTCATAACTGAAAACTCTAGAGGGTGATCTGACTATAAATGAAAATTAATCCAATAGCTCAAGTGCTGTGAGCAGACCTGATTTCCCCCTTCCTCTTTACATTTCTGAGCATCAGTCTGTGGCTTTGCTTTATTTTATGCAGACTTTTCCTCTTGCTGTCCCAAGTTAGCTGCCAGAGAATCCTAAATCTGCATGATTCCTAATCAATCTTCTCTCCAAGGCATGGAACACAAGTTATTATTGCTAGATCGAGTTAGGTGATATACATTTTATTAAACCATCTCTGAGGACAGAGTAATGGGTTCATTTATCTCAGGCCTCAGTCTTGAATACAAAGTGCAGAAAATGTTACCTGCAACAAAGTCTGAACTGAAGTGGGCTCCACATTCCTCATTAAATAGGAGAATTGGCTTCTGAGTAGCCCAACCTAGAAATATCTACTTGCAAAAGCATTTAAAGACAAATATATTATAATATCTATTGGTGGTGGTGGTTTAGTTGCTAGGTCGTGTTTGACTCCTTTGTAACCCCATGGACAGTATCCCGCCAGGCTCCTCTGTCCACGGGGTTTCCCAGGTAAGACTATTAGAGTGGATTGCCATTTACTTCTCTAGGAGATCTTCCCAACCCAGGGATCGAACCTGTGTTTCTTGCTTGACAGGCAAATTCTTTACCACTGAGCCACCTGGGAAACCCCTAATATCTATTAGGAACCAACATATTAACATATCTAGAAAAACTAGCACTCTATAGTGAGTTAACCTTGCATTTTTATGAATTACTTCAAGTTTTTTTTTTTTTTTTACCAACTCAATGCAATGCTAATTATTTACGGAGATTTTCCACTACATAACAGTTTTTGGATTTTTGTAGGCTTTAGAAAGAGAAAGAAATAACATTGAGTCATCTGGAATATTCCATGTTCTCTACTATAAAATCTTTGGAGGAAGTAAAGTAATAACTTGGGGAGACTTGAAAATCAACTGGCTTATGATTTATCCAACTGTGAATTAGACTAGTTCAACTAGGTAATAAGAATAATAATAATACATGCTTGGGGAACATAATACACAGTGGAAGAATAAAGGAAACCTTTCCCTCCATTTCTGTGAACTTCAGAAAATGCTTATTAGGCAAGTGAATGGTGTGTTACTTTGAGTTGTATCATTAGACACATGAAGAACAAGGATGGTTATGAAACTACTTCAATTAGTGCACATCCCAGGGAAGAGAGAAACTTAAAAAATACCTGGGTCACTGGAAAAGTCAGATTTCTTAGAAGCATGTTTTTAAATCAGAGCTTTAGAAATATTTGTATTCTAATGAAATATTTCTTATTCTACTGAATATGTTTGCATTTTAATTCCAGGTAAGGATGAGTTCAGTATGTAGACATGTTCATCAAATTTATAAGCCAATGGGACCTATGAAAAGGTTATTATGTTAGTAAGGTTTGGCAAAGGACCATGGGAAGGAGAAACAGAAGGAAACACATAATAAAGTTAATTTTTGATAAATTATCTGATTTTTTAAGTAACAGCAGTATATGTGTGTGTGTGTGTGTATGCTAGCTTTCCTGGTGGCTCAGACAGTAAAGCGTCTGCCTGCAATGAAGGAGACCTGGATTCAGTTCCTGGGTTGGGAAGATCCCCTGGAGAAGGAAATGGAAACCCACTCCAGTATTCTTGCTTGGAAAATCCCATGGATGGAGGAGCCTGGTGGGCTACAGACCATGGGGTCATTAAGAGTCGGACACGACTGAGTGACTTGATTTCATTTCGTGTATATATATATATATATATATATATATATATATATATATGTATATAAAACAACCTTTGAGGTAAATGTAATTACTTCTAAAGGATGTATTTAGAGATAAGGGAGACATTCCTTTGAATTTAGTGATGAAATGGTTTTATGTTTAGCATCATAAAGCCACAGCTGATAAAGGTAGCATTTTTTGTCAGGGTAGCAGTTCATTTTTGATTGAGGTGCAGGATGTCATTTGGACCTAGACTGTGGGTTTTTTAACCCTGGTCCTCTCATCCTCTGACAGAACAGTGGCATGACTTTCCAAGACATTATTCTAATCTTTCTATGCTCCATTTCCTTATGTATAAAGTTAGGATAATAATGTCCATCTTTGGAGATTATTGAAAAATTACATTTGTTATTTAGTGTAGTGTGTTTTCAACAGGGCCTGCCATATAGTAAATATCAGTATTTAACTAGTAGTTTAACTAGTACTTAACTAGTAGTTTGGCTGGTTATAAAATTTGATGTTGCAAACCATCTTCCTCTTCCTGCAGAAATTTGAAAGACAGTGATACATTTTTAACCATAGATTTTTGTATTTTATTGAATTTCAATGTCATTATAATCCTGAATCCTTTTCACAGCCATTGCCTTTTCTTTCTCAAAGTGTTTGAAGACTTTTATCTTTTTCCTTCAGTATTTTGAAATTCACAGAAATGTTCCTTGGTGTGAGCCTTCCTTCAACCGCTGTGATGGACAGACACTGGGAGTGTCTGCTATATCTCAAAATTAATTTGCTTTATTTTTGAGAAATTGAATGAAGTTATTAGTTTTATAATTTTATTTTTGCATGTTTATTCTTCATACTTTCTATAACTCCTATTATTTGGATATTAACCTTCCATAAATGATTCTAAAATTCTCATTTTATCTCTCCCATTTTCTGTATTTTTTCTATTTACTATTTTGAAGTGTTTGCTAAATTTATTGTATGTACAGTAACTGCTAAAGAAACAGTAGCTTTCTCTGATTCCTTTGTCTCATTTTTCTGTTTCTCTTTCTCTTTTCCTTCCAGATGCTTTTTCTTTTTCTTCTTTTTCATGATTACCACTTTTCAGGTGATGTGTCTAATTTTAATTAAATGCAGTGGTTTCAGTAGCCTGCCTCTGCATCTAGGACATGTACATTTTTGTTCAGCCAGGGTAATATTAAACAATTTAGAAATGAATAAGAGATTTCTTTTTAACTAGCACTCATTAAACACCCATTGTATGGACAAAGAATCTATTAAATTGGCTTTCTCTAAAGCACTGATACTGTCACAATAAACTTAAAAGATAACTTTAGTCTTATGCAGTTTTGCAAATAAGGAAAGTTTCAGGGAGATTGCAAAATTTAATAAACACTAAAGATAGGATTTGAACCATGACATTATGGCTTCAAAATTCCATGCCTTAATTTCTGCACAATGCTGCTATGACACAAACATAAATTCCCCAAATCGCTGACTGTACTGTAGAGGGACACCTGACTCATTCATGGTATCTTAGGCGTACAGTGCCAATACCAGGTAGGAGGTATGGGCAATGCACACATTTCATGCATCTGCTGTGTACACGTCCCCTAGCAAAGGCAGTTCCCTGCTGTGTGCAGCCGGTCTAACTTCTGAGCCATTGTGAGTTCTCTGACTTTACTAGCATGGGTCTGATGATGGGATGTGGCAAGATGACTTCTCCCAGCTGGAATTCTCAGTAGGGAAGGATGAAAAAAGATGCAAGCTTGTTGTTTGACTTGGGTACAGGGATTTTTCATTTCAGTAAACACAGAGGAAAATGAACGTGATGGTAAAACAGCCTGGTGGATGGATAGTCTATATTAACCCTCCCTGTGGCTAATAATGTATATGAAATGCATTTTCCTCCATATGGGGGAGTGACATTTTAATGCACATTCTCCATTTTGACCTCCCGGTGACTTTCTATCAAATGAAATTATATTTATGTGTGTGATTAATGCAGCCATGCTATGAATTAGAACTGTGGGGAATGTTCGTTCATTTTTCTATCCATCGTTCCTTTTACTCCGTAACTTTTAGGCTGCATGGAATGATACTGCATATACTCAACTGTTTATGACCTCAGGAATGGTAGTTTCCTCTGGTTCAAAATAAAACATACTAAATTCTGATTAAAAGTAACTGTGAGATTAAACATTTATTGGATATAACCATCAATGATATGAACTAGAAGAATATATGTCTTTCCATATATACAGCAAGTTTTTATTGAACACCTATCATGCCGTGAACTGTGAGATAAACTGCAACACAACAGATGCACTTCATGCTGACTTGGAAATTCAGATCTTTCAGAAAAATCAAAAGGTACTTAAACCATTATCATAAGAAAGATGTCATTGCCATAAATTGGTATTGGAGTTCAAAGGACAATAACATGTCTTTCTAAAGGAATTCAGGAGTATGAAAAAGATGGTGGTAATGAGCTTGTCCTTGACTGATAGGTAGAATTTAGTGAGTAAGGGAGCTCCTATAGAGGAAATTATAAATGCAGCTTGGTAATGGTCAATTTCTATGCGACCCAGTTGAGAGTCTGGCACATGGATTGTTTCCAATTGCTCAGGGAGGCAACATTTAATTTTAATACAAAGTGGAATGTGTGAGTCAACTGTAGGTATATACACATGTGGTTTTCTTTATGCAAAAGGAATAATTCATTGTGACTGAAGAAATCAACAAGGGCTTCTCGGTTGGGACTTCATCTCACTTGCCTCGGAGAAGAATATAATTTACAAGGGTGGAAAATGGAGGAAAAGACATTTAAGTTGAAGGAAATCCAGTAAGGTAGTAATAGAAGGAAAGAATTACATGGCATATAAGGAGCTTGGCGCTCATCCACGATGAAGGTGATTCACAAGCCTTGGACTGAACAAAGGGGAGGTTTGCTAGTCGTGTGGGGCCATTTGTATTACATCGCATGGGGCATCATTAAAAATGTCTGAAAAAGCCTAATTTTGCCTCAAAGAGTTAAGCTGTGGAACAAGAGGAAGATATACTAGACAGATCATCCTTTTCTTCTCTTAAAAATTTAGTGGCATTTGATATAATATGGTAGAAAGAAAAGTGAACTTGGAGTTAGAAGGATGGGCAAATTGATAATGTTTCTAGAGCTTAACTCCCTCAAACCCCCAAAAGGAGCTGACTCCTGATTCTGTCTACTTCACAAGTTTGTTGTGAAGAATATATGCAAAATAGCAATAATGATCTCTCAGATAAATGTGACAGTCTGATTAAGAGGTGGCATTTTAAAGGAACAAATTTAGGCAAAGATGGACGTACTAGAGTGATGCTTCTTAGTAATGAGCTAGTCACCACCAGGACCACAGACTATGTATAGGGATCAGTTCAGTTCAGTTCAGTCACTCTGTCGTGTCTGACTCTTTGTGACCCCATGGACTGCAGCACACCAGGCCTCCCCATCCATCACCAACTCCAAGAGCTTGCTCAAACTCATGTCTGTTGCGTCGGTGATGCCATCCAACCAACTCATCCTCTGTCGTCTCCTTCTCCTCCTGCCTTCAGTCTTTCCCAGAATCAGGGTCTTTTCAAATGAGTCAGCTCTATGGCATCGGGTAGCCGAAGTACTGGAGTTTCAGCTTCAACATCAGTCCTTCCAGTGAACACTCGGGACTAATCAAGGGTGTATCACCTATGGCCATAACTGAATCTGTCTCTCAAACCGTAATTGCTGTCATGGTTGAATGTCATCATCAAAAATTCCCCAAATGTTCCCTATGTTCACTGACAGAGGAATGGATAAGGAAGAGGTGATACATATGTATAATGAAATAATGCTTAGCCATTAACAAGGATGAAATAATGTCATCTGCAGCAACATGGAAGGACCTAGAGATTGTCACACTGCGTGAAGTAAGTCAGACAGAGAAAGAGAAGTACCGTGTGACATCCCTTATATGTAGAGTCTAAAAAGAAACAATATAAGTGGACTTATTTGTAAAGCAGAAACAGGCTCACTGACTTAGAGAACAAATTTCTGGTTACAAGGGAAGGATAGGGAGAAAAGATAGCTAGGGATTTGGGATGGACAGGTACACTCCTCTATATGTAAAATGGACAATCAGCAAGGACTTCCTGCATAGCCCAGGGACCTCTGCTCAGTGTTATGCGTCAGCTTGGTTGAGAAAGGAGTTTGGGGGAGAATGGAATACATGTATGTGTATGAGTGAGTCACTCTGTCGTTCACCTGCAACTATCACAAAATTTTAATCAGCTATACTCCAGCATAAAATTGAACAGTTGAGATAGGAAAGAGATGTACCCTGAATTATCATGCCAACTCTTTCTGTGAAAAAACAAAAAAACAAATTCCCCAAGAGGTAGAGGCCACAGGCAGGGCAACAATAGTCGTGCGTCTTCTCCAGAGATTTCTCTTAGTTGTTTATGTGGACTTTGCCAATAGTTTCTTAGTGTTTGTACCATGTGGGGAAAGGTAAAGATACTCTTGCAGTCAATGGGCAAAGAGAGATAAACAGGCCTAGAATACCTCAATGTGATTAACTGGAAAATCGCTCAACTAAGAATCTGGAGGATTTGATACTTAGTCCAATTAGACTTTGTTCTTTGTCCTCTTCCACTCTTAAGCTATTTGTTTGGAAATACTTAATACCATCCTTTAAGGAAATTTACTTTAAAATCTTAATTGTGCTGGACTTGTCATCATTGTGTAAAGGGGAAATCTGAGACTCAGAGGGGTTAAGTGTTTTGCTCAGACACTAGAGAAGTAAATGGCTTTATTAGGATTCAAATCTAGATCCATGTGACTAGAAGATCAGTCATCTTTTGACTTTATTGTGTGACTGCTTACATTTAATGCCTATTTGTAATAAAAAATAATGCCATGAAATACAAACCTAAACATTACAGAACTGTTTGTGATAGGAGAAAATAATTAGAAAAGAACATCATTTCAAATTCCCATTAATAGGAGATTGAGGAAATGAATTATAGTAATTTTATAAAATGAAATATTACACAGTCCTTAAAAATTCTGAAATGATATGTGTATTGATAGGCAAAGATTCTGTGATTCGCTGCCAACTATAACCAAAGCATAGGATTGTGAACAATGTGATGTTATTTTACAAAGATGATATAATACTGTATTTGTTTATAAGCATGTAAATTTCTGGGAGGATGTAAAAAGAAACTGCCAATAATACAAACTACTGTGGATGGAGAAAGTGAGAATTTTACTTTTATTGTGTGTCTGTTGTCTTACTTATTTTAATGCATTCCTGATATTACTTATATTTTTAAGGATTAAAATCAGATAACTAAGTGTGAAAAATAGTGGGAAGAACACTCATAGCTTCCAAATTTCATGTTTGACATCAGGAAGTTAACTTGCATTGAACAAAGCCTATAGACTATTTCTCAACAGTGTCCCCCTACAGCCAAAATTCAGGACAGTTGTGTGCATACAAAAAATACATGTGCAGGCAATGTTACTTTCAGAGCGACAGCTGGATGGGGAGACTGGTCAAAGGCTGATCCACAGCATATGGCTTCACAGGTTTCTTGATTCCCCCACACATGACATTCTTGGCAAGGTCAAGGGCAGGCAAGAAAGGGATTCATTAAACTTTTGCAGGTAGTGTGCGATAGATGTGTCCTGCAAGTCAGCATCCTATATATGCAGACCTAGGCGCCACCCTTTTGTTTAAAGGACAAAGATTTTTCTTTATTTTTAAAGTAGGAGACATGAAATCCACATGGATGCCACTGATATGTTGACAATACAGATTGTAAACCAAATAGAATTTCATTGTTCAGTCTTAAGTTGCAATTTTTGGAAAAAGATGTTGTAATTAATAGTACTAGTATTTCTAAGTCTAAGCTTTGCCCTTACATACTTTAAGGAGGTTAGCTAAATAGCAAGGATGATATTCCAATTTGTTATTTGTCATTTAGATGGAGTGTAGTGTTCTATAATAATTTGTCTTCAGCCAGCAAATACTGAGTCTCTGTTCCCCCAGGAAGCTTATCATCATCTAAACACATTTGTCTTTTTGGTCAAGCTAAATGGCAATCCAGGTCCAGAATTTTATTTACAGATAGGCTAATATTAGCTAAAGGATCAAGAGAAATTTTTGATGTCCTAGAAAATACAGAATAGCCTCTTAGAGTAGTATAAGATAATTTTTCATCCTTTTTAGTCCCTCTTTAATTATCTTTTATAGGTGGTTCCTGGAAAATTGGAAATAGAGTTTCATTCTGCATCAAGTTTATCATTTTAGTCTTTGTAATAAGACATTCTTTTTTCGTTCTTTTCTAACCTACTAACTAGGATAATCTTTAAGACTGAGATGTGCTGTATGGATCTCTTTTCTTTGGTGATTTAAGTCATGGCCCCAGGTCCCCATGATTTTCAAATCAACATTTCCAACTCGATTTCCCACCAGGACTCTCCAGGACATTTCCTTCATTTGCAATAGAATAACTTCTCTCAGATGTCTCAGAGTAATCTGAACCAGGACTTTTTCAAAGTCACTCGTTTTGGCTCATTGCTTACCTCCACCCACCTCACTCTGTTCATTTCTGTTTCCACATCCTAAACAGAGATACTGCTCTCTTTCTTGGTTCAAACACTTGGAGTTATATTATACGGAAAAGGTCGCCAGGCCTTTTCCATCATTCTTTGGTTTCCTTCCAGACTGGCTAATGCTGTTCCTTCTTAAGAATTTGAGCTTATGTGATTGTTACCTGCCATGGTCCAGCCCCAGCAGGTCCAGGGGTCTTGAGGGATGAGTGGCGTCAGCGAAGAACTGAGCTGAGTCAGTGTGGTGATGGAGCAGTCTCTCTCATTTATTGTTGTTGGTTTACAGTTTTATAGCCAAAAAACATCCCCATTACATTACCTATCATTCTATACAATCTTTTATTTTCTATCTTCCATAGCAACCTTATCTTTGAGCTCATTCCCCAATCTATCATCCAAACATTCCCCTTGCAGAAGTCTGATTTCTGCTTAATCAGATTTAACAACAGTATGTTTACTATTTGATTGTCTTCAGCATACTTCATCTTATCAGGTGCAGCTGTATGGAGGTTTGAGGGAAGGGCTAGGCTTGAAACTGTTTTTATTCTAGTAACCTCAACCACTACCTGTCTCATTCTGTTCTGACACTCCCGGTTCTTGCGAGGAAAGGGGACAATGAGACAGTCTAGCAGCACTGCTTTAGCAATAAAAACCTATAAACCTTATATAACTACTATAATGAATTCCTATGTCTACACTATCCTAAAGCAATCAGTGTCTCCAACTATACTGGCTACAGTTTTGAGCATTCCTAAGTCCCATCCCTCCTTTGTCCCCGGGGAAGGGGACCCACCTTCCCAGATCCTCTGTTCTGGGGGAATTATCTCAAGACGAATTCTTTCTAGCTGGGACTGACCTACTGAGATGAGCTAATGTTTCGAGCATAAACAGAACTTCCCAAGAAAAATACCAGGAGGGGCCTTGCCCTGGGGTGCCTCAAAGGAAAATCCGATTTGCAGTTTCCTTCTTAGTCTGGTGACCTTGTCATCTGAGTAAGGGGGCATCCTGATGGCTCCCGGCAGTTACCATTGTTGAAATGATCATTTATTAAAAATATAACCTAGATTCACTATATCCCAATTATTCTCCACTGTCTACCCACTGATGTACCTTGTTCAGAAATACTGTCCAGGTCCTACAATGTGCAGTGTCTGTGGTGGCCCTTTTAAAGTTCTCTTTGTTCTTCCTCTGCTTTTCCAAACTTATCCTATTTCATTCCCACAGCTCCCTTTTACTATAGTAACTTCAACTAGCAAATATAAACTGCTCATTTATCACAACTCTTCTAAAAGTCCTCGGCTTTTGCATTAGTAAGTCCCACAGTTGGCCCAGCCCGAGTCACCGACCCTGTCAATCTAATATTTCATCTCTTTCAGCATGGCTAAAGTGATCCTTCTACTCTAGTGTATTAATTTTGTGTGTGTGTGTGGTTTTTAGTACTGTACCCCTTCTTTATTTTAACATCAGGTGTCCTTAGGTGAACATCTGTGAGTTTAGGAACTTAGCTTGCATCATTCACATTGATATATAATTCAACAGAAAGTGTGGCCCTACTATTTTGAACATCTGGTACAGCTTTCTTCTTCACTTTCAGCTCCTTTGGCAACAAGACGTTTATTCTTTGCTTGACTCTCCTCTGTCACAACGATTTTGCTCTCAACCCCTGCCCAACCTCCTGCCCGGGGCCTCGATAGTGACTGGAGAAATTTATACACTTTCTATAAAGTAGATCCTCAAAGCCTGGGTATGATACCAAAGTACCCTTATTATATAGTGCCATAAATAGATGAAGAAAAAAATCATTTTGAACACCTACATATTTTCATCCTATGATCATATTAAAATTTAAAGCTAATGTATTGACATGTTATTATTTTATGATCATAGCAAAAACAAAAAATATATTTTCCTTCAACTGCCAGTTTATATATATATATAGATATATGTATGTATATATATATGATTTATACCTATTTTACCTTTCACCCTTCTTCCTAAATGGAAGTGGCACAATTATGTCTTTCTGTAAGTGCTCTTGGTCTAATTAGAATATTTGATTCATTTTCTCTAATTTATGTATTACAGATTGAAGCTGGTTTTTCATAATCCAAGATGAAAGCTATTAGCTCTCTTTTGAAAACTTTTGGCAGTCATATTACCTTTCTTTTGAAAATTAAGGGTATATTAAAATATAGTCCTGAAATAAATATTCTTGTTTAATAAGAGGATAGACTTGTTCATTTTTTTTCTCTATATTTTCAGAAACAACACTTCTTGGACTTCCAAGACATAAAAGCAAGTGAGAGAAATTAACGAATTCAGCAGAATAACTTCATAATTTTTTAAAATGTAAAAGATTTAGACAAAGTGCTTCCTGTGGAAGATTGGTGTAAATTGTTAGAATTTATTACCAATACCACACAGTGCTATCATAGACCAAGGAATTTTGCTCTATTATCCAAAATTAGTCACATGCACTTTATCTCCTATGCCAGGATGTTCATGCAAAAGTAACTCTGGAGGGAGTAGGGGCGAGATCTTTGAATAATCATTATCTGGAAAAAGGGAAATGAAAGCATTCACCGTCTTTCACCTACCAGGCCCCGAGTGACAAAATCTTGCTCATATTGTGATAACGTTCCAAACAAATCAAGACCTCTGATTAAATAACTTGAACCTTTGGCTTCCTAAAATTCAAAGGACTATCAGTTGAAGCATTGTGGCACAGTTTTATTAGACTCATTGAAGCTATAATTAACCATCAGAGAGAAACAAAAAAATTTTAAAATCCATTATGATTAATTTTCACAGGATGTCTTGGAAGCCTTACAGGAGGCATTAGGAGTCTGCCTATTTATAATTAACAGATCGCAAACACTAATGCATTTTCCCAACAGGGACTATTTAAATGGAATGTTTTGTTGATGTGGGACTTAAATACATAGGCGTGAGTCCGGGAAAGCTGTGTTTTACAGATATTTTAGGACAATGCACTGTGTTCTCCTGATGAGATGTTCTTGTCATTGCTCCTATTTGAAGTGATCATAAGGGAAAATCCCCTGGGCTTCCTTTGGCTAAGGCAGCATGCTTATTGTGGCAACTTTACATGCTCACCTCGGAGAGAAATCTGCTACCAGTGCAGACACAATAGTTCTTTTGTTAAGTGTTGGAATCTAGTATCCAAAGTATTTACATTTGGAATTTTATGATCACCTCATTCAATGAACTCAATGCTAATGTTATATATGTACATGTATACTTATGTGTGTGTGTGTATATATATATATATATTTAATTTTTATTGAAGTATAGTCTATTTAAAATGTTGTGTTAGTTTCAGGTGTACATCAAAGTGAATCAGTAATACATATACATATATATATATGGTTTTTTTTAGATTATTTTCCCATATAGATCATTACAGAGTAGGTCATTACAAAGTACTGAGTAGCATGCCCTGTGCTATGGCTTCCTGGGTGGCACTAGTGGTAAAGAACCCACCTGCCAATGCAGGAGATATAACAGACACAGATTTGATCCCTGGATCAGGAAGATCCCCTGGAGGAGGGCAGAGTATACAGTAGGTACTTCTTAGTTATCTATTTTCTATATAGTAGTATGTGTTTGTCAATATCAGTATCCCAATTATTCCCTCCCCCTACCCACTTGTAACGTTAGATTTGTTTTTTATATTTGTAATTCTTTTTCTGTTTTATAGATAAGGTCATTTGTACCCTTTTTTTGGATTCCACATGTAAGTGATATCATATGATATTTATTTTTGTCTGACTTACCTCATTCAATATGACAATCTCTAGGCTGATCTATGTTGCTATAAATGACACTGTTTTGTTCTTTTTTATGGCTGAGTAACAGTCCATTGTATATTTGTACCATATCTTCTTTGCTCATTCCTCTGTTGATGTCTATTGTGAATAATGCTGAAGTGAATATTGGAGTTCATGTGTCTTTTTGCATTAGGGTTTTCTTTGGGTATATGCCCATGAGTGGGATTGCTGGATCATATGCTAACTCTATTTTTAGTTTTTTTTAAGGAACTTCTAAAATTCTTAGAGGAAATATAGGCTGAACACTCTTTTGACATAAATTGCAGCAAGATCTTTTTTGATTCACCTCCTACAGTCATGAAAATAAAAATAAACAAATGAGACCAAATTAAACTTAGAAACTTTTACACAGCAAAGGAAACCATAAATAAAATGTAAAATGAAAAGACAACCTTCAGAATAGGAGAAAATATTTCCTAATGTCATGTATTTGTCAAATACCTCTAGTTTCCAGACCACTTCCAGAATATTATATCTATGTACAAATCTAGGATTATCTGTCCATGTACATTATGGAATTCTTCAAGGACAGACACTCATTTTTTTAAATCATGTGGTAAAAGCCATTGTAATCTATCCGTAACTTATACATGAGATTTCAATCCATTATATTTTCTAATGTTACAATCTTAGAAGTTAAGGTTTCAGGACCTCACCTTATGCTTTCAGATCCTCCTGTCCTTGCTCTTCTCAATCTGAAAAGTGTCTACTTAATCTTTAAAACCTTTAAAACTTGAAGCACATATGTAACTCTTATTTGAATCTCTTTTGGTCCAGCCTTTTCTGTTGCCACTCCATGGTTAATAGTATACCCCATTTTAGTGCTAGTATAACATTTGATGTGTGCGTCTGTTGTCATGCCTATTAGTTTATGCTGTAGCCCTGGAAAGAATTGGATTGTGTATCCCCCAAACCTAGAGAATGTCTGTTGCATATTCTTCATCACCTTGGAGGATCTCTAACTCTGTAAGTGATCACTGAAAAGCCTTGTTAATGTACTCATTAGCATACCTGTTTATATCATCTTGCACAAAACAACTGTGTTTTCTATGCTCATACTTAACATGGTCTCAACGAAGGATGTGGTTTTTCTGAGCTGAAACTTGAGTTGATAAGTGGCAGATGAATTCTGTAAGTAGATCTAAAGGATAGAGCAGTAAACTTATTTTAGAAATCTCATTGAGTATACCAACTAAAAAAAGAGAGGGAGACACGAAGGACATGTTGAAGAAGTTGTTAGAGTTGAATTATGACCTTGCATATTTATTGTACTAAGCCTGAAATGCATGTAAATTAGGAGAGGGGGAAGCCAAAAGTACTCTAGATATTGGTGTGTAATGAACCATGGACATGTTGGATGGAGCAAACTAGGTATCAATGACGAGAACTAAACTAACTGCCAGATCTTACCTTACCTGAAATAAGAATTATAGTTGTAACAACAGAATTCTATTTTTTTTAAGTTCCCTTCCTAGCCTGAATTATTTATAGCTATAGATGTTAATTAATGAAAGAATGGTCTAAAATTCCAAACTCCATTCCTTTCCTTTTCTTAACATGATCCCCCTAACCCATGAACCTATGATTTGTTTTCTGTCATTACCTAAATAGGTATCTTTTCCTTAAAAAAAATTATTTTATTGAAGTATAATTGATTTACAATGTTGTATTAATTTCTATGTATACCCTAAAGAAGTAGCTCATATTTGTTGTTGTTATTGCTGTTTAGTCACTAAGTCGTGTCCAGCTCGTTGTGACCCCATGGACTGTAGCCCACCAGGCCCCTCTGTCCATGGAATTTCCCAGGCAAGAGTATTGGAGTGGGAAATACACTTCCTTCTCCAGGGGATCTTCCCAACCAAGGGATCACACCTGCGTCTTCTGCATTATAGGCAAATTTTTTACTGCTGACCCACCAGGAAAGCTCATGGGAGATTTGAAATGAGAAACATTCTAAGTCCATAAGCTATTTTGATAAAAATGCTGGAGAAGCTCTGATTGAAGGCAGGTGAAATGAGCTTTCCATCTCATGAAATAAACTTATGGGCAAAAAAGTGATGGGAAAATGTATATCTTTGCTCATTAATTCCATTCCTAACAACAGAGGGTCATCACTTAAGCCTGCAGACCCCAACGTTTTTGGCACGAGCGAACAGTTTTATGGAAGACAGTTTGTCCATGGATGGGCTGGGAGGGTGCTCCAGGTGTGAGTGATAGGGAGCAGCAGATGAACCTTTTCTTGCTAGCCTGCCGCTTACCTCCTGGTATGTGGCCAGGTTCCTAACAACCCTTGGGGTTGGGAACCCCTCACTGAAGTTAACCTCTAATATGTATGGCACCCTGTGTGGCTTTGCTCATAGTTGATTGTCATAATATTTTTATAGCATGATAGTATGGAGAACATAAACACTTACAGCAAGTGCTGAGATCCCATTTTATCTTCAGAGATAGACAACACTGCAGATGGTAGACTATCATCATCCAATGACCTACTAAGCCAGAAGTGAAAGGAACTCTATAAGAAAGGAAGAGAAAGCGATGCTAATTTGCTTAATTAAAGTTGAATACATAGCTAGCTGCTTTGAATATATTTAGAGGGAAAGTAGGGCATCACACATGTAAGAGTTGCTCATGAGGAAACAATCTTTTGCATAAACTGTGGACTTTGCGATGAAATCTTAATTCTGTCATAGTGTAGTTGTGTGAACTTTTGCAAGTTATAGCACTTCTAGTAAATTTTCTCATTTATAAATTGTCTCATAGTTTGTGAGGGATGAATAGGATGACACATCCAAAACATGATAATATATCATGTTTTGCCTGATACAAGATAATCTAAAAATATACCAGCCCCTCTCCTTCAATGGGAAAAGCGCTGTGTACTGGGCTGGTTGCTGTAATGCGCCATTCTCCCCACCCTCCACTCATCCCTTCTTTAAATCTCAGATGTAAAAAAAATTATGATGAGGTCATTTGGGGAAAAAAAGTTAACAAATCTGGTTTGGACTTCATGTTCAACTCATTCTAATCCCTGTGGCAGGGGATTCTTATTTTTGTTTTGTAAGTGAAACTTTAAATTATGTGCCTCCAATGAAATTTTTGTAAATTCCCAAACTGACTTCTGGATCAAGGTGGCAGATTGACTATATCCTCTTATATCCCTTCCATTTACACTGATGTGCCAGTACGGCAGTAAGGGAGGAGTTAATCCACAACAGTGGTCGGTATCAGAGAGTGTACCTGTAACAGTGTGGACATTTTGAGTAATTCTGTAAATACACAAGAAGATGAGATCACACTGATGGGTAAACCAGCACAGAGAAAACTGCCCTGCGATGAAGACGGATTCTGTGTAGGTAAGAACATTTCTTTCCCATTCAGTTGCAGAGAGTCTTCTAGCTTGATGTCAGCAAGTACGAAGGACAAAAGTGGACAGTGGGATATCCACTTGGGTAATTAACAAAGAGACTGTAAACTCACCAGCAAGAGTAGTCAGATTCCTCTCTCACTCTGTTTATCCCTCTTTTTCTCCTCTTGCTCCATTCAACAACTGACAGCGATGTGTGGCAAAAGATTTTGCCATTCAGGGAAAATATTTTCTAATTCTTTAGACAGTTAAGAAATATGGAAGGGTAGGGCTTTGTTTCTTAGTATCCACGCTGGCACCCGAGACTGAGGCATAGAGAGAAGACTCTTCAACACCAAGCCTCTTTCTTCTGATATTTAGAGAAGAGCCTCCTATTGCCTGCCTACCTCCTGCCAGCAGTGACAATACAGAGTATCTGTATAAGAGAACAAGTGCAGCCATCCCAATTCAAGGAAGAACCGAGGAACCTTGACTCAGGGTTATGTTTCCGTTATGAGTGCTCCAGTTTTGACTTAAAACTGTTTGCTGATTACAGATTTTTTTGTTTTTAAGGTAGGGGAAGAAAAGTAATTCCACGTGATTTCATGCTGATCCTTGCTACATGCATAAGTGCTGCCAGGTCACACACATTTATTGTGTTTTCACAAAGGTTTTGGTCAGTACTTCTATTCAGAGCAGAAGTTTGCCAGGGCCAGTATCAGCTTCTGCGACTAACGAATAATCAGAAAACCTCAGAAGCATAAAATATACATTTATATCTCATTTATACTCCTGCCTGTTGGCTGGAATGTGTCTGAGTCAGATTTCGGGTCTATAAGCATCAGGTGTGGTGGCTCTGAATCTCAAATCTCTATCGAGACCAAGGACTGTGGCTACTTGAAGTATTTTGTTCTCATGATGGTGGCAGAAGCAAAGAGGGCAAGCTCAAATGTACAAACACATTTTAAACATCTGCTTAAGTCATTTCCAATAGCATCCCATTGGCTAAAGCAATCACAAAGCCAACCGCAAAGTCAACAATCAGAAAGTTTATTCAGCACACCGTGAAGTTATGACACAGCAGTGAATATACAAAACAGTTCCAGAGAAGTGAATATTTGAGACTAATAATTCAATTTGTCGTGGAGAAAGATGCCAAAACTCACAATTAAAGCCATACCAACTTCTAGAACCAGTCAGTTTGGTCCCTCATCCTTCATGCAAGTTTATATCCAGAAATCAATGAACATTTTAGAAAAACTAATATGAAAGAAGAAAGGACACTAGCTCCTTTGTATAATTTGGTAGAGAGCCATTGGGTTTTGTAAGAATGAAAAAAAAGTCTTTATTTCCAGTGGCAGCTTCTTAACTTACATTTTCCTCACCAGTATCCACTGCTCATCTCCTCTACACAGGGAAGCTGACAATGCCTGATGATGAGATTTGCATACAATGGAGGTGAAATTTGTACTTTCCTAGAGGTACCAGTCAATTTTGGATAGAACCTGGTAAATCATTTGGGACTGGACAACAAATATCTCAATAAATTCGAAGCTCTTTTCCCAGGAAATGCTGAAATTTTATTGTTCTGAGTCATTTGAGAAGACATCACTTTCCTCCACCCCACCAGAGGCTGGTGGGTGATCTTAGAGCTTCCGGTGAGGATTGTTGGCAGCTATCTCTGTCCAGTGTGCAAATCGATTTTTTTTTTCCTAATTGTATAATGACAAGAAAACCAGGTGGTGGTAAAGAATCCTTATGCCCATGCAGGGGATATAAGTGACTGGGGTTCCATCCCTGTGTTGGAAAAATCCCTTTGAGGAAGAAATGGCAACCCATCCCAGTATTCTTGCCTGGAAAATCCCATTGACAAGAGGAGCCTGGCATGCTACAGTCCACGGGGTCACAAAGAGTCAGACTCAACTGAGAACCCATATACTACTACTACTCTGAAGAAAATACTTTGAATTGTGTATTATGAAAAAGAGGACATGGCGATTAAGGATTGTTTTTCTCATAGCCTATACCAAGAGATGCTATTTCAGATATAGCCGCAAGATCTCTTATAATACCCTTTAGTGATATCACTTCTCTTAAGGTAAAAGAGAACTATTAAATAATGTATTAAATAAATTAACTGCCAATTTATGATATTGGAGCCTAGTGAAAAGATCTTGCAAACTATGAGACTAAAAATTTTAAAGTTGAAGGACATGCTGTAACTACAGGAACATGAGGAAGCTGAAATTCACACCTAGTTGTTGTTATTACTCATAAATCTTGCTTGACATTAGCAGAGTTCTTCAGCCTGTGAATCATAGGCTTGTATTCATTCCTGGGCGCCATCTCTTATCTTATCCAAACAGAAATGTGTTAATTAGCATAACAACATAGATTGTATAGCTGTGAGATAATTATAAAATTGTAGCTGATGTCACTAAATTCTAAGTCTACAAATACATTATCATGGCAATTAATGGGCAGACTCTTATCATTTCCAAACATGGCAGGTATTTTTAAAATGTTCTTTTGCTTGCAAGCTGAAAGTAACCCCCCTTTTTTTTTCATCTCACTCAAATTGTCTTCCTCCCTCTTTCCTTTTTTCCTTCTTTTTTTCTTCCTCCCTTGCTTCTTCCGTCCCTCCATCTTTTCTTCTTCTTTTTAAATTTATTGGCTAGAAAACATTTACTAAACCTTAAAAAAAAATACACTGTTCTTTGCCCTCTTTATCTTAAACATCAGTGATGTATTAGGCACTGCCCAAAGGTCTTTAGTTATGGAATATTCACTATAGCTGTCATATGGAACATATTGTAGCATGCACTGTTATAGACCAAATATTTCAAATTAATTCACTTTATTTAAAATCAACACACATATAACAAAAATAATCTGCAAGTAATCAAAATGAGAACAAGGAAGAGGTAAAATGGAAGTGATTGTGAGATACTGATGAATCTCACTTAAAATGGTGCTCAAAAATGTTACTAATATCAATGGGTTAATTACAGCAGAAAAAAATCTAAGTCATTTGATCACTACCTCATATTGAATATTTTGTTTCTGCTTTCCCATGCTCTTTCCCCATTTGAGTAACACAGCTATCTGATGACAGAGGTAGGGCAGATTTTTATTAGAGAAGTTACCTGTTTCCTTAGTCCCTTCTGTTTTATAAGAGGGTTCAACTCTTCAACTTTCTTTAGGATAATCTTTGCTTATTGATTGCTTGCCAGCTACCCAGAGTTTCTAGATAATATTTGAAGGTGCTACTTCACTATTTCTAAATTCTCTGTGAGATTTGAAGGCAAACACAGTGAATAAGTCAGATAGAAACTCATGAGAAGAAGTATAATAAGTGAACATAATGGATAAGATTTGACTTTCATGGAATAGATATTTTAGGTTTATCCTTACCTGCTTGCATACATGTATGCTAAGTTGCTTCAGTCGTGTCTGACTCTTTGCAACCCCATGGACTGTATCCCACCAGGCTCCTCTGTCCATGGAATTTTTCCAGTAAGAATACTGGAGTGGGTTGCCATTTCCTCCTCCAGGGTATCATCCCAACCCAGGGATAGAAATTGCGTCTCTTCGATCTCCTGCATTGGCAGGCGGATTATTTACCACTAGTGTTACCTGGGAAGCCCCTCCTTACCTGCTTAGAATCTTGGTAACAATTTCTTCTTTGGATAAAAAGAAAACTCAGAATGAAGACTCTGACAAAATATATTCATCAGTATTCTAAAATAGCAATATCTGTCCAATGCATGTTGCACCAGAAACTTGTTTGTAAGCCACTACTTTAAAGAACATGGCTTTATCTCACTTTTTAAAATAATTCTGGAACTCTAGTTTCAGAATTACCTTCAGAATTTATTTACAAGATACATGAAAACATATCTTATTACCCTAAAATTTAATGATGAATTAACCCAGCTTGAACATTTACCTGACTCATTGAAAAAGACCCTGATGCTGGGAAAGGTTGAAGGCAGGAGAAGGGGATGACAGAGGATGGGATGGTTGGATGGCATCACTGACTCGAATGACATGAGTTTGAGCAAGCTCCAGGAGTTGGTGATGGACCAGGGAGCCTTGCATGCAGCAGTCCATGGGGTCGCAAAGAGTTGGACGCGACTGAGCGACTGAACTGAACAATTACCTTCCTTATTCATTAATCTTCAGTTATTTCTGTCAATCTTCAAATACAAATGTTCCCCTAATATAATAATAATCACATCAAATGCTGTATACCCTTTGCAATCAAGTTCCAAAATGTTATAACCAAAAGTAGAATTTCTGGACAAAAAATGTAACTTGCATAATTAATTATATTAAGAAAGAAAAACAAGGCAGTCCCCTTTTAGCTAAGTAATCTCTTGTAAGATTATTGAACAACTTGGAAAATCACACTTCTGTATCAAATCATAAGCAGAGATTAATCACCAATCTTTAAAATTTCTCTTATTATTATTGATCATTGCTTAAATGGCACCACACTTTAAACAACTGGACAAAATGCTCTATTAGAGGCTCCATCAAAGTTGTAAGTCTATACAGAAGTTGCGAGGGTCATTTGAGTTATATTAGCATTTAAAAATATTTCCTGGTGAAAGCAAACTTGTAGTCAGACCTACATAGATGGATTTGTGTGTATGCTGGGGGAAGGGTATGTGTGTGTATATATGAATGCTTCACTGTAATTGACACCACCGAAATTATGTTATTTTGAGTTGTAGCTAATGAATAGGAATAATATCCCTCAGGTTTATAACATATGCACACATTCTACTAATAGTCTTTTGCACAGAGAACACAAGTAGCAAAGGCTCTAAGTAAACTGACATTACCAGTATAATTGTTTGCCCAAAACTCAGGCTTCTTGAACTGATTCTTGTGCTAATTACTAATTGTAGTAGGATACCCTAGAGAAAGGCAGAAAGTGTCGAGATTGAAGTTGGTAAATTAGATTCATCTGAGTATTTTAGATTTGTCAAAGTCATTTTGCCACTACTAGTAAAGATTCTATGACTGAAATTAAAATGTTGTAGTTTAATGGGTTGAGATATGGGCCAGAGAAGAGAAACAGGTAATGTTCCATTCATTCTCATCTATCTTCAAATGATAGCAACCAGGGCATAGCTTAAAGCAGAAGGCAGAATAAATGTGGCAAGTGCATTCAAACATTGGTGGGTTCGATAGTCATTGTTTCCAGTGATACAGTATTAAACCAAGAGACCTGCAAAATGTTATTGTGGTATGCTCAGAGGTGCCTGCAAGTAGGTATGCCCAAAGTATAATTAAGGAAAATGAAAGTTGTTATTAATGAAACAAATTGAGAAGCTGACAGTGAGAAAAGAGGGTTGGGAGGGTGCTGTTTGGAAGCAAAATCCGTAACCACCATTCTAAAGGATAAAAAATTGTTAGGCGTGCAGGTTTGGCTGAATTAAAGGAAATAATTGTAAATCAGTAATGCAATAAAGAAGGCAGAAAGCTAATGGCTCTTTTGTTTCAAATTGTAAATGGCACTTTGGTATTCCACTGTAAACCTCAAGTGATGGCCCTGTTAATTATGGCACAGAAAGCCTGCCATTTCACTCTTCTGACTCTTAACAATGTCTACTTTACTAAGCCCTGAGTTTGTTTATGCTGCGTTTGTATGCATTAAGGTGTGAACTAAGAGTTACAGCTGTTTTGACATGAGGAGACCTGGTTTCTCAACAAAAGATTTTTGCCTTTGATAATTAGGGTCCAGTTAAGGTATTTTGCTATACTGAAAAGTCAGACCCATTAAGCATGAATATTTTGTGTTTCTAGGTATAGAGCGTATGGTAACAAATCAGAAAATGTATCTTTATGTTAAAGTTGAGGACCTTTTATTTGGAAAGCTTTCTAAATCTTCTGATAAAAGACCTGAAGCCATCACAAAACTAATTAAACAGAGTGTCATGCTTTAGTGGGCTATCCTAAGGTGAAGGCTTAAGATGCTTCTTGAACCTGCCATAATGACTTGATTGTCAACTGGTAATTGGTTGATAATATTTTGTATGTTTGTGTACTGCATATATATGCATGTACTTTTGATTTTACAATCTCTGCATCTTTCGCTGTTTCTCCTTTACCTCATCCCTTCACTGCTAGTCTCTCTACCCCTTCACCTCCTTGAAATTTTACTGGCAATCTCTATATTCCATAGTTGTAGGTTGCAGGAGTGAGGGGTAGATAAGTTGTTTCTCTAATTTAAAAAATGGAGAACTGTAGAGGAATTTTACCCAGAGTGCAGTTTCTGATTTGGATGATAAAATGCTGGACTCACAAATGCTGTGATGGATGAGACATGTGGCTCCTCTTGGTAGGAGGTGACTGTATTTTGTGGGGGGTGGGGGGCAAGGACACGTTGGGAGGGTATGAACCGTTGGGCGCTAGAAGGTGGATAATGACCAGCAGATTCTAAGATGATCCAAGGATCCCTGCTTGCTGGTATTCACATTCTGCAGCATCTCCTTCCCTAGAGAGCAACCTGGACCTGTGACTTGCTTTAGAGTATTTGTTGTTGCTGTTGTTCAGTAACTCAGTTATATCTGACTCTTTGCAACCCAACCCCATGAATGGTAGCACACCAGCCCTCCCTGTCTTTCACTATCTCCCAGAGCTTGCTCAAGTTCCTCTTTGTTGAGTTGGTGACGCTATCTTACCATCTCATCCTGTGCCACCCTCTTCTCATTTTGCGTTCCATCTTTGCTAGCATCAGGGTATTTTCCAGTGAGTCAGCTCTTCACATCAGGTGGCCAAAGTATTGGAGCTTCAGCTTTAGCACCCGTCCTTCCAATTAATATGCAGACTAGATTTCCTTTAGGAGTGACTGGTTTAATCTCCTTGCTGTCCAAGGGACTCTCAAGAGTCTTCTCCAGCACCACAGTTTGAAAGCATCAATTGTTTGGTGCTCAGCCTTCTTTATGGGTCCAACTTGAACACCCCTGCATGACTACTGAAAAAACCATAGCTTTGACTAGATGGATCATTGTTGGCAAAACTATGATGGCAATGGAAACAAGATTCCACTTCTGTGATTACATGGCATAAGATTGTAATGTCCACCTTGCTAGCAGACTCTGCCCCTTGCTGTCCTCACGTTGGGGAGGCACTCATAATATGGAACTGAAGATAGTCTGTGGTCAGCAACCAGCTGGAACCTGAGGACAGCGCCCAGCCAATGGCCAGCCAGAAACTGACATCCTTAGCCTTATAATCGCACAGAATATATTTTGCCCACAACCACGTGAGCTTGGAAGCAGTTCCTTCCCCAGTCTGTCCTTGAGAATAGACCACAACCCAGGCCTATCCCCTGAATGCAACCTGATGAGAAATCCCAAGCAGCAGACCCCTAATCCACAGAAACTATGAGCTCAGAAATGTGATTTAAGTTTATTCTTTTTCTTTAAAAAAAAAAAAAAATTTGGAGGGGGGAGGTATATGTGCTTTATAATGTTGTGTTAATTTCTGCTGTACAGCACAGTGAATCACCCATCTAGACACATATAGCTCCTCTTTTTGGGATTTCCTTCCCATTTAGATCACCACAGAGAATTGAGTTTCCTGAGCTGTACAGTAGGTTCTCACCAGTTATCTCTTTTAAGCACGCATGCTAAGTCTCTTTAGTCATATCCGACTCTGTGAGACCCTATACACTATAGCCAGCCAGGCCCCTCTGTCTATGAGTCGTATCAAGAGTGTTTTTATGTCAACCCCAATGTCCCAATTCATCCCACCTCCTCCCTTCCATCCCTTCATGGCCATCCATTTGTTCTCTACATCTGGGTCTCTATTTCTGTTTTGCAAAGTAGATCACCAAGTTAGGCACCATTTTTCTAGATATCACATGTAAAGCACCCTGATGTTCATTGCAGCACTGTGTATAATAGCCAGATCATGGAAGCAACCTAAGTGCCCATCAGCAGAGAAATGGATAAAGAAGATGTGATTTAAGTTTCAAAACAAACAAACAAACAAAAAATTGCTGGCAATCTACACGTTAATTATCCTTCCTCATTCAGGGGGAAAAAAAGGCCCTAATCAGTTTTCAATTTGCCAGCTCTCTGATTTTATCGAATGTTCTTTTACTCTAGTACATGTTATAAGAACTCTATATGAAGGTCAGTTTCAATGAACAGCCTCTAAATGCTATTTGTTATAATGGTGTTTAGGATGGGGCTTTGGTGATGATCCTTTTTATCTATTTTGTAATATTTAAAATAGGTCAGACAGAAGCACTTACCCTCTTGCACGCCATTCATCATTACTGTAGCTCTATTATCTTCCTTGGTATCATCTTCTTTTCATATTAAATAGCTCTGGTTCTCTGAAACTCCTCTGTTAGGAAATTGCTTTACGGTAATCATATCTCTTACCCGTCTCAAGATCTTTTCTATTCCTGCTTTGTCATCTTAGAAATTACACGAGAAAAATGAAACACGGTGTGTAAAATGAGGGCATCCATTTTCCATCATACATTTCTGAATTTTCTTCTCATTCCTGTGTATGTGGGGCTACAAAGAAGTCTACAGTGCCATAAATGCATTTAAGACACTGACATTTCTAGGATGATAACGAAAAGATGTGAGGTATTTGTAGTTACCTAGAGGTGAAAAACAAATTTTATGTGAGCAGATGCCAAATCTCTGGCCAAAGAATACTCAAGATACCTTTTACTTAATAGATGTATGTCTTGTGAATTTTTTCAGAGACATCATATTAGAACTAGATGGATCCAATCTAAGTCTGATTTTAAAGATGAAGAACCTAAGCTATTCTACTAGTGAAGGTTAATGTTGGAATGTCTACCTCTTAGTCCTACAGCATTTCAATTGCATCCTATTGGTGCCTGTGGTATTGCTATGATAGGCTGGAATGACCATTTTGAATTGGAATGGATTATTGTTCTCACTCAAGTGTTACATAAGCAACTAACAGTACAATCACTCTAAGGTGACAGGTGAGAGGAGACAATGGAAAAGAAACATAATAGCCTTTCCTTTCTGACTATGAGCTGGCTACTTCATCACCTTGACGCTTCTGATTGATGTGCTCCATTTGATCACAGCATTCCATTTGATTGTCCTCTTTGGGGAACATTAAGTTTTGAAAAGAATTGAGTACTAGGGAGGATAATCATTAAGAACACTTTCAATTTACATAACATTCAATATGTGTGTGTGTGTGTGTGTGTGTGTGTGTGTGTGTGTATAATCTGATTTGATTTTTGGTATAAAGGGATATAAAATATTTAAAACCAACTAATTCATTTTTAAGAAACAGACACAAGGAAACAAGTTTTATGACATTTAGTTATGATATATGTAGCAATGTTAGTAAATAGTGACATATATCTAAAGTCATTCACCTTGTCTCCCGTGCCTGAATCTTCTGCAACACCACGCCATCTCCCATGGATTTCTTTTGATGTAACCTTAAATGTAGCATCATATATATTAGGCAACTCAAAATTCATATTCTTTTTTTTCATAAAAAATAAAATTTACTTCTCATATCTCTGGAGGCTGCAAGTCCAAGATCAGGGTGTCAGCATGGTCAAATTCTGGTGAGGAGCCTCTTCCCATATGTAGAAGAACCCTTCCACCATCTTCTCACTGCATCCTCATATGTGCCTGAGTTAGTAAGAGAGCTCCCTGGAGTCCCTTTTCTAAGGACACTAGGCCCATTCAGGAGGGCTCCATCTTCATAACCTAATCATGTCCAAAGGCCCCCCACTCCTAATACCATCATTTTGAGAATAAGTTTCAACATAGGAATTTTGAGAGGGCACACTGAGTCCATTGCAATGAAAATCACCAAAGCTTTTTCTGAACAAAGTACAAGTCATTAATTATACTTTTGATCCAAGTGTCAGAAACACAACTCAAACTTGCTTAAGCAAAATATATAGGCACTTCCTGTGGTAAAGCTAATTCTAGACTAGATTAGACTTAGATTCACTCTAGACTAGCTAAACTAGCCAGACCATTAATAGAATCAAACTGAGGTCATAGCAATTACCATACAATATTAAAAAAGATACACTTCATGCTTGGAATTATTCCAAAGTGATTGTCATTTCAAATCTCACTCATTTTAACCAATGGCCATCTGTAGGTAGCTACTCTATAATGTAGAATTTCATTACAGCCACACCTGCATGATTTTCTCCATGTAACTATCCATGCTATATTTAAATGTTGCCTTGCTCCACCTGAAACCAATGTATCTTAACTGTATCAGGAAGTTTCAGTGTTTTGGGCTTAATTCTAAGGAAACCTGCAAACCTCAAGGTCTGTAACACTATATCATAATTCCATGAAATTTTTTTTTATATGTTCAGTTGCATAGTTGTGTCCAGCTCTTTGTGACCCTATGAACAGCAACATGCCAGGCTTCCCTGGCCTTCACTATCACCCAGAGTTTGCTCACACTCGTAGTATCTGTTGAGCTGGTGATGCCATCCAACCATCTTATACTCTGTCATCCTCTTCTCCTCATGCCCTCAGACTACCCCAGCATCAGGATCTTTTCCAGTGAGTCACCTCTTCCCATCAGGTGGCCAAAGTTTTGAAGCTTCAGTTTCAGCACCAGTCCTTCCAATAAATATTCAGGGTTGATTTCCTTTAGGATTGAAAGGTTTGTCCTCCTTGCTGTCCAAGGGACTCTCAAGAATCTTCTCTAGAACCATGGTTTGAAAGCATCAATTATTTGGCACTCAGCCTTCTTTATGGTCCAACTCTCACATCCATACATGACTCCTGGAGAAACCATAGCTTTGACTGTATGGATCTTTGTTGGTAAAGTGATATCTCTGCTTTTTAATATGCTGTTTATTGTTATAGCTTTTCTTCCAAGAAGTGAGGATCTTTTAATTTCATGGCTGCAGTCACCATATGCAGTGAATTTGGAGCCCAAAAAATAGTCTGTCATTGTTTCTTGATCTATTTGCCATGAAGTGATAAGACTGGATGCCATGATCTTAGTTTTTTGAATGTTGAATTGTAACCCAGCTTTTTCACTCTCCTCTTTCACCTTCATCAAGAGACTCTATAGTTCCCCTTCACTTTCTGCCATTAGCATGGTATCTTCTGCACATCTGAGGTTATTGATATTTCTCCCAGCAATTTTGATTCCAGCTTGTGATTTATCCAGTCTGGCATTTCACTTAATTTTGTCTGCATATAAGTTAAATAAGTGAGGTGACAATATACTGCCTTGTCATATTTCTTTCCCAATTTTGAACCAGTCTGTTGTTCTATGTGACCAAGAGAAATGTTGTATGTCACCAAGTTAAATGGAAATATTTGACCTCTCTTGTATTTAGCAGTATACCTTTTAAATGTCGTGAACTTGAAGTTTTTTTGAAGACTGGATCAAAGAGTTGAATAAATATGATAGCAAGTTATATTAATACTTTTGTCTCTCTAATTTATCTTTCAATAAATTTACTATGCAAGTAATAAAAATCAAATGTCAAATTCAAGCCTGTTTTGTTGGGTAAGTCCGTGACTTACTGCCCATCTTACAAAGTAACTCTGAATCATTTTATCAACTTAAGATTATTCTGTCTTTATTGGTTCCTTAGTAAAGTGGTAGCAATAATTTTTCCAAGAAGTTTCATCTTTGTTGACATTTCTTATGTTCCTCAAAAAGTTTTATAATTTTATCACATGGACTTTATAAATTTATTTTCATTTATATTTCTTACTAGGTACTATTTTATTTTGGATAGTTTGAATTGGATTTTTTTTCTTTTATTTCCATTTCCCAAATAGTTATTTTTGTACGATTCACATTTATTTTGTTAGATTAGCTCTATATGTATCATGGTTTGCATAGCCCATTCTAGGAGCCGCAGAACAGATGGAATGAATTTAAATATAAACAGCACTCGCTGGCTCTCAACCCTTGTAGAGACACTTGGAAGGAACCCAGCACAAGTCAACATCTAAGTACACATAATACACACGTACACATTGTTGAATAATGTATATATATATTCTTATTTTTGAAATAGTTTTTTAGCTGGCCATATTTTTGCAAGTTTCTTTCCTTATTTTTGATCCAAGCCTTTTGCCCTATTAATATGCAAAAATTTATGAGATTAAATAATGCTTATCTGGAATTTATGTCTCCATGAAAACAAGCTCACCATCTCATCTCAGAAATACAAGGTTTAGTAGGGGATCAGTAGTGACCCTCAAAAGAGCTTAGTGTAGAAGATCGAACAATGAGAAGTGATAAGGGGGGGGGGGGAAAGGAGGCTAGACCATATTAAAACATCTGTATTTTAGGCTACAGTTTTGTAACAAGTAGCCAGGCTATCCTAACAGATCTACCTCTAATATCTTCCTCTTTGGCAAATATTAATGAGTTCTGAATTATATATTTAATTTAAACAAATAGTTCATTTTTCTTTAAAATACATTTGACTTGTTTTCACTCATGTTGGTATCTACTACAGCAGAGGAGCAGACTAGAGTGGGATCAGTCAAATCTGAATTCTTCAAACTGACAAAGGATATTCTCATAATCCACATTTTTGCTGGCAAGTTTAGAATAAATTCTATTTTCCTTTCTCATTATATGAAATTACAAGTTCAAACTCTTGATTCCTCAGCATACATGTTTCGTTTTTTTATTCTTTTGATATTTTAATCTTGGTTAGATCCAGCACTTGGAGCAGAATCTGTCTTTATATACATATATACACTGTCACCTTCCTCTTCATTTTTTTTCTTTTTTAAGGTTTAGTCTTTTTTTTTTTTTTTTTTAAATTTTCTTTACTTTATTGTGTTGGTTTTGCCATACATTGACATGACTCTGCCATGGATTTACATATGCTCCCCCTCCAGAACCCTCCTCCCTCCTCCCTCCCAATTCCCTCCCCCTGGGTCATCCCAGTGCACCAGCCCCAAGCATCAAACCTGGGCTGGCGATTGATTTCACATATGATAATTAACATGTTTCAACGCCATTCTCCCATATCCCACCCTTGCCCTCTTCCACAGAGTCCACAAGATTGTTCTATACATCTGCGTTCCTTTTGCTGTCTCGTATGTTGGGTTCTCGTTACCGTCTTTCTAAATTCCATATATATGTGTTAATATACTGTATTGTTGTTTTTCCTTCTGGCTTACTTCACTCTGGATAATGGGCTCCAGTTTCGTCCATCTGAGTAGAATTGCTTCAAATGAATTTTTTTTTAATGCTGAGTAATATTCCATTGTGTATATATACCACAGCTTTCTTATCCATTCGTCAGTTGATGGGCATCTAGGTTGCTTCCATGTCCTGGCTATTGTAAAGAATGCAGCGATGAACATTGGGGTACACGTGGCTCTTTCAATTCTGGTTTCCTCGGTGTGTATGCACTGTTGGTGGGAATGCAAACTAGTACAGCCACTATGGAGAACAGTGTGGAGATTCCTTAAAAAATTAAAACTAGAACTGCCATACGACCCTCTTCATTTTCTTATCTTTAACTCTATTATCCTAAAATAAAATAACTGAAATTTCCAAGTGAAATGTGTAATTGGAGAAAGATACCCTTTGTTTTGGACTTCCCAGGGGGCTCTAGTTGTAAAGAATCCGTCTGCCAATGCAGCAGACACAGGAGGTATGGGGTTGATCTGTGGTTCCAGAAGATCCCCTGGAGGAGGGCATGGCAACCCACTCCAGTATTCTTACCAGGAGAATCCCATGGGCGGAGGAGCCTGGTGGGCTACCGTCCATAGGGTCACAAAGAGTTGGACACAACTGAAGCAGCTTAGGACACATGCACCCTTCATTTTATCTTTGTGGCTAGGCTGATCTTAGGAAGAAGATTGAGACTTCTGCTTCTGGCCCTAATGAAATCATTTCAGTGGATTATCTTCTTGCCATGAACAGCTGGAGCACAGGCCAAAAATTATAAGAAAACCGTTTGTACTCAGGAGACAGGGAACTCATTGACCCTTGAGAAAAGAGAAGCAAGATGATCCCTATGAGCAAATTGGAGTCAATTCCTGAATGATTGTGTAAATGGAGAACATCAGTCTCCCTGAGTTGAGAAGACAAAGATGGGTACCTGTGGAGGCTGAAGTCATTTAACCTTGTCGTATGGAGAACTAGAGGAGAGGGAGACATGCAGGGAAAAAGTGCTAGAATTCTGCTCTGGCGTCACTTTGCGTTTGTTGCAGAAGATAAATCCAGTGCTGGTAGATTAATAAACCCTGAAGCCAAGCAATGAATGACCAGGAGTTGTAGATGAAACAATTAATGGAGTGCGAAAAGGGTCAGAATCTCTGTGCTTGCTGACTACTTCAATCGAGAAGAGGATCTTTGCGACCCCTTGAACTGTAGCCCACTAGGCTTCTTTGTCCGTGGGATTCTCTAGGCAAGAATAGTGGAGTGGATTGCCATACCCTCCTCCCGGGGACCTTCCCGACTCAAGAATCGAATCTGTGGTTCTTATGTCTCCTGCATTGGCAGGTGGGTTCTTTTACCAATAGTGCTACCTGGGAAGTCCTGTACATCCTGACTAATCAGAATAATTTAAGAATAATTGTTAAGTTATTCTTAAATTCTTGACTTAAAAATCCAATTTACAACTTGTTTCTAGCATATATCAAGAACACGGACAAAACAAAGTGGCAAAGAATGCAATAAAAAATGCAAAGAACTTGTATAGTTCACTAAAGAAGATGGTCAATATGCTTTTGAAAACATGTTCAACATCATAGCATTGGGTATATGCTATGGGTATAAAGCCACAAAGATATACTGCTACTCATCCACTATGATTATAAAATTAAAAAAAATACTGACAGTATCAAATGCTCATGAGAATATGAACCCATGTTGATATAAAAAATAAAGTGATTCAACCATTTTGGTAAAAGCTAAGGCAGTTTGTTGTAAAATTAAACTTCTAGTTGCCATATGATCCAGAAATACAAAATCCAGATATTTATACAGAAGAATAAAATCATATGTCCACACAAAGACTCAAGTAAATGTTCATAGCAACTTCATAAGAGCTTTAACTGGAAATGGTTCAAACTTTCATCAATTGGTAAACTGATAAACAAATTGCTGTAATTGCATAAAATTATGATGAGTGAGAGAAACCAGACATAAGAGAACATATGGCATGTGATCTCACTTACATAGAATTATAGAAAAGGTAAGTCACACCTAACGAACAGAAATCAGCAAATCAGTAGCTGTGCCAGGAATGGAGTAGTACCTGCAAGAGTAGAGGAATGAATTATGGCTCTTCGCTTTTGGAGTGAAGACCATGTTGATGGAACGAATGTTGAAGTGAATCTTATTGATGCCAGTTACATGGATGCATTTATTTATCAAAGCTCATCAAACTAGATGCATAAATAAATGCATACATGTTCTGTTTTAATTATTTAAAATTATACTTCAATAAACTTCATTTAAAGTTTAATAAAATCTAGTGAAATTCAGACCAAAAATTTTCTTTCCTCACTTAAATCATTTTTGCCTGTAAGAAAAAGAAGGAATTTTGCTTTGATAGTCCCACATTTTCATTAATTTTTGTTCTAAACCGGGATGGTGATTCTTGGACTATTGTGAGTGGCATGGGCTATTTCACTCTTGAGAAAATGTTCTGCTCTGCAAACACATATTAATACTGATAATCTTATCATTCCCTCAAGGGAATGATTTTAGGATGAAGAACAGTAGGGACAGTGTCACCTCTTAGATGTGTAATTTCTGAATCACTTATTATTTAACTCTGTCTTGCTCATGAAAGAGAGTATACAGAGGAGCAAAGAGCCAGTGACAACTGGATTGTGCTATATAAAGGCCTAGACTACACCAGCTGGGTCTTTCAGATCTTTACAAATTATAGCAATCACATTAGGTGTCCTGAATCAATATAGTTTTGTTTATTATGTCAGGAATTGGACAGTGTTTTGAGTCGGAGCTGCCCTGGTTCACCAGATGAATGTAATTGAGAGATTGATTCCACCTGAAACCTTAATGGAAAGAATGAAATGCCTCATACTAAGTGATTAAGCTACAGTTAGATTCTTGTGGAAGTTTATTACCAGTTTTAGATCACTGTGTGAGTGCTGCAAGGCATGGCAAGCCAAGCCAAGCAACAGATTGTTATGTTTCTCTACAGACCAAATCATCAGCCCATGTCAGCCTGAATTTCTAAGAAGGGGGCCTTCCATACTGTCTCCTGCTTCCTTTGACAGTGCTACAAAAGTATAGGCACTATCAGAAACAGGCATCTCTCCGAAAATGTCTTTTTATGCTTTAGAGAAGTCCTACAGTGACAATGATCTATCACCAATGTTTCAAACACATTCTAAGTACTTTATTTGTAATATAAGTGAACATATCACAGTATTATCAAGTGCCAAAAATCAAGAAAATGATAGCATACTCCAAATTTCTAAGAGCCATCTTCAATACTAACAATGGAAGTTTGTCTGCAAATCATCCCCAACTTTACTCCAGGAAGATTATCACTTTACTATGAGAACACCTCAGTGTGAAAAAAAACAGAAGCCTGGAGCCCTTTCCTAATGCCTTACAGGGCAATCTACCAAAAACTTGCCCTTCATTATGCCTTGAAAAATGTTTGCTTGAAGTTATTCGCTAGTCTGATGCTATATGAAAACATAACTCAGTTTTACCTGTAATAGCTAATAAGTATATTTTGCTGAGTGCCTGCTGTAAGGTGATATACCTTCAGTAGAGTCTGTAAAAATTGGTCAGCTGGATATCTTCATAAAAAGATCTGGGACCATACTGTCTATTTCAGAAATCCGTGTGTGACCCATTTCAACATCACTTTCAACACCCAGCTGCAACAGCAGGCAGGCTGATGCTGCATGTGAGTCTTCATTCAGTTCAGCCTACCCCCCACCGCAATCCACCCAACCTCCATATGCCAGATTAAGTAGCTTTCTCAAGGTGAAACGATAATCACAGCTTTTTCCATGTGGTAGGAAGTGTGCTAAATGATTCCCATCCATTTTCTCACTTAATGCCCTGAAAGTATAATGCTGTTACTGTTGGCATTGCAATTTTAGAGCTGAAGACACAAGCATCAAATTGTAATATAAACCGCCAGAGGACATGTAGCCAGCAAGGGGCAAGGCCCAAATTTGATGCTTTTTCTGAATCCAGAGAATGTGCTGGAAACCCTAACACGTTCCCCGCTATCACCCCTGTTAGTGGCAGAGACAGACCTACAACTAAACATGATCGTGAACATATTCCTCAAGTGGTCTGTTACTGGGTGAGTTTTATGTCATGGAATATCTCCTCATAATCTTGACTCTGTGCTACCTCAGGGGGAAGCGTATGACATGGGCAAACCTAAATGATGAATGATCCAAAAATAATTTAGCCTTGAAAAGTCCTTTTATGTGTAACATTGAGCACTAGTCCACATTATGCTTCAACCAAATGAGTCTGCAAATAATTTTTCCTGGCAGGAACGAGTCGCTTAGGTTTTTACAGAGGTCAGCAAAGTTTTTTTAGTAAAGGGCCAGAGCATAAATATTTTAGACTTTGTGAACCATATGGTCTCTTTTGCAGTTACTCAGCTCTGCCTCTGTAGGTCTAGTAACCATAGATATAAGCAGCCATGGGCAAGATGTAAATAATATGCATTGCTATTTTCTAAGAAAACTTTATTTATGAACACAAACATTTGAATGTAATAACATTTTTAAATGTCAGTGACTATAATTATTTTTCTTTTTTCAACCATTGGAAAACATAAAGATCATTCTTACTTCATAAGCCCTACAGAGACAGATGGCAGACTGGATTTGACCCAGGAGCAGTAATTGGCAGACCTTGCTCTACAGAGTCACAAATTATCTTCTATCTGCCCTCAATCTCATCACAGATTCATGCAAGGAGTTGGTCAAAACTGATTTCTCTTTTTTTCCTTCAGCTTCTGTTTTATGCTCTGGATTCACTCTGCCTTTTCTTCCTCCTTTTACCCTGAATGCATGTATCAGGTTGAACAAAAAGTTACTTTGGGTTTCTCTGTAATATTTTACAGAACAACCCAATATGATTTCTGGTTCCCACTTTTCAAGGAAGATAGCTCTAATGGTTAGTAGACCCTCGGTGTAATTACTTGAGGAAGTTGGCTGATAAAGAAAGGAGAAAAATCTGTAAAGATGTTAACTGTATGACCAGTGAGTTGATAAATACAATATGGTCATTTGGACAAGAAGCATAACTCCAGGCCATCTGACTAGTTTCCTTGCTGACTTAGAAGACTGTAGTTACAACCAAGATCCATATAGTCAAAGCTATGGTTTTTCCAGTAATCATGTATGGATGTGAGAGTTGGACTATAAAGAAGGCTGAGTGCTGAAGAATTGATTCTTTTGAAATGTGGTGTTGGAGAAGACTCTTGAGAGGCCCTTGGACTGCAAGGAGATCCAACCAGTCCATCCTAAAGAAAATCAACCCTGCATATTCACTGGAAGAACTGGTGCTGAAACTGAAGCTCCAATACTTTGCCCACCTGATGCAAAGAGCCCACTCACTAGAGAAGACCCTGGTGCTGGGAAAGATTGAAGGCAAGAGGAGAAGGGTACAACAGAGGACAAGATGATTGGATGGCATCACTGACTTTCAATGGGCATGAGTTTGAGCAAGCTCCAGGAGATTGTGAAGGACAGGGAAGCCTGGCATGCTGCAGTCTATGAGGTCACGAAGAGTCTAACATGACTGAAAGACTGAACAACAACAACAGCAATGGGTACAATGAGGGTATAGATCACTCAGTCGAATGTGTTCTAAAACCCTCCCATGAACCAAAATCTAGGCTTGACCCTGTAGGTATAGGATTGAGCAAACTCCAACATGCTGTATGATCTGTTGGACTAGCAAAAATTAATCAAATGCATTATTATGTAAATTATCATGTAAATTCAACTGTATAAAGTGTCACTAGGTAAAACGTATGAAGAGAAGGTAAATGGTGCTATAAGAACGTATGACAGGGATGTCGAACCCCTTCTGAGTACTCATGGAAGCCTTTCTTGTGGAAATGACATTTGACTGAGATCTGAAGAATGCAGAGGAGTCAGATACCAAAGGAGGAGACAAGCAATCATGTCAGCAGGACAAACCAGTGTGGGCAAGTCATGTCTGAGGACCAGTCGAGGTTAAATGCAGAAACCAAGGGGGAAAGCAAAGCAAGATTAGGTAAAACGGCTTTGTAGGGACCAAATCATGCAGGGATTTGTAGGCTCTATTAAGGAACATGCATTAGGGGGAAATTATGTTTGAATGGTGGGATAAACTGTATAAGAATATGATGGTTAATTTTATATGTCACCTTGACGGAGTCAAGCAGGCCCAGACATTAGGTCAAACATCATTCTGGAGGTGACTGTGAGGAAGTTTTAGCGAGATTAACATTTAAATCAGTAGACTGAGTAAAGCAGATTCCCTCCGTAATGTGGGTGGCCCTCCACCAATCAGCTGAAGAGCTGAGTAAAACAAAAATCCTGAGAAGGAGGAAACTTCACTTACCTGAAAGACTGAGCTCACATTCTGATCTCCTCCTGCCCTGGGTTTGGAACTTAGATCGTTGCTGCTCCTGGTTCTCAGGCCTTGGGATGTGGACCAGAACTAGTTTACTGGTTCTCCTAGGTTGTGCATTTGCCAACAAGATCGGACACTCGTTAACCTCCACAATCCATAGTCATTACCTATAAGATCTCTTTATATATATTAGGTTGGTCAAAAAGTTCATTTGGGTTTTTCCATAACATCTTGCAGAAAAACCCTGAATGAACTTTTTGGCCAACCAAATATATTAAATTCAAATAGAAAAGGGAGGTAATGTATATCATATATATACATTAATATATGCCCTAAAATATAGAGAGATTTCATAAGTATAATGCATATACTATTGAAGGAACAAATATGTGGAATTCAATTAGTAGTTCATTATTGAAATCTAGACAAAATATAATGGTAACTTGGACTTGAGTCTTATTCATTTCTATGGAAGATAGTAAAAAATATTCATTAAGTATATAAAAATTAAAATATGAACATATATAAATGATGTCTTGGATGGAGCAGGCATTGAGTTAAAGAAAAGGCTGGTGTTGAGGATAATTCCTGGCATTATGGTTTACAAGAGTAGATGGATGGTGTATGCTCACTGAGATGATGAATGCAGATAGGGACTGAGTTTTCATGGGAAAAAGTCATTAGATTAGGAGCTCATCTTGGATAAATTGAATTTAAACTATCTTTAGGGGAAAAAATGATTGCATAGCTTTCCAAATATCATCTAGTAGGTAGCTGACTACATATGTGCTTGAACCTAATAAGTTCACGTTATAGAAATATAATTTTGAGAGTAATTGGTATATAAGGAGTTAATTGAAATGTTTTATTGATATTACTTACAGAGAGAATATTTAACAACAAAAACTAAAATAGAATGGCATGAGAGTGAACCTTGAGGAATTCTGATAGTTTTATGACATACAACAAAAAGAGGTATGAGGAAAAAAGATAAAGAAGTGGTAGCCAGGGTAAATCAGAAACGTACTGGAACCCATTTTCTAGAAGGGAGAATAGAAAGCAGCATTGAGATACCACTGGGAAAGCAATTAGGATGAGAACCAAAAACACAACCTATGGGATTCAGTGATGCAGAAGTCTTTGATGGCCTTAGTTTTTTTTTTTTTTTTCCTGGATGCATGATGGGTATATACCCAAATGCATGAAATTAATAAAATAAAATATTCTTGAGAAGTTTATCTGTGAAAAAGAACAAAGAGAGAAGGTAGTAAATAAGAGATATGGAAGCTAGACAGAGTTGTGTTTTTGACGGATTTCAGACAGTGAGACTTGTACATGTTTAAATAACAAGTGATATGATGCCATGAGGAGAAAAGGCTTGAATATATAAGAGGAAAAGAAATGCTGATTACCAGTGATTACTGAGCCTTCACTTTCTTTCTGCAATCCTGAATTTTAACACCTTTTGTGGTTTGTGTGATTATGTGAGTGAACGTTGGTATCAAAAGGAAACAAAGCGAACTTGCTCTCTGCTTTCATGTTCTAAGTTGAAAGTGGGGAGATGAGAAATAAGCAGAGTCATAGAAATTTTATATATGAACCAGGCTGATTCTTAGTTTCCATTGTACTGTTTGCTCCAGAGTTTTCACTCATCCATAGCATCTTATACTCTTTGCCTCTTCTTTTTCCAGAGCCTTGAGAGTGGAAGTATTAGTCATTTAGTCACATCTGATTCTGGGACCCTGTTGCCCGCCAGGCTCCTCTGTCCATAGAGTTCTCCAGGCAAGAATACTGGAGTGAGTAGCCATTCCCTTCTCCAGGGATCTTCCCAACGCAGGGATCAAACTTGGCCTCCTGCATTGCAGGAAGATTCTTTACCATCTGAGCCACCAGGGAAACTCCATTCTTTGCTTCTATTTTTTCTAGAGCCTTAGAGATTCATGAAACTCCTCAGTGTCTCCCAGAGACTCATCCTATTAAATGTACTCTTGGCAAAACATTGGTTATTAATGTATTAATTCAAGCATACAGGAAACCCTCCTTGGGTCTCTTGTGGTTCTTAATTTGCCTAAATCTGAAATCACATAATCTATTTTTCCAGGTAAGGAGAATGTCTAAATTTATTAAACCTGTAAACCAGAAGCCTGATTTTTCCAGGTGCTCATTGCCATTCAAATAGCAGGGGACCCCAAGTTACCCCCTGAGCAGGTAATCTATAAATCCAAAGACTCCAAATCATTCATAAGGTCAACCATTGGAGCAGCTGTAATTCGTGGAAGACAATTATTCAATAAAACATAGCTCCTTAGAGGCAAGGATCTTATATAATTTATCTTCAGATTCAGAGGACCATAGCATAGTAGAGAGGAGAAAAGATGCCAAGAAATGTTTGCTGAATAAATGGTGAGTGATGTCTGTTCTCTCAGCTCCAACTTAACACTTTGCAGGAGATGCATCCCCCCCATAAAGCTTCCACAACACACTGCACTGAAGCGACGGTTAATGTCTCTCTCCAGATGTCATCAGCAGCACATAATACATTCTCCTCTCAGGAGCCGGAGATGTAAAACAGTTAAGGTTTCAAAGGCACACCGTAACAAAAGTGTCTGGTCAGGGAATGTAACCCTGAGGATTTGAGCAAGCCCATGTTTCTGCCTCTCACTCCCTGACCTAGAGTGTGACACCCAGAGGGTTACTGTCAGTGGTTTCCAACAGGTGTGCCATTATCATCTGGGACAGGACCACTCTTTTTTCCTTGGCAGCTGCTCTGCAGGATATTCAGCATCCCTCGACCCTGCCCTCTTAGGCTCATAGCACTTGCTTTCCTAGTCATTGTGAAAAAACAGAATGTGTCTCTGGGACCAAAGGGAAACTTATAGCAGAAGGCAGGAGGTGGCGGAAGAAAGAGATAGCCAAAATTAAGCTCAAATGGCTTGCTTTGATTCAGCTAGCCTGCTCAGGGAGCAGATCAAGGATGAGAGATGTGACTAGCCAAAGGGGAAAAAAGAAAGAGATGCAATGTATTTTCTGGAGGAAAAGTACAGGAACAGCAATTTCTGAGCAACACAATGACGTTTCTAGTAGCACACGAATGTTCAGGCAGTGGGTACTGGGAAAAAGCCACAGAACTAAGCACAAGCATCAAAATGTATTAAGTGTGAGATAAGGCAGAAATGACACTCACATACTCCTCACTCTCATTCCCAAACAGCCATTATATAGAAGACAGTTCTTAGAGCAACTGAGGCACAAACTAGTTTCTGACCTGTTTGCTAGTCTCATGACTGGGGTAAGAGGCTGTCACGTGTGTGCTCAGTCACTCCATCATGTCCAACTCTTTGGGACTCTTTGGGCTGTAGCCCACCAGGCTCCTCTGTCCATGGGATTTTTCAGGCAAGAATAGTGGAGGTGGTTGCCATTTCCTCTTCCCAGGGATCTTCCCACCCTAGGGATTAAACCCAAGTCTCCTTCAGCTCCTGCACTGCAGGTGGATTCTTTACCACTAAGTAATCAGGGAAGTCCAAGAAGCTGTCATATTCACAGTAAATTATCCAAAAAGACCTATCTCAACAGGGTGAGGGAGAATGAAAGGATGACAGAAGTCATGTTGTTAGGTTTTCATGAGAAAGGAGAAGAGTTTTAGGAGCACTGTGTGTGTGGATGTGTGTGGATATGTATATACCTTGTTTGTTCCATCATATAAGCAAAAGAAATTTCTTTATCTGCAAAGAAGAGGATAAAGAAGTGTTTTGTGAGATGTGCCCTTTTGCTCCCCAATCATGATCAACTCCTAGGGAAGCATGAAAAAGATCCTGATGGAAGGAAATAGACATAAAACTGAAGCCTGGGTCTTCCTCTTCCACCTATCATATATCCATTAGCTTTCAAATGGTTGGGATGAGAAATGCTGATTTTTAAAATGAATTTTTAGATTATGTCAGAGAAAATGTAAAATAAGGATATTGCTTAGAATGTTTCATTCCATCTCATAGTAGCCAAGCCAAGAGTTTTGCATTTTGAGGAGGTTTCATTTGACCTGTTTAATTTTTGAGGTAATTCGTTAACCTTTGAAAGATAACAGCTTTCAAATTAGCCAAATACTAATGAATATTTTTCATATAGAGAAACTGCCCAGCTCCAGCTTCCCCAGCGCATGCAGCATGCTCGCTGGAGCAGGACACTTGGATGTCAACTTCAGAAACTTTTTGAAATTCTTTGAAGCCTGAAATGGGAATCAAAAGTGGATTTTGCTCCAAAAAGGAAATGAAATTTACAAAGTACTGCATAATAAATGAAGTGAAACCCCAGGTTGACTGAAGAGGTGAATCATTTTTAATTAGCATAGCAATAGACTATGTAAAAGATGCTTTAGGAGAGCTAAACGTTCTTGAAAATATTGTATAGCCTTAAGTAATGTATTCATTTGCTAGGAATGCCATAATGAAGTACCACAGAGTAGGTGGCTTAAGCAACAGACATTTGCTTTTGGCAGTTCTGGAGGCTGGAAGTCCAAGATCAAGGTAACAGCAAGGATGGTTTCCTCTGTGAATCATCTTTCCCTTTTGGAAAGATGTGTTGCAGGCCTCTCTCCTCGGCCACCCTCTTTATATGGCTGTTCCTCTGAGCATACCTTGCATCTCTGGGGTCTCTCTGTGCATCCAAATGCCCTATGAGGCACCAGTCAGATTGGATTAAGGCCCATTCTGATGGCCTTAGTTTAATTACCTCTTTAAAGACTTTATAGTTCAATATGGCACATTCTGTGATACTGGAGGTGAATGCTAAAATATATGAAAGGGGGGTTGTGCGTGGAGCAAGTTCAACCCATAGCAAGTAATTTAATGATACTTCCTAGAATCCTGTTTTTATTTTGCCATATTGGTGCCAAATGAAACTGGCATGATCATTTTCTCTAAAGCGGTTTATCAACTTTGGTGTTATCAACATGTGGGCTAGATAAGTCTTTGCTTGTCCCAAGTTCTCTGCATTATAGATAGCAGCATTCCTGGCCTCTACCTACTAGATGCCAGCAGCAAACCCTCATCCCTCCTACCAATTATGACAACCTAAAGGGTGTCCAGATAGTGCCAAGTAGTCTCTGGAGTGCAAGCTCACTCCCAGTTGATACCGTTGGCCTAAAGTGAACAAAATGAGAAAAATGGGGCAGTAGTAACAGAATTTTGGAAATGAATGGACTTTATAATAACTTCTCCTCTGATAAATATCTTTCACCTTTAGTGTTAGAGTGGCTGGAGTCTGCATTCTGGCTCGAACACATGCACGCTGTGTGATTTTAGGCAAGTTTCTGCAAAACTAAGTCCTTTCTGTGTCTTAGTTTTATTGTCTGTAAAATGGTGATGATAATAGTCTCTGCCTCCTAGGATATCTGTGATAAGAAGTAAAGAACTTACACTGCACCTGGAACATAATAACTACAGTGAAAGCCTTTCGTCACAGAAGCAGTAGCAGTGCTGTTAGAAGCAATAGTGCAGGAATCTAAAACTGATAACAGAGTCTCCAATTGTAAAACATACTGAGTTGAACTTTATCTTGCAAACTCAACAAATATGCTATTTGATAACGCTTGAGAATAGGGCTTCTGATTGAAAAGTCTATGAATAAATATCATGGTAAATAAACTTCCTACAATCTGCATGCAACATTCAAAGAATATGTGAGCTTGTGTATTTTTCAGAAGAAAGACCATAACTTTTCATCTTGTTCACCAAAAGACCTAGACACTGCAAAACTGCAAAGAAGTGCTGCTTCACACACATTAACGTATCAAAACGTGAAATTCAAATGCTGGTCTTTTGGAGGAAAATTGTGAATATGATAAACCATTAGCTAGCCTCGCTGTAAAAAAAAAAAATGAAAGTGAAATATAAATACTCAAAATAAGAAATAAAAAGAGATATTAGCATGACCAAAGGAAATTAAAGGATAACTTCTACAACTACATTGTTCATCCTTATGATAATAAATAATTATTTATTCTGTATTGATATTTGATTGATAATCATAAGGTGTATGATGTTTAAGCTAGGATCCCTGACCTCTCCTTGCTCTCCTGCTCTGACAAAGCAGAGGCAAATATGTTGCCTTTGGAAAAGCCAGATGGCCTCTTAGCCTGGGGCTTTCGCCTTGTATCCATGAACATATCACTAACTGGAACCCTCGCTCTATTCTTGAGTCCCAGAACAAGGGCCCAAATAGCCTGTCTTTCCTTGAGGACAACTGATCTGGGCCATGAGATTTTAGAACTTATTTATACAAAGCACCTACCTATCTGCCTATCACACACCTACTGATTGTGTGTCTGAAAAGGAAGCAATTTGCTTGTTCCTTCTTGGATGTAAATAGTGCTGCTGTATCAATTAAGAATGGCATCATGCTTTGTAGAGCTCATTAGAGACACCCCCATTAAAATATTAGAGTCAGGATTAAGCCAATATGCTGTTTATCACCCATGGTATTTAACATAACATTAGAATATTAGCCAACAAAATTAGAGAAAGATGTATGAATTACGAAAATTGAAAAGAAACTAAAAAATAACCACTTTCTACAAATGATGACTGTTGACATAGACACTCCAGAAAAATCAACTGGACCTGCCATATGACCCAGCAATCCCACTGCTGGGCATATAACCGAGGAAACCAGAATTGAAAGAGCCACTTGTACCCCAGTGTTCATTGCTGCTTTGTTTACAATAGCCAGGACATGGAAGCAACCTAGATGCCCATCAACTGACGAATGGATAAGAAAGCTGTGGTACATATACACAATGGAATATTACTCAGCATTAAAAAAAAATTCATTTGAATCAGTTCTACAACTGGAGCCCATTATCCTGAGTGAAGTAAGCCAGAAGCAAACACAACAATACAGTATACTAACGCATATATATGGAATTTAGAAAGACGGTAACGAGAACCCAGCATGCGAGACAGCAAAAGGAACACAGATGTATAGAATAGACTCGTGGACTCTGTGGATGAGGGAAAGGGTGGGATGATATGGGAGAATGGCATTGAAACATGTTAATTATTATATGTCTAATCAATCACCAGCCCAGGATTGATGCTCAGGGCTGGTGCAACGAGATTTCCCGGGGAGAGGGAGGAGGAAGGGGGGTTCTGGAGGGGGAGCATATGTAAACCCATGGTGATATCATGTCATTGTATGGCAAAACTAATAAAATAAATAAATAAATAAATAAATGTTGAGCTTTAAGCCAAAAAAAAAAAAAGCACTGCTTCTGGGATATGAACTATATAAATAGTTCAAGGTGTCAAAGGATACTTACTTTTCAGTTTATACCACTCTGAAATTTTGAGTTTTACACTATCTACATATATATAAATTATATAACTGAAACATGTTTAAAATAATCGTTTCTTTTGATTAATGGCTCCAATGTTCATAATATCCTGAATTAAACTTTTCTTCCAGGAACAACAATAAGTTTAACTGAGAATAATTCAACCCATATGATGGAATGAGAGCTATGTATAATTTAAATGAGGTTAAAGTCAGCAAAATTATGTACAATAATAAATGATATTCATTGTATTTCTTAACTAAATATACATCTTCTCTGAAGAATTGTGGAAAAGTCTCAGTAAAAATATATTTAGAAATAATGCCTTCTAGGATGAATTCTTTCAGCCTACATTGTCTAAATTGCCATCTATTATCTGTTCCATTTAGAAGTTGTTTAGTTGTTTCATGATAACTCAGTTCTCTCAATAATTTTATTTATTTTATTGGAGTATAATTGATTTATAATATTGTGTTAGTTTCAAGTGTGCAATAAAGTGATTTAGTTATGCATGTACATATATTCATTCTTTTTCAGAATTTTTATCTATTAAGGTTATTACAGAGTTAAGTAGAGCTCTCTGTGCTATATAGAGTTCAGTTCAGTAGAGTCACTCAGTCATGTTAGATTCTTTGCAACCCCATGGACTGCAACACATCAGGCTTCCCTGTCCATCTCCAGGAGCTTGTTCAAACTCATATCCATTGAGTCAGTGATGCCATCCAACCATCTTCATCCTCTATCATCACCTTCTCCTTCTACCTCTAATCTTTCCCAGCACCAGGGTCTTTTCCAGTGAGTCAGTTCCTCGCATCACATGGCCAATGTATTGGAGTAGGTCCTGTTAGTTACCTGTTTTATATACAATAGTATGTGTATGTTAATCCCAATTTATCCCTCTCCATCTGATTTCTCCTTTGGTAATCATAAATTTGCTTTTGCAATCTCTGAGTCTGTTTCGTGAATAAGTCAATCTGTATATTAGAGTCCACATATGAATGATATTATATATTTGTCTTTGTCTGACTTCAGTTCAGTTCATTCACTCAGTCCTGTTTGACTATTTGTGACCCCATGGACTACAGCATGCCAGGCTCCCCTGTCCATCATAACTCCCAGAGCTTGCTCAAACTCCTGTCCATCAAGTCGGTGATGCCATCCAACCATCTTGTCTGACCTATTTCACATCATATGACAATATTTAGGTTTACCCGTGTTGCTGAAAATGGCATTATTTTATTCTCTTTTATGGATGAATAATATTCCATTGTGTGTTTTTGTGTGTGGGGATATATATATATATATACATTTCTGTCTATGGATATTTAGGTTGCTTCCATGTCTTGGTTATTGTAAGTAGTGCTGTAATGAAAGTTAGGGAACACGAGTCTTTTCAAATTATGGTTTTTCTCTAGATATATGGCCAGGAATGGGATTGTTGAATCATAAGGTAGTTCTAATTTTAGGTTTTTTTAAGGAACCTCTATACTGTTCTTTTTAGTGGTCATACCAATTTACATTCCCACCAACAGCCCACCGACAGTGAAGGAGAGTTCTCTTTCTCCATATCCCTTCCCTCATTTTTTATGTCAAGTTTTCATTTTCGCTGAGATTGTAAAATATGGTAGACAGAGTGATGACCCTCCAAACAGGTACAGGTCTTAGTTCCAAAACTTATAAATATGGCAGGCCATCTGGAGGGAGGCCACAAGCCACAAGCGAAGACGGCCTCGAGGAGTTGAAACAGGGGGATGACTTCCCCCTGAGAGCTTCCAGAAAGGACTGCAGCACCGCCAACACCTCGATTCGAGCCTAATGGGATTCATTTTGAACCTGTGACTTCAAGAACTGTACAATAATAAATGCGTGTTGTTTTAAGCCAACAGTTTGTGATAATCTGTTATAAGACTATCAGGAAACAAATATAGAGGGGTCACAAGAGCAACTGTTTCAGGAATTACGTGAAATTGCATATGTAGAGTGCTTAGTAAAGTACTAGTCCTAATAAACAGTCATTAAATGTAAGCTTTTGTTGTTGACATTAATTTTTAAGCTGTTAATAAAAATAAGAAATACGTTTTTATATTTTGTTAAAACTGTAGCAGAAAACAAATTGCTTGTTCTTGAGTGCTTTCCCATCAAGAATTTAGTAGTAGCAGGTATACTTATATTATTTTGATGTTTTTGTTAATGTTTCCAAATAATGTTCTTTGAAATCAGAATTTTCATATAATTCTCATGACGCTCTTCATTACACATTAATGATCAGAAATGATATGTGCAATCTCTGCCCACAAGACCTGAGCAAGTTGAAGGGAATTTTGCCCTGACTCATGGATTGTTCAAGAATGAACTGCTGTTGTGTTTGACTGATTGTAGACGGTTTGTGATGTGGTTTATTTGAATGCTGTTGAATGCAGCTTACCATAAAAAAGCTTAATACAAGTCTTTATTCTTTTAGTATAAAAAAAGAAGTACATATTGATTTGCTACATGAAGCTGTCCCTAATGTACATTTATTTGTATACTGTGTGCTGTGCTTAGTTGCTCAGTTGTGTCCAACTCTTTGAGTCCTCATGGACTGTAACCAGGCTCTTCTGTCCATGGGGATTCTTCAGGCAAGAATACTGGAGTGGGTTGTCATACCCTTCTCCAGGGGACCTTCCCAAACCAGAGATAGAACCCAGGTCTCCCGCGTTTCAGGCGGATTCTTTACGGTCTGAGCCACCAAGGAAATCCAATGTAGCTTTTCCTGTGTGGAAAACTACAATCAAACAGTATTTTAGTATTCATGAGTTCTTGTCAAAAAATCTAATAGGCCATAGTTGACCCAAAGACCTCAACTCCCTCCATCTTTCACAAGTTGTAGATTCAGATAAGCACTGCAGAATAGAAAACGTGATGCTGGGAAAGACTGAAGGCAGGAGGAGAAAGGGACAACAGAGGATGAGATGGTTGGATGGCATCACTGACTCGATGGACATGAGTTTGAGGAAGATCTGGGGGTTGTTGATGGACAAGGAAGCCTGACGTGCTGCAGTCCATGGGGTCACAAAGAGTTGGACACGACTGAGTGACTGAACTGAAGAATCACTTTGCATCCCCTTCCTGATGCTGATATGATCTAATGTGGTATGGTATTTGCACCCTGAAGCGTCACTGCTGACATGCAGGACTGTGTGAGGGAGGGAACAGGCTCCTCTGTACTCACACATTGTAACACTTCATAATTACGGTGGTTTTTGTATAAGATCATTATAAAGAGACACAGGTTAAAAATAAATGTTGTTCACTCAAATGTATAACCATGTAGCACAACTCAAGGGCAAGTAACCATCAGAGAGTGGAACAGAAAATTGCAGATCCCAGGTACTAGAACGTTCAGATCCTGGATAAACAGATAACTGCACTTTCTCTTTACTCTAAGAATTCTGTCAGTAGTAAAGATAATTAGGTGCCTGTGGTGGTAAAAGTGGCTTTCTTAGCTTCCACGGAGCCTTGACCTTCCCAGTCTGTTAGTCTGCCCATCTACTTGCTAGTCATTCTTTCTCTTAGAAGCTCTAGTTTAGATCTCTACATCTCTAATCATCACTTAACATATCCTAGGGAAAACTGATGGAATGAGGAGCCACTGGTAGCTTTTGACAAAGGAACTTGCCATAGATACTTCGGAAACTAAACCTTAATTAGAAGGTTCTAATGAATGTGAAGTAGAAAAAATATTTCAAGATACCCTACTTGCCATGTTATGCATCCCTTCAGAAATGAGAATGAACAAAGTAAGACTTCTTAGGAATCTAACTCTACTAGATGCTCTCTATTTAAAAAGTCTCAAAGATGTCTTTCAAAACTACTCAGTATAGTAGCCGTTCTGAGATGATTTCAAAGCTAGAGAGATACATTTTGATGGAAGCAGGATCTTGACTGATTTGAATTTCATCCTCCTGCTGCTTATCCCTTCCTTGTGAAGTGATAATGCTCCTTTATGACTTTAGTTTCTTTCTGCTTTACCAACATGTGTAGTCAGAAATAAAATATGGTGATTCTAGCTGAGAGTAACAAGGACAGGTGGAATTCTAAACTGCAAAGACCATATATTCCTAGGTAGGATGAGCTTTCTTTATTCCAGTTGAGATTCTATCTTTAGCTAGCGTGAAAGCTTAATAAAACCATAGCTTGTAACGAAGAGCAGAAAATCTTATTTGATTAGGTAGTCAATGGGTTTTCTAAAAGAGTGATAATTAGATGATTCTAAACTGTGATTAGATAACACAACTCAGATTACTTTACCAACAAAATCTCTTTGAAAATATCTGCATTAGAAGATAAATTTATAATTCAGATTTTAAGGCATAGAATAATAGTACTGCTAGGTTTAGGAGGCAGTATTTACTCTGTGCCAAATATAAAATCTTAGATTAATGTGGAGTCCTGTTAGAGGGTGGCTGCTGGTGTTGCATAAATAGAAAAGTTAATGAGGTATGTCTCTACTCTACTATCCTAAATGGGCCTCAAGAAAAGAGCACAGAATGTTGGACTTGGATCCAGTTACAATTTAAGTTGCCTACATTGTCTTCAAAGAGAGCCATGTAAATTGCTGAAATTCAGTCATCCAGGGGATTACTAGGGTAACATTGCAGAATCTAGAAGGAGTTGAATCCTGATATGTTAAAAGATAAATAAATAGCCGGAATGATGATGTGTGTATTGGAGGGGTGGGAAATGCACATATATTTCTGTATATTCATTTGATTGGGGTGACAAAGAATTGATGATATTATTTTGACACGTCAATGCTCAGTTTTCCATATGTATTAATCTATTCTCTTGGCTTTTCTCTCTTCCTCTAATTGCTTAAGACATGTGTGTTGTGTTGTTTTATCCCCCTTAAGATTGTATGGACAACCTATCAGAGTTCTTTGCTATGACTTAAGTTTATTAGCTAGAAAAGTCAGCAGAAAAATCCGTGTCATGGCTGTTTCAGTTCAGTTCACGTGCTTAGTCACATCTCCTCTTTCCAACCTCATGGACTACAGCACACCAGTCTTCCTTGTCCATGGTGAAGCTTGCTCAAACTCATGTCCATTGAGTCGGTGATGCCATCCAACCATCTCAGCCTCTGTCATACCTTCTTCTCCTGCCTTCAATCTTTCCCAGCATCAGGGTCTTTTCCAATGAGTCAGTTCTTCACATCAGCAGATGGTCAAAATATTAGAGTTTCAGCTTTGGCATCAATCCTTCCAGTGAATATTCATGACTGATGTCTATGAGGATTGTCTGGTTGGTCTTCGTGCAGTCCAGGGGACTCTCATGAGTCTTCTCCAACACCACAATTCAAAAGCATCAATTCTTTGGTGCTCAGCTTTCTTTATGGTCCAACTCTCATATCCATACATGAGTACTGGAAAAACCATAGCTTTGACTAGTCAGATCTTTGTCAGCAAAGTAAAATAATATTTCTACTTTTTAATATGCTCTCTACATTTATTATAACTTTTCTTCCAAGGAGCAAATGTCTTTTAATTTAATGGCTACAGTCACAATCTGCAGTGATTTTGAACCTCAAGGAAAAAACTTTGTCACTGTTTCCATTGTTTCCACATCTATTTGCCATGAAGTGATAGCAAGAGAATTTCAAAAAAACATCTTCTTCCACTTTATTGACGATACCAAAGCCTTTGACTGTGTTGATAACAACAAACTGTGGAAAATTCTTCAAGAGATGGGAATACCAGACCATCTTACCTGCCTCCTGAGAAATCTGTATACAGGTCAAGAAGTAACACTAGAACCAGACATAGAAAAACAGACTGGTTCCCAACTGGGAAAGGAGTACCTCAAGGCTTATATCGTCACCCTGCTTATTGAACTTATTACAGAGTACATCATGAGAAATGGTGGACCGGATGAAGCACAAGCTGGACTCAAGATTGCCTGGGGAAATATCAGTAACCTCAGATATGCAGACGACACCACCCTCATGGCAGGAAGGTAAGCAGTGGTGCCCAGTGAGCTACTGGAGATCAGTGAAGCAGTGACCATATGAACTCTTCTGTAATAAAACTTCTCTAATACAGTCGAGTGTAGGGGCCAGTTTTTTCTTGTTAGTTTCTATGAAATCTCTTTTGCAGGTGAATTTACCAACCCTTGAATCTGACAGTAAAGAGTATTTCTTTCCTTGAAGGTGAATGTGTATTTTTGCTGATTCTTTTGTGCTCAGGATTGGCAAAAAAAGAAAAGAAGAAGAAAATAAGCTTTGACCTCTTAATCTCTGCAAACAACTTGACACATATCTTCAAGACATATTCTAGGCATGAAGTTAGTCAATGTCTTCTCACATTCTCTAGTATATTGTAACTGTCAAAAGTCACAGAATTTTTTGGCTCACAGGGGACTTTAAGAATGATAGAAACACAAATCCTTCAGATTCTAAGATTGAATTAGACATTTCTTTAATGTTACCTGTCTCTCTATATTCTTTTAGAAATTTTGCTTTTGGCTGATATTATGATTAATTCTCTGATTTATTTTCTATTGATATTTTATTCTTATAAATTGCAATAAACTGATTCTAATAATATTTTCAGAAATACCGTGGTATGGCAATGTATAGACCTCTTCTTAGTACCTAAAGTGATAAAACCACTTGGGACAGTGTCCCTCTAAAACCACTTATGTTAACATATTTCCTTCAAAGTTTGTTAAGGATTCCAAATCCTAATGTAATTCTTGAGTATTTCTTCTAATAAACCACAAGAAAATTGAGATTTACCACTTGTTGAATGAATTTGGATACATTTTAGGGGGCTAGAGTCACAAGATTGATGGTAATGGACATTTGAATGAGGTGGATATTAATTTCTTAATATCTAAGTATCTATAAAGTCAGATTTTTTAAAAAAAATTTTTACCTTGTTAATGTGCAAAGGCAAGGCTCAGTGTTAGAGTTGAGTGTGCCATAAAGTGTTTGGGCTTTATATTCTATACCTAAGATATAGAAGCCTTATCTTCAATTATTTGTATCATAAGTGACAAGATATTATATGATTCAGGGACTTCTTAATAAGCAAAGACCAAATATCTCTTTGGGAAGACATATAAGCTAAGTGGATTCAATCACTCCATATCCTGGATCTAAAATCATCTTTAACATAGAAAGTCGGACAGATCTAGTATTTCTGTTCTTTTATAGTTCTGAGAATGCTGTAAAGTTAAATGGCAGACACTCTATAATAATATAATCTATACCCACAACTGATTTTAGAAACACACAGATCTAGGTTTAAATTTTTGTGCCAAAAGTTAGTAGCTACGAAACCTTGGGTAAGGCAGATGGTACTTCAAGAATTCCCACCTTTAAAATGGGAACCAAAGTATTTAGCCCATAGTGATTGATCAGAGATCAAATGGCCAACATCCGCTGGATTATTGAAAAGGCAAGAGAGTTCCAGAAAAATATCTACTTCTGCTTTGTTGACTATGCCAGAGCCTTTGACTGTGTGGATCACAATAAAAAATGGAAAATTCTTAAAGAGATGGGAATACCAGACCATCTGACCTGTCTCTTGAGAAACCTGTATGCAGGTCAGGAAGCAAGATTTAGAGCTGGACATGGAACAACAGACTGGTTCCAAATAGGAAAAGGAGTACGTCAAGGCTGTATGTTCTCACCCTGCTTATTTAACTTATATGCAGAGTACATCATGAGAAATACTGGGCTGGAGGAAACACAAGCTGGAATCAAGATTGCTGGGAGAAATATAAATAACCTCAGATATGCAGACAATACCACCCTTATTGCAGAAAGTGAAGAGGAACTAAAAACCCTCTTGATGAAAGTGAAAGAGGAGAGTGAAAAAGTTGGCTTAAGGCTCAACATACAGAAAACTAAGATCATGGCATCTGGTCCCATCACTTCATGGGAAATAGATGTGGAAATAGTGGAAACAGCATCAGACTTTATTTTGGGGGCTCCAAAATCACTGTAGATGGTGATTGCAGCCATGAAATCAAAAGATGCTTACTCCTTGGAAGGAAAGTTATGGCCAACCTAGATAGCATATTGAAAAGCAGAGACATTACTTTGCCAACAAAGATCTGTCTAGTCAAGGCTATGGTTTTTCCAGTAGTCATGTATGGATGTGAGAGTTGGACAGTGAAAAAGGCTGAGCACCGAATATTTGCAAAGAATTTCTGCTTTTGAACTGTGGTGTTGGAGAAGACTCTTGAGAGTCCCTTGGACTGCAAGGAGATCCAACAAGTCCATCCTAAAGGAGATCAGTCTTGGGTGTTCATTGGAAGGATTGATGTTGAAGCTGAAACTCCAATACTTTGGCCACCTCATGTGAAGAGTTGACTCATTGGAAAAGACCCTGATGTTGGGAAGGATTGGGGGCAGGAAGAGAAGAGGACAACAGAGGATGAAATGGCTGGATGGCATCACTGACTTGATGGCCATGGGTTTGGGTAGACTCTGGGAGTTGGTGATGGACAGGGAGGCCTGGCGTGCTGCGGTTCATGAGGTCGCAAAGAGTTGGACACGACTGAGCAACTGAACTGAACTGAACTGATTGGTCAGAGAGTTTAACAGGGGTAAGAATGCTTTAATCTAATAATTGGTCAACAAATGCATAAACTAGTCCATAAACAGTGGTAGTAAAGCCAGACAAAGTAGTAGGTACTTTATATTCAAAACAACCCTGTGAGTTTGGTACCTTAAATGTCCATTTAGATTTTTCATATTATTAACTTCAAAGAGATTAAGTAACCTGCTAGTATTTGAAGCCCAAAAATCATCATGGTGAAAATGATGGTGATGGTAAAAATAATGGTGTTGACTATGGTGATGAAGGTAGTGGAAGGACAGAAGGCAGACCAAATCCTCCATTAGATGCATCTCCTTCTCCTAGCATCCCTTCTCCAGCTGTGTGATCTCCTAGGAGCTCAGTATCAGCACATGGGAGGAGCAAACTCAGTAATGGCTGGTTGAGTTTATGTTAGTGTCCATTTAAGTTGCGGAAAACTGGAACTGAATCAAAAAAGCAGAGTAGAAAAATGAGCTAGAGATACCATTCAGAAAGAAAACCAGAACTTTAACCACTGAGATTTTTGAGGCTTGCATTTTAGAGGCAAGTATTGACCCTTTGGGGGGACTTCCATCCAATTGTCAATTGTCCCCTTTCAATAAGATATTAATACAGTTTGAGTTGGCTGAAATATTCTTTTCTGTCAGCAGTGTAAGCACCATACATTTCTTTTGAAATTGGCTGTATAAGTACTTGGCTGTTATAAGAAATTGGCTGTTCAGTACTTTTTATATTAGGAGTCCTTTATTCAGACTTTACTTGTAAGGACATTTTTTTTAATTAATGGAAGAAACTAAATTACAGGAACTTTTGCTGAACATAAGAATTAAATGTTTTATACTGTATTTTATTATTTTTTTTCCATAGAAATAGAATAGACAGTTGATTCCTTGATTTTTAGAACTTCTTCACAAAAGGTCAACACACAAAACGAATGATGTTGTAGTGCTGAATTATAGTTGTCAAAAGGAAGATCCATTCAGGAAGTAATGAAGCTCTTTTCATTCAATTCAAACAAACAAACAAAAAATTCTGTTTATTTTGGTGAATCGTGACCCATTAATGAGATATCATTTTCCAATACTGTCATTATTCATAACACACTTTGATTTTGGCTTCCAAGCCTGTTCTATCAGCAGCACATTTTAGTGCAAAAGATTTTTTTGTTGTTTGCTTTCAATTTTACCCAATATATATTTCATATGTGAAGTGAATGAAAGAGACATGCATAGTAAGAGATAAATAAAGAACATGATAAGGGGGAATATGATAAATATTTGTTGTTGTTCAATCAGTAAGCTGTGTCCAACTCTTTGCCATCCCATGACCTGTGGCATGCCAGGCTTCCCTGTCCTTCACCATCTCACAAAGTTTGCTCATACTCCTGTCCATTGAGTCAGTGATGCCATCCAACCATCTCATCCTCTTGCCATCCCCTTCTCCTGCCTTCACTCTTACCCAACATCAGGGTCTTTTCTGATGAGTCGGCTCTGCATCACGTGACTTCAGCTTCAGCATCAGTCTTTCCAATAAATATTCAGGACTGATTTCCTTTAGGAAAATCAAGGTTTGATCTCCTTGTAGTCCAGAGGACTCTCAAGAATCATCTCCAGAACCACAGTACAAAAGCATCAATTCTTCGGCGCTCAGGTTTCTTTATGATCCAACTCTCACATCCATACATGACTACTGAAGAAAACATAGCTTTGACTGGATGGACCTTTGTTGGCAAAGGAATGTCTCTGCTTTGTAATATGCTGTGTATGTTTGGCATAGCTGTTCTTCTAAGGAACAGCTTTTAGTTTCAGGGATGCAGTCACTGTCTGCAATGATTTTGGAGCCCAAGAAAAAAAAATATTCCACTGTTTCCATTGTTTCCCCATCTATTTGCCATGAAGTGATGGGACCAGATGCCATGAATTTAGATTTTGAATGTTGGGTTTTAAGCCAGTTTTTTCACTCTCCTCTTTCACCTTCATCAAGAGGCTCTTTAGTTCCTCTTTGTTTTCTGCCATCTGTATATCTGAGGTTGTTGATATTTCTCCCAACCATCTTGATTCCAGCTTGTGAATCTTCCAGCTCAGCATTTCAATGATGTACTCTGCATATAAGTTAAATGAACAAGGTAACAATGCACTGCCTTGTCTTACTCCTTTCTCAAATTTGTACCAGTCAGTTGTTCCACATAAGTTTCTAACTGTTGCCTCTTGACCCACATACAGGTTTTTCAAGAGATGGGTAAACTGATCTGGTATTCACATCTCTGTAAAAATTTTGTGCAGTTTGTTGTGATCCACACAATCAAAGGCCTTAGCATAGTCAGTGAAGCAGATATTTTTCTGGAATTCCCTTCCTTTCCCTATGATCCAATAAACGTTGGCAATTTAATCTCTGGTTCCTCTGTATTTTTCGAAACCCAGCTTGTACATCTGGAAGTTCTTAGTTCATATACAGCTGAAACTAGCTTGAAGGAATTTGAGCATAACTTTACTTGCAGGTGAAATAAGTACAGCAATCCGGCAGTTTGAGCATTACTTGACACTTCCCTTCTTTGAAATTGGAATGAAAACTGACCATTTCCAGTCCTGTGGCCACTGCTGATATTTCCAAATATGCTGGCATATAACAGCATCATCTTTTAAGATTTGAAGTAACTCAGCTAGAATTCCATCATCTCCACTAGCATTTTTCGTAGCAATGCTTCCTAAGGCCCACTTAACTTCAAATTCCAGGATGTCTGGCTCTGAGTGACTGACTGCAGCATCGTGGTTATCCGAGTCTTTAAGATCTTTTTTTGTATAATTCTTCTGTGTATTCTTGTCACCTCTTCTTAATCTCTTCTGCTTCTGTTAGGTCCTTACTACTTTTGTCATTTATTGTGACCGTCCTTGCATGAAGTGTTCCCTTGATCTCTCGAATTTTCTGGAAGAGATCTCATCTTTCCCACTCTATTGTTTCCTCTGCATCGTTGCACTGTTCATTTAGGAAAGCCTTCTTGTCTCTCCTTGCTGCTCTCTGGATCTCCGCATTCAGTTGAGCATGTCTTTCCCTTTCTCTCTTAGTTTTCAACTCTCTTTCCTCAGCTATTTATAAAGCCTCTAAGTCAGATTAATTTTATTCCAAATATTATAACATAATCTGAAAGCAAACAACATAATTTGTATAAGTTGCTGTGATGCACGCACACACACACACACACACACAATGAACCCTTGGACTAGAAGTTAAGATCCCTGGATCCTCGTGCTATTTTTTAAATTAATTTTCTGGATGGATTTATTTAAGCAGTGTTTTCTAGATCTGTTTATTTATCTAAAAATGATGAGGACAGATTTAAATGCCTTCCCTAATTTCCTCTATCTCAAAATTCATTTATATTTATACTTCTGTTAAAGTATATTCATCATTTTTTTTTCTTTCTTAAGAATATAATGAGATACCATTTTAATCATAATATTTGGGTTCTACATTAGGTGAATAAGAATTGGTGGAAGAATCACTCCTTATTGTGGAGAAATTATAGAACCTATAGGCAGCAAAATTCCCTAGTACTGAAGTCTTTTTTAGCATCTCTCTATACCTGTCACTTTTTTTGCTCCTATTTCGCAACCTTGTCTGCAGATAACTGAAAGGTCATTATTAAATTATCCATCAGTTGGGCTTATCCATATATTGCTTAAATTTATTACTACAATCGTCTTTTAAAGTTTCTATCATATATTGATTAGCTCAGTAAGTCTTTAATGAATGATAATCATGAGATAAACATTTTGCTCAATGCTGAGTATGTTTTTCTGGGGGAAAAAAAGACCTTTAAGTTGCTTATAGTCTGATTGGGAAGGTAGAGAATAATAAGAACACAAAAAGTTAGTTCATAATTAAATTAAAATTTTGTAAACATAAGCAAACAAGCAAAGTAGTACAGTTATATAAATGATGGAAATGAATTATTTAGACAGAATAAAATGTGTCTGTGTGTCTGTGTTTTAATGGTGCTATTAAAACTGAGATTGGAAGGATGAGATACAATCAGCCATGGGAAGCGCAAAGGGAAAGATAAAGGAATCCAAAGACCAGTAATTAGAACACAAGTATGATTGAAGAGTGCCCTGAGTGAGGTCAAAGGAGCAGGGAAATGGCAGCGACTGGACTTTGTGCAAGGTTTTTATTTTTATTTTTTTGAAAGCACAGTAAGAAGTTGAGGAAGGACACACTAAGTTGAAAAATTATATGATCTCATCCTTTCAGAAAACAAAAAAGCAAATCTGTACTGCATTGCTTGGGCCAACTTTCCTATCAGCCATAGAGTTTTGTCCATTTTATTTCCAAGAAAACTAGAGTCAAGGAGTTAATTAGTCCCAAAATGTCTACAGCTAGAAAGAGGAGGAGGAAGCAAAGACATAAACCAACTTAATTTTATTGGGAAGCCAGTGCCCTTTCTGGAGTGCCTATCTCTCTGTAGTCTATCAGTTTTATCATAGGAAGACGTCATTATAGGCTGTTTGAGAACATAGATTTATCTCCTGATCAAGTTTGACAAGAGGTGGTCTCACTGCAGTGGGATGAGATGGTTAGGAAGACACGGCAGAGGAGTCAGTGGGGGTTATGTGTATCTGCAGAAAGGGGGTCATGACATGTCAGAGGGACCCTCGTCTTCTCCAGGGGCATTTGCCAACGGCCAGGCAACTCACATCATGGATGAGGGGTAGTGTGCAGGCTTTGGTTTGGTCATTCTGGCGAGTTATGCTGCATAAGGCCAGGCCAGAACCAGAAGGCATAGACCATGGGCAGTGCCAGGGACCTGAGGATGAGGTGATGCCTGTTAGGCCATCGGAGGAGTCAACAAACTCTGGATTGAGATTTTATTTTAAAGCGAAGTGGAAAGGAATAAAAAATACATCACATATGTGTTTGGTCTGTTTTGATGCCAGAAGCCTAGCTATTTAGCTTCTTCTGCATCTTCCTTAGTACTCTTATTTTGGCCTTAATGAATCTATCAAATATTTATGTGGCATTTCTCAGTCGCTTAGTCATGTCCAACTCTCTGTGACCCCATGGATTGTAGCCTGCCAGGCTCTTCTGTCCGTGGAATTTTCCAGGCAAGAGTACTGGAGTGGGTTGCCATTTTTTACTCCATTATATGGCATTAGATATTGCAACACAGTCTAGTTAGCATCAAAATACATTAACTTAAACTAAAATATGTCAGGAATAATTACTTTGGAATCAGTTGAGCATACATTTAAATTTTTTTTAGAACTAACATATGATTGCCATATAGTATAAAATACACAATTTTTTTCAAAAAGTCTCTAACTCAGAATTCTTTCCTATCAACATATACATATACGTATATTCTAGAAACAGGTGGTGTTAGCAATCTTTAAATATATTTGTCTGTGAATTTTCCATAGATGTGAAAACATACATAGAAGCATATGCATGAATCTAACCATTTAGATTCGTTTCCTCAACTCATTCACCCTGAGAGCTCTGTTTGAGCAGCAGTTTTATCAATGTTTCAAGCTTGTTTACATCTTTAGATGGTCATATTTTGCTGGCGACCACAAGTGACCTCCCATGCTTAGGTGACTGTCCAGCTTTGCTCCCTGTGGCTACAATGGCACTATGGAGGAAGAGAGACAAACGAAGCTCTTGAAGGAGGTTGGCACAAGTCAGCTTGTATCAACTGCTCTTGCAGCCCTGATCAAGTGAAGGTTTTCTTACACGCTTCTGAATCATACCCTAAAGATCACTATGGAAAGCAGCATCCTGTGGCTTCTTCACGGGACGTGACTATAGAGAGGAATGAATTCCCTTTATTGAGGGTCCCATCCCTCTCTGGCTGTAATTAATAGGCTCATCTCCTGTGGCTAAGTGTCCCCTCCAAGCAGCGGGAGCTGCAGACTTAAATTCTTCAATTTCAACTGAAATGAATCCCCCTCGCCTCACTTGATAGCACCCGTGAAAATATGATTACGCTTCTTTGCTCATGAATCACACCTATACATCATACTATAAATCAGAGAGATTTTATTTTATGAATTAAACATGAGGCATTTTCTTCATGATTGAACTAGCCCTTTGGCAGAAAAATGGGAAGATTCTAATTCTATACTCTTCTGAGATCTTTATCAAATGACGTAAAAAGATCCCTCCCTTTGCCCTAAACATAGCTCATAAGTGAATTTCAGTTGCCTGGAAGATGAAGGTCCTCCAAGACCATGCCCTCGCTCCCTTGTCTCATCTCCCTGGTTTATATAATCTCTGTGATTCACTTGGTCCCTTAGGCATTCTCTTGTACTGCTAACTATCTTTTCACAAGCTTATGTCTCTTAAGCAACCTGAATGCAGAAGTTGAGTGTTTTAAATTTTCTAATATTCTTTCAGAAGATAATGAGAACTATACAATAGGCATCCTACCAGAGATATTTCAGTATTGTCATTCTTTCATCTCCTTGATAGCATTGGCAAGCTGTAAGAATTCGTGATCCTTTCTGATAGTTTGAACTTGGTTTCCTAAAGATGAAACAAAGGAAACAGTTCTGTGTTTGAAAGGACCAAGTGGAGGTTACTGTTATAAGACAGAAGCATTATAAAGACAGTCTGGATTTTGTAATTTGTATGTGTGATCTTTCATGAAATTAGGAAATGGCTTTACAATTAATGAGAGAAGGAGATGAAAATAGGAAAAGAAGTGAGTCTTGTTATAATGGGTTGCTCATATGTGCTCAGTCACTCCAGTCGTGTGACCTTATGGACTGTAGCCCGCCAGGCTCCTCTGTCCACAGGATTCTCCAGGCAAAAAAATCTGGAGTATGTTGCCTTGCTCTCCTCCAGGGGATCTTCCTAACCCAGGGATCAAACTCACATCTGCCTGCATCTCCTGCATTGCAGGTGGATTCTTTAACCACTGAGACACCTGGGAAGCCCTAAAGAGTCGCTATCTTAAGTGTCAAAATAGAGGAATACGCAGGGCAGAGAGTTGAAAGTCAGGGCTGAAATTAGAAGTGGGGATTCTCTAGGAGCAAACCACCCACTTCCTAATATTGCCTCAGAACTCCAGAAATCAATCCGATTAAAATTGATCTTTTTTTTAATTAAGCAAAGGGAAGCAGATAATTTTCAAAAAGAAATCCTGATTCTCATTCTAGTCTAAGTATGATCTCAGTGGCCGTTTTGAATAGGATTGCCTTCATTGTCGCAGGGAAAGATTTTAAAGGCCACAGAATATCCACAAAGCTCTACCACTGACACCAGTAATAGTGGTTTAAAGACTGATAACGATTCCCAAAGGATAATGTACAAATATAATTTCTTACTGCAAATGTTCACTTATAATTCTCTGTTGGAGGACAGGGAGCAATCTAAAAACGTGGCAGTTCGCATGGACAAACATCATTTTGCTCCTTGTAATTACTGCAGCCAGTCTTGGTATATTCTCAGTGGTAGAATTTTCACCATCTAGAAGAAGCTTTGCTCTCCTCAGTAATATTCAGGACAGATGGAATTGAATTGCACCTTCTGTGCCACTCTGGAGTATTACAGACCTCACCTTAATGTTGTTAGGTAAGACTCCAAGTTCTAAAGAGGGCAGAAGTTTACTTGAGCAAAGACTCATTTTCTTATGGTCGCTTTTCTGACTTTAACCTTCCCTTTAGTTGACTTTAAACTATTGTCTGATATGGAACAATTGACCTTTATCCTCTTCCCTTTAAAGACTAGAATTAAAAATATTTATGGTTTGCAGTAATGCTTTCACTTCTGTGGCAAAATGTTGCCAATTGGTGTTTTTCTCCTCTTTTTCAAAAGATGATTACATGTTCACAATTTACAAGGTATTGTACACATTTCAGCAGGAAATTGTAAGCCTTTATCTTTTGACAGCAAGAAGGAATTACTGCCCTTTTTTAAATAGCCTCCCTATTTTGTCCAAATAAATGATTCATGCTGGAGATTTCATGATGTCTTTTGTTGGCTTCTGTGAATTTCAACACAGGCAGTCAAAAGGAAAAAGAAGTAATGCATTTCTGAAAATTTCAGAAAATTATAGGTTTTATATGGGAAGGAGGATGCATTCAAATATCTTTAGTCCTGGTTTCTCCTTCCTTCTATGCTTTATTAATGCAAGGCTTAGAGCAAGGAAAAGGAAATAAATGAGAGGGTAGGAAACGAATGTTTTTCCTTCTCTCTCCAAGGACTGTTCCGTGCCGTTTCCTTATCCTCACAGGAATGAAACAGTGAGAAACGGCTACAGCCATGCTGACTAGCACTTGCCACTGCGATCTGAAAACCCCTCTTTATTTGAAAATAACAGCATGTCTTTATCAGTTTGATTTCTTCCGTAGTTTCTGATCATATAGTTTTTAGTTAAGTTTGTGCAGTAATATTATTTTTGTTATCTCCCTTTTAGTTTACTTAAACTCTTTTGTCTCTTGGAAATATATAGTTAGCAGGTGACTTAAATGTCCTCTAATCTATAATGCTTGTTATATACCTTTGCACATCATAAATTCCTTTGGAGCCCCATCTAGTGGGCCAGTAAGGGTGGGTAAAAGTTTGCAATATTTTTACTAATCGCCAAACCGTGGCACTTTGCTTCTATCCCTCAATTGCCCAGGCCCCAGGGTTTATCAGCTTCAGAGTCTGACATTCTGGCCTGGAAAATGATTTGCTGTGGAGGGCAGATTTCTGAATGGTAGTACCCCCGGCATCTACCGACAAGGTGCCTTTAGCGCTACTCTCAATTGTGACAACTAAAACTGTCTACAAACGTTTTCCAAATGTCCCTTGGAGAACAAAATTACCCCTGATTAGAACCACTTGCCTACCCCATGAATGCATACCTTTGTACATGTTTGAAATTCTTTGCAAAGGATTGCAGAGTTATCCACCATGTCTTCCATGGTATCTGAAGAATCAAGGAGATGGTCAAGGTGTGTATCTATATAAAGATCCTCTTTTGCCTAACCTGAACACATGAGCTGGTGAGGTGTTATATGTTTAACCCACACACACGTGTGCCCCTGTGGACATGCACCCACACTTGTGTCATATGCATCCAGATTTTAAAATCATGATATCTGTTCTGTATCAATTATAATAAACCTAGTAGTGATTTTCCCAGGTGGCATAGCTGTAAAGAATCTTCCTGCATTGTGGGAGACACAAGTTCAGTTCCTGGGTCCAGAAGATTCCCCTGGAGAAGGAAATAGCAAACCACTCCAGTATTCTTGCTGGGAAAATTCCATGGACAGAGTAGCCTCGCAGCTACAGCCCATGGGATTGCAGAGTGGGATATGACTGAGCAACTGAATTACACACAGCACTACATATTTAAGACCCTCTTGAATCTTAAAGACTTCCCTGGTGGCTCAGATGGTAAAGCATCTGCCTACAATGCGGGAGACCTGGGTCAGTCCCTGGGTTGGGAAGATCTCTTGGAGAAGGAAATGGCAACCCACTCCAGTATTCTTGCCTGGAAAACCCTATGGGCAGATAAACCTGGTAGACTACAGTCTATGGGGTTACAAAGAGTTGGACACGACTGAGCGACTTCACTTGTGAATCTTAAGAAATATGGTAAACATTTCTCCATATGTTACATACCTTGGAAGCCAGGTGTTTTCATAGCAACAAGTGCTATATTTTAATAGAATCTAGTTTTTAAATTTCCTTTGCAACTTATTTGTTTTTAAGTCCTGTCAAAAGCTCATATATAAAACTGCCAGTAACAATACCAAGCATAATAATAATAATATTATATGGTTGAAAGGACAAATTGGGAAAATGTGTGAGATTAGTACCTCAGTTTTACTCAAAAATTAACTTATAACTGTTTAAATTATGAAGTGTTATGTGTTATGAAGGTGTAATTTTCCCACCCCTTAAACCTCTCCATCAAGCCTGTATTTTGAAGTCTCTAGATTGTAATGGAAAAGTCTTGAAGCTGTGGGACTTCAAAAAAATCTGGGATTGACTTTTGGCTCTGATTCTTATTTGATGTAACAATCTGAAAATTGTGAGCTTTTAGAGTCTCGCTTTTCTTGAAAAGATGAAAAAACAGAAAAAAAAACCCACAGACATTTGAAAATACTTGTAAATGCTGAAGTATAGCAGAAATGCATGGTTCTTTTTTATGATTGGTACATAATCCAGAAAGACAAATAGAAAAAGGTGTCCCTACTGAATATGCCATCCCTATGAATGCCGAGTAAGTTATCAACCTGTGAACCCAGGAAAAACTATAGAGAACCGGGTGATGCCTGGCATCAAAATAGAGAGGCTCTGAATGTACTGGAATCTTCCAGGGTCAGAACAAAGCTGCTCAAAGGGTCAACTCTGCAAATAAAGGGCATAGTAATGGTTCATTTCTAAGTGTGACTGGCATCCACCTTCAAGTCTGAGTTGCTCCAGCAGGTCCCTGCTTCCCTGTCAGTAGGCACAGCCAACATCAGAAGCCTCATTCTTATTCTGTTGTCACCTCCCTACAACTCTATAGACAGCACTTAGCCACCACTTGCCACAGTCTCCTTCCCGGCTCTCTGAACCTCTAGGGGAGTCATTCCCTCTAGAATGAAAAGGTTAATGGGTTTGGCAAATTCTCAGGAAGTGGAGGCCAGAGGAAAGATGCTTTTTCAATACAGTTTTAAGGCAATTATGAAGTGTCAAGTCTTTGAGGAATCCATGACCTCTTAGTCCAGCACATTACTACTTTTCTTTATATGCTGACTTGAAGATCTCTGGCAGGGTGGGAGCAATGTTATAAGTACTGCTGTTGGCATTCATCCAGCTTCCTTTCAGCTCATGGCAAACATCTGCTATGACCCCTTGCCCAGAAGCCCAAATGTGAAAGCAGAATGCTTTTATAGAACCTACAGTAAGAATTACAGGCAGGGAAAATTGCTTCCTTGATGATTCATTCCAATAAGAAAACTGATGACATAAGGTTTTCTTTTAAAAATTATTATTTTGAACATCAAATAGATATAAAAGAACACAGCGTATATGTACAGTATCAATAATAATAGTACTAGAGAAGATTGTGTATCTCCCACTCAGTCCCTTAAGGGCCTCATCCACAGTTCTATTTATATCCTTCCCATCATAGATAAATGCAGCTCTAAATCTCCATTCCCTTTCTTTTTAAGGTGTTACTAAATGTATTTGATGTCATTTGAATTTTTTGAATATTTTTGCAATTTATAAAAATAGACTCATACTATAAGATTTCACCTAGTATGTGCTCTTTGAATTCATTTTAATATTCCTTAAATGCATGGGTCTTGTGGCAATCTATTCATTGTTTTCTGTTGTATACTGTTCCATCCTTCTCTTGATGGATCTGTGGCATTTCCACTTATCGTGACTGTATGTTGTGTTTATGTGCATTCTTATCATTGACATCTAGTGCTCATGTACAGAAATTTTCTAGATTATGGATTTAGGAGTACAATTGTGGTATCACATCGTAGCTACATATTCAAAATTTTGAAGCAATATCAAATGTCTTTTCGAAGCAATAGTACTGTTTTTCACTAACGACCTCTGTGGCAATTGTTCCTGCCTCCCTCTTTACATACTTGCCAATCTTTGATATCATCTCGCTTCTAAAAGTTATAAGCCAATCTGATGAATTGAAATAGCATCTTCTTGAAGCTATGAATTATAATTCTCTAATTACTCATAAGTGAATACTTTTCTTAGGTTGTTGGTAATTTGGTTTCCATTTTCTGTGAAGAGAAGAGCCTAATTTTATACATTGGCCCATTTTTTAAAATTTAGAATTTATTTCATATTTATCTGTAGCAGGCTTTACATATTTTGGAAAATAGCTTTTGGAGTAGTTTGCGTTCCTTGTCTCAATTTACTGCTTGTTCTTTTCACTGTGTTTTGATACTTTGGATAAATAGTCATTATTTTAACAGAGTTGAATCTATCCACTTTTCCCTTTATGGTTTGTGCTTTATTTGTGTGTGCATGGCCATATTGCTAAGAAGTGCTTTTTCCTGCCATGATCATCAAGGTATTCTCTTATAATATCCTCTAAACATTCAAGACTTGTTCTTCAATTGTCAGTCTTTCAGCCTTGTGGTATTGCTTTTGTCTAGAACATAAGGTTTCAGTGGAGGATCATTATTTCCATAGGAATAATTTTCCCAGAAACCTCTGTTGAAAATTCTCATTTTTCCCACTGAAAAATATCAGATCAGCCATAGTCAATCAGGTTTCCTTAATTACACGTGTTACTTTCTGGTCTCTCTATACAGGCCCATGGATCAATTTTTATTTTTTTTTGTACTAGTCACACCAGTCTTCCTGGGTAACTCCAATGATAAAGCATCTGCCTGCAATGCATGAAACCTGGGTTTGATCCCTGGTTCGGGAAGAACCCCCAGCGAAGGGCATGGCAATCCATTCATCCCATGGACAGGGAGGAGCCTGGTGGGCTGGAGTCCATGGGTTTGCAAGGAGTTGAACATGACTGCTTAACTAACACTTTCACTTTCATTATTCACTTAGCCAGAATAACAATGGAAGATTTCAAAGGCAATTCAGCATCTTAGGAAAACTCCTACCATGGATGAAATTCTTTTCTTGTTTTCCACTTTCCACAAAACAAGTACCACACCTTCTTACTCATTACAGTTTTATATTATTGATAATAGCCCCTCTTCATTTTATTATTTCTAGGGAATGTTTAATCATGTTTGATCTTTTGCTCTTCTAGAAGCACTTGAGAGAGTTTTGCAAATCCAACAAGATGAAACAGCAACAGAGGTGACTGTATCACTTACCTTTGTCTGTGTAACTAACAACCCCAGACTATTAACTTACAACCACTTATTTAGCTTCTAGTTCTGTGGTTTGCCAAAGTGAACTGGGCTCTGCTAGATTGTCCTTCTGGCCTGAACAAACACTGGTTGTTCTTAGATAATTAAGATGTAATAATACAGATGTTATAGTCAGATGCAGGGTTAAATCTATTACTGAATACGAATCCACCCCAAAACATAAAGGCTTAAGAATAATACACACCTGCTTCCTCACATAGCATCATGGTGAGGAGTTTGGGCGTATCTTACTGGAGGGGTCAGACTCATGACGCTCAATGGGATTGCCGTCAAGGTGTTGCCAGGGAATTGTCATCTGAACTCATGACCAGAGCTGTAAGATGGGCATCCTTGGTGGCTCACTCACATGGCTCAAAATGTGGTGCTGGCTGTTAGATACCTAAGTTGAGCATCATGTAGTTTTTACCATAGGGCTACATCACTGTCCTCATAATATCGCATCTGGCTTCTGCAGGGCATTCACCCAAGAGACAGCACAGTGAAAACTTGACTGTCCTTTATGAGAGAGTTGTGAAATTTCCACTCTGTCATCTCCACAACATTCTACAGGCCATCCCTACTCAACAGAGAAGGAGATCAAGGCGGGGACATGAGTATTAGGAGGAGAGAAGGTGAGAATCATCAAGAGAAATCTTGGAGACTGTCTTCTATAGTCTTTTATTTATTTATTTATTTTGATTGAAACATAAATTGCAGTAAATCTACATATTCTTACAAACAACTCCTCTCTGGATTTTAAAGTGCAGATATATTTAAAGATAGGGAGAATCCAGATATGAGGTTTACAGTATTAAATGTCTTCCTCAGATTGTGGTTTAAATATAGTTTCTATTATACAGTAATATAGGCTTCCATAGTGGCTCAGATGGTAGTCTGCCTGCAATGCTGGAGACCTGGATTTGATTCCTGGGTCAGGAAGATCCCCTGGAGAAGGAAATAACAACCCACTCCAGTATACTTGCCTGGTAAATTCCATGGATGGAGGTGGGCTACATTCTATGGGGTTGCAAAGAGTCAGACACAACTAGCAACTAACTTTTTACTTTATACAGTAATTTCTCAGGAAAGGATTTTTGACATGTTATATATGTTAATAATATAGTATTATTCTTTGATGCTCAGCTTTCTTTATAGTCGAACACTCACATCCATACATGACTAATGGAAAAACAATAGCTTTGACTAGACAGGCTTTCAATGGCAAAGTAATATCTCTGCTTTTTAATATGCTGTCTAGGTTGGTCATAACTTTTCCTCCAAGGAGCAAGTGTCTTTTAATTTCATGGTTGCAGTCACCATCTGCAGTGATTCTGGAGCCCCCCAAAATAAAGTCTGTCATTGTTTCGATTGTTTCCCCATCTATTTGCCATGAAATGGTGGGACCAGATGTCATGATCTTAGTTTTCTGAATGTTGAGTTTTAAGCCAACTTTTTCACTCCTTTCTTTCACTTTCATCAAGAGGCTCTTTAGTTCTTCTTCACTTTCTGCCATAACAGTGGTGTCCTCTGCATATCTGAGGTTGTTGATATTTCTCCCGGAAATCTTGATTCCAGCTTGTGCTTCTTCCAGCTCAGCGTTTCTCATGATGTACTCTGCATATAAGTTAAACAAGCAAGGTGACAATATACAGCCTTGATGTGCTCCTTTCCTGATTTGGAACCAGTCTGTTGTTCCATGTCCAGTTCTAACCATTGGTTTTTGACCTGCATACAGAGTTCTCAGGAGGCAGGTCAGGTGGTCTGGTATTCCCATCTCTTTGAGAATTTTCCACAGTTTATTGTGATCCACACAGTCAAAGGCTTTGGCATAGTCAGTAAAGCAGAAGTAGATGCAATTTTCTAAGGGAAATCAGTCCTGAATATTCATTGCAAGGACTGATACTGAAGCTGAAACTCCAATACTTTGGCCACCTGTTGCAAAGAACTGACTCATTTGAAAAGATCTGATGCTTGGAAAGATTGAAGGCGGGAGGAGAAGGGGACCACAGAGGATGAGATGGTTGGATGGCATCACTGACTCAATGGACATGAGTTTGAGTGAACTCCGGGAGCTGGTGATGGACAGGGAGGCCTGGCGTGCTGCAGTCCATGGGGTCACAAACAGACAGACGCGACTAAGCGACTGAACTGAACTGAACTGATATAGGTTACTCCTCATAACTACACTTTTAAAATAGGTATTAATATCATCATTTTCAAGTTGAAGAAAGAAATCCACTGCTCATGTAACTTTTTCACATGTACATAGCTGCATAGTGGCAGAGATGTGCTTCTAAACCTGGCTGTTAGTCCTCAAATCTCAAGTGATTTCCAGGTAACCAATTGCCCAGTGAATATGTAGGAGGAGTTTCTTGGCATTTCCAGACAAAAGTGTTGGACGTAACTCTTCAGGTATGAATTTTTTAATGAGCGTGTTTATTTGTTTCAGCCACATTTCAAATAAGTGACAGAACTGCAGAAATGCTCATTTTGTTAAGAAATCTCTCCTCCCTTAACAATACCAGAAGGAATTTGTTTAGACCAGAAATGTAAAAGATGCTGCGAAAAGTTCCACTAAAATGAAAATAACTTCAGGATGGAATGCTATTTTTTTCACTAAATGTCTTCTTGATATCAAATACTCACAACATGTATAACTCTAGTGAGTATGCTGCCACTTGAATCTTTCTTTCAAGGCAGTCAGGAGGTGGTGCTCTTTCTTTTTTAAAATTTTGTTTTTTATTTCCCACACTGATCCACACTGTATTGGTAAATTCTTTATTTGAAGGGGGATATAATAATTTCATAGGTAGAATAATACTGATAAAATGAAATAACCCTATAAATACTATTTATAAGTGAATTTATTCTAGAAATACCTCGGTGTGAAAAATGGTTTTTCTGCCTCTTCGAAAGGCGTGTAGAGTTGGTCCTGGGTTCAACAAAAAGATAATATCTTTTGAGCTACGTATTTAGTCACTGTCGTGTCCAACATTTTGAGACCCCATGGACTGTAGCCGACCAGGCCAGTCTCTCCATGGAGTTCTCTAGGCAAGAATACTGGAGTGAATAGCCATTCCTTTCTCCAGGGATTCTTCCCATCCCTTGGATTGAACCAGGATCTCCTGCTTTGCAGGCAAATTTTTACTGTCTGAGCCACCAGGGAAGGGGTACCTAAGAAAACCGTGTTATTTATTCTTTATCTTTACAATTGTTTCTAATTCTTATTCTCACAAGTAACTTTGGCTACAGAAACTCAAGTTTAACACTTCTTTCAAAAATATTTTGTAGCACTTCATTTTGACTTTTAGCTCTTTAAATCTCCCTGCATATGGATTATGCAAATATGTTAGCCATGGGGCACTGGTAAAATCCAGTAAATGAAAATCAAAGTGTTTTAAGTCAACAACAAAAATTCGAGTGTTGTTTGAACCCAATGAAAATATATCTAAGATAATAACATTAGCAATTGAGGTAATATTTACAATGACTTTAGATGCATGCCTTTTCAGAAATTGTCCATTAAATAAAGCAAGACAAATGTGCAGCATCTTCTTTGATATTCTGGCAAACTTTAATTAAGTCAGTCACTTCATCAAACCTTTTTGGAAATTCTTTTGTAATTTCAAATGACAACAATTTGTCCTTCCCTTTAGCCTTTCTGAGTTATTAGATGTAGTTATTTGGTCCAATTACTACATTAGTCTGTAAGGAAGTTTGCATTTTAGTTTTAGGGTTTTAACTTTTATTGCAAATGTTAATGCAACATTAAAATTCAACATTTAAGTTCCCAGGAGCAAAGAAACGCAAAGGGCAAGGTTCTTTTAATGTGATTAATTTGTTATTTTATCCTCGACTTCTCATTAAGACATGCATTTGTGTACCAAACTTATAAATTAAAAAAAGAAAAAAAAACATTAGGCACAGTTATTTCTTTCACAATTTCACTAAAAAGGAAGAACATTTTTTCTGTTACTATCCCCGATAAAAAAATCTTAGTCTTTGCATGTGGGTAGGTAGGTAGGGGTGTGGGTGTGTGTTTAAACTCTAGGTCCACAAAGTATGTTTTCTTTCCCACTGGTTCTTCCCTGGTTCTTTATTCAGGACATGTCTATACAGTATCAGCCAAACTTATCCAAAAGGAAAAGGTCTGGCAAAATATTCACTTTTAGTTCTATAAGATAACATAAATGCAGTTTTCTATTCTCTGTTAATAAAAATTCTACATATTTCTCAAAAATGTTAATTGTTGCCTCCATAAGATATTCTCTCCACCATGATTCAAATTATTTCTAATAATCAATTTACAGTTTTCAAATTGCTTTATTATACTAACATTTGATCAGTATCTGTGGAAGATACGCTACCCCTGTTTGGGGTACAAGTAAGCAAAAATTAAAAAGTTGGGCTTAGATATTAAGTAAATTTGTGATTCAAACTTGGGATCAACTGAATAGTTTGTGATATTTTGAGCAACTTACTTTATCTTGACATTTTCAAGGGTAAAATGGGAGTTCTGTGGAATTTACCAAACTGAATTTTTATAAGAATTAAATCATATTAGTGTATCTGTGTGTGTAAAGACACTTAATGTTCACATATATAATATTAGTATCCTTATGAACGCCTATAAAATGTAATGTTTGTATTCAACATGTGGAATTGTTAACATGTTTTTCTCTTCAATAAAATATATAATTCCTAAGAAATAAATTTTATGTTTTAGTGCTTGACCATAAATATTCATTTAAAACATCATAAAAAATTTAAAAATATTAAAACTTATTTTCATGAAATATATGAATGGCATATGTGTTATACTAAAAGTTAATGTTCTTTAAAGTATAATGATGGAATGGTTATCTATAATGTATGTGTATATACACACAGAGCCATATACACACATATGCTTATAAAAAGCTCAGCTATATTCTAGTTTTTAAGATACTGTAATTCCATGGGGAAAAGTATATATAATAAAATTATCAATACTAATATTGTAAAAATAATATCTAACATTTATTGAACATTTGCAATGAACTAGGTGCTAATCTAAGCTCTTGACTTTTATTACTTTGTTTAATTATCACAATAACTTCATGATATAGGAATTATTACTATCTCTAATTTTCAGTTAAGAAAACTGAGGCCCAGAGAGATTAAAGCCCAATTTTGTGCTGTCAGAAATCCTCAGGGTTTGTGCCTCAGGTTTCCTGGTCTTCACTGCTGCACTCCATAACAACTATAGTCTATATGCAGAATTACCCATGGTATGAGGTCAAAGCCCAGTCTGGTTGGAGATGAGGTTTTATGAAGAGTTGTATTATCTTATTACCTAAATGACTATATCAATTGAAAAGTTAGACATGAGTCAGAGGTCATGAGCTTGAGTAACAAGTTTAGTTTGTTCTTTATTTCTTTGTAGATTGTTTATTTTGCCAGTTTCTCGCTGAAATTCTAAAATATAAAAATATACTAACTTAGAATTTAAACCCCAGATCCATTTTCTATGCAATTATCCTTTTGAGTTTCAAGCTCCTTATTAAACTATTAAGATTAATTGCTGAAATACACAATGTCAATGAAAATATAGCAAAGTTGGAGAAAAAGAACATATCAAAATCAGAGGACAACTCAGGACATTGTACCCTGATTATTAGCTGTTATTAATCACTGCTTGATTTAGACTCAGTTCATCTCCAGGCTTCAATGAAACATGTATTCTAAGTCACCATAAACTAGGTAGGGCTTGTTTTTCCCTGTTCCCCTATTAGACTTGAGTTTGTCTTCAACTGCATGTTTTGTCCCCTGATTAGTTAAATGCTATGATTGCCTCAATCACTCTGAAAACACAGAAGGTTTTAAAATACCCCCATCTCTTTATTAAAAGAGAGACAATTCTTCCTTCTTCTCTTTTCTTCTCCCCTTATTTCCTCTAACACTTTCTTCTTTTTGTTTCCTGTTACCAATCCCTGATCAAAGCTTTATTCTTCTCCCTTCTTTTACTAATATTCTCAGTTTTAAAAATAAGGAACGAGTACAGAAACAGAACTAGAAATATCCTTTCATTAGTTATATTCCTCCTTGCCAGATTCTTTGATCATATATTACCTTTCTATTAAAAAAAAAAGAGTAGCTTGAAACACAAGTTAATTTATTCTTCTTTTGTTGGTATCAGTTCAGTTCAATTCAGTTCAGTCACTCAGTCGTGTCCAACTCTTTGCGACCCCGTGAACCGCAGCACTCCAGGCCTCCCTGTCCATCACCAACTCCCAGAGTCTACCCAAACCCATGTCCATCGAGTCAGTGATGCCATCCAGCCATCTCATCCTCTGTCATCCCCTTCTCCTCCTGCCCCCACTCCTTCCCAGTATCAGGGTCTTTTCCAATGAGTCAACTCTTCACATGAGGTGTACAAAGTATTGGAGTTTCAGCTTCAACATCCGTCCTTCCAGTGAACACCCAGGACTGATCTCCTTTAGGATGGACTTGTTGGATCTCCTTGCGGTCCAAGGGACTCTCAAGAATCTTCTCCATCACCACAGTTCTAAAGCATCAATTCTTCGGCACTCAGCCTTTTTCACTGTCCAACTCTCACATCCATACATGACTACTGGAAAAACCATAGCCTTGACTAGACGAACCTTTGTTGGCAAAGTAATGTCTCTGCTTTTCAATCCAGGTTGGCCATAACTTTCCTTCCAAGGAGCAAGCGTCTTTTAATTTCATGGCTGCAGTCACCATCTGCAGTGATTTTGGAGCCCCCCAAAATACCATCTGTCGCTCTGCCCATTGTTTCCCCATCTCTTTGCCATGAGGTGATGGGACCGGATGCCATGATCTTAGTTTTCTGAATGCTGAGTGTTAAGCTGGCTTTTTCACTCTCCTCTTTCACTTTCATCAGAAGGCTCTTTAGCTCCTCTTCTCTTTCTGCCATAAGGTGGTGCTGTCTGTGTATCTCAGGTCACTCACATTTCTCCCAGCAATCTTGATTCCATAATCTTTCTGCGTATAATGTATTTATATAACTTGAATAATTGAAGACAAACATTTGCAATTTTAAAAAGGAAGGAATAAAGGAGATGGAAAATGAAGAAAAGGAAGCCAAGAAGGAAAAGGAATAAACAAAATGTTTGCAAAATTTAAGTTTTTTAAAGTTTGAGGCAGCTTGCTCTTCATGCAATATATAGACAGATCATTTAATTTAATTAATTGACTCATTGGAAGCTATGCAAAAAGAGCTATTGTTTGATGCTAGACAGAATCATCCATACTTTATTGCATTATATTGGGTTGGCCAAAAAGTTCTTTCTGGTTTTTCCATTGCATCTTGCAGAAAAGCTTGAATAAATTTCTTGGCTGACCCAATATTTTTGTCTCGATGCCTTGTTTGATAAAATAACCAAAGCAGTGAAACGACCTTGATGTATATATATTTGTGCAAATCTCAACAGCTTTCAGAATTCCCAGTTGCATAATAACCTTTCTTTCTGTGGCAAGTTTTAAATGATAGGAACATATTTTACAAACAGATGTGGCATAGTTGTATAATTTTAGGTATGACTGTTGATCAAAAAAAGTACAGGTTTTTAAAGATTTGAGTGTATTTTTTTACCAGCTATTTTAACTGTGCCTATTATATAGTTATTTTGTCTAGCATCCCTTAAATCTCTCTCTTTTTTTTAAATTTTTATCTTTAAAAGGATACGCCATGTTTTAAATCTCCCCAATAATTAAAATGGAGTGACTGTTTTACAAACTTTGAAATACTTAATAATTGAAGATTATTTATCATCTTAAATAGACCAATTCCACATTTCTAGGAGAGTGAACTTTCTTGAGAAGAGCAATAAAGCTGTAATGTTCATATATACATGAAAAAATTTGCCTAAGAAAAATATAAATGCATTATCTACATTTTCTGGAAATTCACAGGTTTGCAATCATATATGTATAGAATAAAATGTTTAGACTTTTAGGTAAAACAGTAATATACATTTTTTTCATTATTTTTTCTACCTTCATTGGACAGTCTGCCAAAAAACTGTTGCATATTGTTCGTGCTGCTCAACATTAACATCCATTGAGAAACTTGAAAGGTAGGCATCTTTGAATCTCTTCTAAGCTTTTCTTTTACATGGTGTGTCACATTAGTGCTGCCCTACAGGGAAATAATCAAAGAACTTTAATATAATACTGTGGTTCAGAAAGGAAACATGGCAGCAGTACATTACTGCAAATTGAATTTAATGAGCTTCTTAGCACTAGAAGACTGACTCTTCGAAACAGAAGCTATTCAGTTGAGATCATTTTGATTATAATTAAATCATTTTACATTTACCACAGGGACAAGTTTAATCTTAATTAGACACTTTCATAAAGAGGTGAAGCCACATAATTTATATTTTCTTGATCATATAGTGACGGATTCAGAATGTAAAGGATAAAACACAATATGGCAGTCCTTGCAGGGGACAATGGAAATAGGGCCTCTCAAAGTTCTGGGAGGGGAATAGGTTGGGCAGAGTAATGTCAGAGACTTGCCCTTGGCCTGGATCTATGCATATCTGTAAATGTGATAGCTGTAAATGTGACCTGTGTCAGATTCCGGATTGCCGAAGAAGAGTTAGGTTCCAGACAAGGGACCAGGCAAGATCACTCAAGGGCTTTCGTTTAAAGTATGGAAAGGGACACAGACAGCTTCTGACATAGACATCAGAAGGGAGATGGAGAGTGCCCCCTCCCTAGTGTTAGCAAGGGAATTATGTACTTTTCAACTGGCTATTACAGTAAATCAAATGAATGTCTCAAGGTTGTAAAGGTCTTACTAGACCCACTCCCACAAATTACATTTTAAAATGACAGGATTATTCAGAAGGTTCTCAAGAAGGAGAAACATATACTCAAGCAGGATACATTGTTGTTATATAATCCTTAGTACAGAGTTTAAGCTGAACTGTTTTGTTGTGTAATCATTGGTTCAGTTCAGATACTCAGTCCTGTCCCACTCTTTGCGACCCCATGGACTGCAACACACCAGGCTTCCCTGTCCATCACCATCACCAGCTCCCAGACCTGCTCAAACTCATGTCCATCGAGTCAGTGCTGATTCCAACCATCTCATCCTCCCACCCTCAATCTTTCCCAGCATCAGGGTCTTTTCAAATGAGTCAGCTGTTCGCATGAGGTGGCCAAAGTATTGGAGTTTCAGCTTCAACAGAAGTCCTTCCAATGAACACTCAGGACTGATCTTCTTGAGGATGGACTGGTTGCATCTCCTTGCAGTCCAAGGGACTCTCAAGAGTCTTCTCCAACACCACAGTTTAAAAGCATCAATTCTTCGGCACTCTGCATTATTTAAAGTCCAACTCTCTCATCCGTACATGACTACCGTATGGTCCGTACAGTAGACATGTTCTACTAGTCGGACCTTTGTTGGCAGAATAATGTCTCTGCTTTTTAATATGGTGTCTTGGTTGGTCATAGCTTTTTTTCCAAGGAGCAAGTGTCTTTTAATTTCATGGCTGCAGTCACCATCTGCAGTGATTTTGGAGCTCAAAAAAATAAAGTTTTCCACTGTTTCCCCATCTATTTCTCATGAAATGATGGGACTGGATACCCTGATCTTTGTTTCTAAATGATGAGCTTTAAGCCAAGTTCTTCACTCTCCTCTTTCACTTTCATCAAGAGAATCTTTAGTTCTTCTTCACTTTCTGCCAAAAGGGTGGTGAGGCTATTGATATTTCTCCAGGCAGTCTTGATTCCAGCTTGTGCTTCCTCCAGCCCAGCATTTCTCATTATGTACTCTGCATATAAGTTAAATAAGCAGGGTGACAATATACAGCCTTGACATACTCAGTTTCTGTTTTAGGAACCAGTCTGTTGTTCCATGTCCAGTTCTAACTGTTGCTTCCTGACCTGCACACAGATTTCTTAAGAGGCAGGTCAGGTGTTCTGGTATTCCCATCTCTTTCAGAATTTTCCAGTTTGTTGTGATCCACACAGTCAAACACTTTGACATAATCAATAAAGCAGAAATAGATGTTTTTCTGAAACTGTCTTCCTTTTATGATGATCCAGACCACGTTGGCAATTTGATCTCTGGTTCCCCTGCGTTTTATAAAACCAGCTTGAAAATCTGCAAGTTCACAGTTCACGTATTGCTGAAGCCTGGCTTGGAGAGTTTTGAGCATTACTTTACTAGCCTGTGAGATGAGTGCAGTTGTGTGGTAGTTTCAGCATTCTTTGGCATTTCTTTTCTTTGGAATTGAAATAAAAATTGACCTTTTCCAGTCCTGTGGCCACTGCTGAGTTTTTCGTATTTGCTGGTATATGGAGTGCAGCACTTTCACAGCATCATGTTTCAGGATTTGAAATAGCTCAACTGGAATTCCATCACCTCCACTAGCTTTGTTCGTAGTGATGCTTCCTAAGGCCCACTTGCCTTCACTTTCTAGGATGTCTGGCTCTAGGTGAATGATCACCCCATCATGATTATCTGGGTCATGAAGATCTTTTTTTACAGTTCTTCTGTGTATTCTTACCACCTCTTCTTAATATCTTCTGCTTCCATTAGGTCCATGTAATTGTTGTCCTTTATTGAGCCCGTTTTTGCATGAAAAGTTCCCTTGGTATCTCATTTTCCTGAAGAGATCTCTAGTCTTTCCCATTCTATTGTTTTCCTCTATTTCTCTACACTTGTCACTGAGGAAGGCTTTCTTATCTTTCCTTGCTATTCTTTGGAACTCTGCATTCAGATGGGAATATCTTTCCTTTTCTCCTTTGCTTTTCACTTCTCTTCTTTTCACAGCTATTTGTAAGGCCTCCTCAGACAGCCATTTTGCTTTTCTTGCTTTTCTTTTTCTTGGAGATGGTCTTGATCTCAGTCTCCTATGCAATGTAACAGACCTCTGTCCATAGTTCATCAGGCACTCTATCTGTCAGATCTAGTCCCTTAAATCTATTTCTCACTTCCACTGTATAATCGTTAGGGATGTGACTTAGGTCTTACATGAATGGTCTAGTGGTTTTCCCCACTTTCTTCAATTTAAGTCTGAATTTGGCAATAAGGATTTCATGATCTGAGCTACATTCAGCTCCCCATCTTGTTTTTGCTGACATGTATTGAGTTTCTCCATCTTGTATTGAGCTTCTCCGTCTTTGCCTGCAAACAATATAATCAATCTGATTTCAGTGTTGACCATCTGGTAATATCCATGTATAGAGTCTTCTCTTGTGTTGTTGGAAGAAGGTGTTTGCTATGACCAGTGTGTTCTCTTGGCAAAACTCTATTAGCCTTTGCCCTGCTTCATTCTGTACTCCAAGGCCAAATTTGCCAGTCACTCCAAGTACCTCTTGACTTCCTACTTTTGTGTTCCAGTCCCCTATAATGAAAAGGACATTTTGAGGGGGATGTTAGTTCTAAAACGTCTTGTATGTCTTCATAGAATCATTCAGTTTCAGCTTCTTCAGCATTACTGGTCTGGGCATAGACTTGGATTATCATGATATTGATATTCCTTGGAAACGAACAGAGATCTTTCTGTCGTTTTTGAGATTGCATCCAAGTACTGCATTTTGGACTCTTTTGTTGTATATAATGGCTACTCTATTTCTTCTAAGGGATTCTTGCCCACAGTAGTAGATATAATGGCCATCTGAGTTAAATTCACCCATTCCAGTCCATTTAGTTCACTGATTCCTAAAATGTCGACGTTTACTCTTGCCATCTCCTGTTTGACCACTTCCAATTTGCCTTGATTCGTGGACTTAGCATTCTAGGTTCCTATGTAACATTGCTCTTTACAGCATCAAACCTTGCTTCCATCACCAGTCACATCCGCAACAGGGTGTTTTTTGCTTTGGCTCTGTGTCTTCATTCTTACTGGAGTTGTTACTCCACTGATCTCTGGTAGCATCTTGGACACCTACTGCTTAGCCTTCTGCCATAAGGGTGGTGTCATCTGCATATCTGAGGTTGCTGATATTTCTCCCAGCCATCTTGATTCCAGCTTGTGCTTCCTCCAGCCCAGCGTTTCTCATGATGTGCTCTGCACATAAGTTAAATAAGCAGGGTGACAATACAGCCTTGACGTACTCCTTTCCCAATTCAGAACCAGTCTGCTTTTCTGTGTCTGGTTTTAACTGTTGCTTTTTGACCTGCACGCAGATTTCTTAGGAAGCAGGTGAGGTGGTCTGGTATTCCCATCTCTTGAAGAATTTTCCATAGTTTGTTATGATCCACACAGTCAAACGCTTTGGCATAGTCAGTGTAGCAGAAGTAGATGTTTTTCGGGAACTCTCCTGCTTTTTAGATCATCCAGTGGATGTTGGCAATTTGATCTCTGGTTCCTCTGCCTTTTCTAAATCCAGCTTGAACATCTTGAAGTGCATGGTTCCTGTACTGGTGAAGCCTGGCTTGGAGAATTTTGTGCATTACTTTGCTATCGTGTGAGATGAGTGCAGTTGTGTGGTAGTTTGAGCATTCTTTGGTGTTGCCTTTGTTCGGGATAGGAATGAAAACTTACCTTTCCCAGTCCTGTCCTTTCAGTCATGCTGAATTTTTCATATTTGCTGGCATACTGAGTGTAGCACTTTAACACCATCAACTCTGGGCTTAAAGAAAAAAAAAAGTTTTATGTGACTAAGACTAAGTAATGTAGAAAAAAAAGTTTGTTTTATCTCCTCCTCAAGAGCTTCAGCTCCCTTTCTCTTCCTTGGGGTCCCTGGGCTTCTTATCAACCTACCTAAGTACTGACTCTCTCTAATGGATGGAAAAATAAAAGCAATATTCATTTTATTTTTTATTGTGTGGCTTGTCCTTGGGCTTCCCAGGTAGTGCTAGTGATTAAGAATCTGCCTGCCAATGCAAGAGACACAGAAGACATGAGTTCAGTACCTGGGTAGTGAAGATCCCCTGGAAGTGGAAATGGTGACCCACTCCAGGGTTCTGGCCTGGAGAATCCCATGGGCAGAGAAGCCAGGTGGGCTAAAGTCCATGGGGTCTTAAAGAGACACACACGACTCTGCATGCACACGAGTGGCTTTTCCTAAAAGACTGAGACTATGCTTTGGTTAAATAATTATTAAATTAAGGGACAAAGATATTAATTAAAATGAATCTAGTATATATGCCCTTGTTTTGGTTAAAAGCACACTTGATTTGGATTTCCAAGACAATTCAAGTACTAATTCTGTCATTTTTAGCTTCTTAAACTTGGGCGAATAACTTAATCTCCTTGAAGCACATTGCATACCCCCTATAGTGAGATTAATAGCTCCCTTTTAGAGTTAATGTAATGTTTACAAGAGATAAAACATTGAAACTTTAGATTGATATATATATATAGCTTATTAATATTAAGTTTAAAACTTTGCATTTCTGGAACTTTTGCTCCATAATGCTATAATTTCACCTCTTTCAACATTCTTATTTTACATAATATATGCTGTTTGAAGGTAAGTGAAAATTACAATAAAGAACAAGGAAAAGAATGATTAAAAACTGATGTGTGTTTCTATAATTGGTGTTTTCCCAACCATGATACAGTCAGAGATTGTCTTATGTTTAAACAAAATGACATGACAGGAAAGTGGATGGCTCAAGAGATTTCTTGAGGATTAATCTATTTGATATTATACACAGCTGTGAATCTAAGCTATCTTCAATCATCTAAGACATTCGATCATTTCGCAGAAACTGAAACATTCAAAATGCGTCCCTCTTGTTAACTTCATGTGGGGAAAATAGCTGCTAAAAGAATACCTTGGAGGGTATCCAATAGGAAATATTGGATAGTGTTCTGAATTTTTAAGTTATTTTAACTTTTCTTGCCAAAAAATATTTAAAAACAACACAGACTTTCAAAATTAATTGTTAGAAATTCTATTTCTTTATGTATATTTTATGTGAGATTATCTGTTTGTATTCTTGAGTGCCACAATATGATATTTTTAATAGTGACAATTGTGTTGTGAATACCCTACAGACTAAGATACGTGAATTGCTTCCTGTGCTGTCATTCATGCAAGTGGATATAAACTCCATCAATGCCTTAGAATCAGCTTTGTGTAGATGGTCATTGCATGCTTGTGTGTATTTCTTTGTGTGTATTTGTGTGTATTTGTGTGTATTTCTTTGCTGTATCACTAACACCTACCATTATCAGTGCTTTATTATTTCATCAATTAACTGATTTTGGAGTTATTATCTCTAAGACATTAAATAATACACTTTTAGAAATTTTACTATATTTCTGTTTACCTACCATCAGAGATAACATAGCATTTGGGAAAATATACAAGACCGAATTAGATTCCTGGGTCCTTCATTTACTTACTCTGTGTCTTTGAACAAATCCCATCATCTCTTAATTTTTTGATCTTCATAATGAACAGGTTGGATAAGACAGACTTTAAGTTCTCTTTCAATTTAAATGATCTAAAAATAGTTCTGTGTTTTTTTGTACCATATGGAGACACTTTATATGCTGAGCTGAGTCAATCTTTGCTTAGCTATGTGGTGTGTTTTACCAAAGATGATTTGACATCTTTAATTATTAATTCATTTCTGAACAGCATTGTAATTGATCCATGGCTCTGGAGAGAACAAAGACAATTCACCATATATTTCCTACAATTCTTCAGGGTAAAATTTTGTTGCAAATACTTCAAAATTCTTCAGCATTCAGATAATTGTAACGAATGGAGTTGCTGGAGTAGGCACACTGGGGCTTTAATCCCTTCTGTCTGCTGAGTTCTGTGCATGGTGTGCATGTTTTGATGTGGTGGGTGGTAAGGGACTCAGGCCTGAAAACTTTGGTATTCTTTTTTCCAATTCCTTTTAGTTGTTTTTTTTTCTTTCTTTCTTTTCTTTTTCATTTTCTCTCCCTTCCTTCTTTACAGGAAGTTTATCTTTGTTCTCTCCTCTCCCTTTTTTTCATTCTCCTCTTGAAAATAAAGTATGTATGGGAGAAGACGGACCATAGGTGAGGCAGGATTGGTCAGGATTTGAATAAGGGGATGAGTAAAAGGTAGAGGTGTTCTAATTGATTCTCTGCCTTCACCAGAATAGGATTCTTCTCCAAAACCCAAGAACTGAAAATATAGAGAATAAATGAATGTAAATAATAAGCATGGAATAAAAAGTAGCTAAGAAAGCTCAACCTCAGTGTCAGTAGGAGAAATGCAAATTATACTACTGAGATAGCAGTTTATAGCTGTCAAATGAATAAAGTTTTAGAATAATAATAAATATTGGGAATATTCATTAAAAAGGATTATTAAAATGGGTATTCACTTGTTCTGTACTGCACAAGCTTATGGAAAAACAATATTTTTAATGTTAATTTGTTTTGAAGTTTGTAAACATGTTTTTATGAATACTGTCTTTAAGCATCAAAGATGAGTATGAAGAGCTATGCTAAACGGTATTGCAGTGGTTTTTAATAATTGCAAAAAGTAAGAATAACTAAGGTCAAAAAGAACAGAATGGTTGAAAGTAATTGTACATTCATGTCAGAATACTATACAGTCATCAAAATGATATTCCTAAACAATATCTAAAGGAAATATGCTCACTCTCAATTATTAAAAGTGAAAAAGTAAATTCAAGTGTAATCCAAAGATTGTAAAATGTAATCAGAGATCAAAGAACCAGAGAAAAGATGTAGAATCATTAACAGTTATCTCAGAGTATTCAAATTGACTGTTTTTTTTTATCTCTTGCTTCTTTTAGTATTCTCAACATTTCATGTAAAAATATGTTTTTTCATAAAAAGAAAGTGCTATTAGAGAATCACATATTCCTTAGTTACAATATAATAATAATTTACATCCAAATAGTGCTTTGTAGTTTGAAAAGTATTTCTAACTACATCATTGTATTTGAATCTAAAAATAAGCGCCCTCCTTCCCACCCTCATTTGTGATGCTCACCTTACTTCTGAAGACTCAGTTCAATGTCACTCTTTCATGAAGTCTTTGCTGAACCTGCCAGTCATTCTTTTTCAAATAATGTTTTTACTTCTATCTGTTCAACCAAGGCATATAGCACACATATATTCATTGAATATATAAAAGAATGAACAGCCCAAATGCTATATATAATACAGTGTTGTGTCCCCCAGATTCATTTGTTAAAGCCTAATCCCCAATGTGGTGGTATTTGGAGGTGACGCCTTTGAATGTTGATAAGATCCTGAGGATGGGGTTCTTGTTAACGGTATTAGTTCCTTTATCAAAGAGACTCAGGAGAGTACTTTTGTGCCGTGTGAGGTTACAGCAAGAAAAATAGCCAGGAAGCAGGTCCTCACCAGGCATTGCATCTGCCATTCTCTTGATCTTAGGTTTCCCAGTCCCCTGAACAATGAGAATTAAATGTGTTCTTCAAGGCACTTATGGTACTTTTGTAATAACAGTCCAAATTAACTCATATATAAACCAACAAAAATGCATTATATGTAAGGTATAGGATTGAAAATATTTTCTCCACTTTATAGTAATAGATGAGAAATTGAGGCTCAGAAGTTTTCAGTTACTTTCCTAAAACTCAGATTAACAAAATTTAAAGAGGAATGTTCTAGTTTCTAAACTTTGTGCTGCTTGTAATATTCTGATATTTGAAATCATGAGGCCATGAAAGTCAATGAAAAGTTAAAGAATTATCAAATATCTTTCTATATTTGTGTTAGTCTGGGTAAAACATTGCTTCTTGGAGTTAGTTAATTCATAGAGATATTTGGAATCATTCTTCAAGTCCCTTTCAAAGAGATAAATAGGAATGAAAGATAGCAAAGGGTAGAGATTTGCTGTATTCCTTAAAATGCTAGAGGGAAGGGAACTAATTGAAATGGATAAGAAATGAGGGAAAGCAATGAAGCTTGTAGCAGAATAGCAACCCCTCAAAGATCAAAGATGTCCATGTCCTAATCTTGGGAATTTCTGAGTACATTACCTGATATGGAAAATGGGACTTAGAAGATACGGTTGAGGACTTTGAGATGAGAACATTCTTCTGAATTATCCAAGTGGACCCAGTGAAGTTATGACTGTCATTATAAGGGAGAGAGAGGCAGGAGAGTCAGAGAAAGAGATGTGATGACAGAAACTGAGGTTACAGTGATGCATTTCTTTTCCTGAAGACGGACGGTGACCACTAGCCAAGATTGTGGGAAGCTTCTAGAAGCTTAAAAGACCATGAAAAGGATGCTCTTCGAGAGCCCCCCAAAGGGATACAGCTCTGCCAGCCCTGTGACTTCAGTTCCATTGAGACTCATTTCAGATATTTGACATATACAAGTATATTTAATAAGAAGAAAATTATGTTTTTTTTTTTTAAAAAATACCAGTTTTCTTGCAGAATTCCTTTTTTTTAAAAAAAATGTATTTTAGTTATTTGGCTGCACTGAGTCTTCATTGCTGTGCTGTACAGGCTTCTCTCATTGCAGATTCTGTACCACTGAGGCACCAGGGAAGCCCAGTGGTATACCTGAGTGAACTCAATACATTCTATTCCCATAAACAAGGCATTGACTGCAATTTATGTGGTGGGACACTTGGGAGGCCACCCTCCTCTGCTGCCACGCATAGTGTGGTATTGTGTATATCTCAGCGGCTGTGGACACCACTGTCTCCTTAAGACAGACTGTCCCCATTAACCTAAGGCATTGTGTCGCCTGTGGCACTTGACTTCTGTGATGTTTCCTTATAGCCACAGGAGTCAATGAAAGGACACCACACCTCTGGCATCTTAAGGGTAGTGCATTATGGTGTACCATATACAAAGGCAGCGTTTAGCTGCTATCACATCTGGCAAACAGAAACTGTTTCTTTGAATTCTGCTGATCAGTGGACTGTGCTTGATCGCGGCTCTCGACTCATTTAGTTTATAAAATTCAATGAAAGAAAGTGATGAAAATGGGTCAGATGATTTCCACCGAGGGTAAGAATGAAAGCTAGGAAAGAATGCAGCCTCCATCCGTATTCACTACTTGTTTGCTCAAATGCTGTTCTCGTCCTGGATGGAAAACTGTTCACCTCTCCTCAGCCGTTCCCGGCATAATAGGTGAAGCAAATTTCCCTGATGTTCTATTTACCTCGTTCTTGCTTTTATTTCCTTTGATAAAGACCTATTGGTATGAAGATTGCAGGGGGGGTTATTTTACATCGCGATTCTGGTTCAATTACTTCCAGCTACATCGGTGCCCTGCCAGAGACAGCAGCAGAAGGTAACAGAGCTGGTGTGCGTTGCCTTCCGTCTCCCAGGTAGCAAATGCAATTGTTTTGTTTTCCACGGTCTCCAAATGACTAGATATCAGCCGCTTACACCCTGCAGGGCAAATCAGGATGCAGCCAAAAGTGTTCGGAATTGCTATGTTGGCATTGAGAGCAGATCAGTAATAACAGAGTGTGTCTGGACACAATAGGGCTTTTAGCGATGCCGGTGCTCATTCCCTGGTGGAAAATAGACTGTGTCATTGTGTCATCCCAACTCCCCTTTTATTTTCCCTCCTCTTCCTTGACCTGGAGAATTTTTTTTTAGGATGAATTAACTCTTCCTTCTTTGCCACAGACACACCATGCCTTGCTGCCTCTGTCACTGTGTCTCTTGTTATGTGGCTCAAAGATGACTCTCCAGTAATCTATCCTCACAAAGGTTTTGTGCTTATCTGGTTCACCTCCCTGTTAATTCACTGTAGTAACTTCCTAGTCGTAGGCAGCAGCTAACTAACTCCTTGGCTTTATCCTTAAAGGTATGAGGGTAATGATATAAAGAAAGTCCCTAGACCAGTTACCCGCTAGAGACACATTCTCTGCACCTTCACAACAGACACACATAGTCTGCCTCCTTTAGCATTATTCCAAAACTGGTAAGTAAACTTTTAGTTCTATTCAGTCGTCCTTAGCTAAAGAATTATAACCTTTGTAGACTCAACATCTACTACTGCCAACATTGTACAAATAGGATGCTAATCATTCTACATAGCTTTCCACATTTTTGGCATTCTCGTTTTCACTTTCACTTTGCTGAAAGCTCATTATTTGTAATGTGATGAGTTTAGTCAGCCATTTACATTTTGTCTGTATCTCACTTCTTTATAAATCTTTGTGATATGCCTGACCAGCTTTTCTCTAATGCTGCATAATCATTTTTTTCTAATTTTTAACCTATATGTGAAGATGTGTGCATGTATATTGTAGTAAACAGCTATAGCAATCATAACACATTGCGTAACAATCCACTACAAAATGGCCTGGGAGCAATATTTATCTGGTTCATTGGTTTTGATGTTATAGAGGACTTCCAATTTCACTTTTTGTATTAATGCCATGATTTTGCTACATATAAGACAGTTTGCCTGCTTTCTGATTCTCCACACAAAGCCTACTTTCCTATCTTGTTTAATGTGTAAATTTCCTAGATAAGTTCCTTTTCATACCATGAGTATGTTTGTAATGAAATTGAATGTGTGGTATCATGGGATGAGCATCAGCCTATGTATATAATCCAAAGAGATACCCATTATGTCTTCTTAATTCATGTAAATATCAAAAAATTAACAAAAGGAAAAAAAAAAAAAGAAGCCTGAGATAGTGTGCTAAGGCAGACTGTTACTTGAAGTGATTGATCTGCAGAGAATTTCCTTAACTTCCTAAGACAGAGTATCAACACCATCCCATGACCAAAGAGAATTCTTCAAGGAAGGCCTCCTGTTTATAAATGCTTTCAGCAGTAAAAAAAAACTTTTCCTTGCTCCTCTTGACCCTCTAGTTGTTTCGTTTTCCTCTTTTTTTGCCTTATTTCCACTGCTGCTATTTCCACTATTTTTATCATTTAAGTTCTTTGAACTGTGACCCAAACTATTCAGAAAAAGAGAATGACAAAGATTTCAAAATAATATAACCGTATGCTAGAAACTGCCCACCCATGTGTTGGAAAAACTGATGGAGCAGTGAAGAAAGCAGAGATGCTGTTCTTTGTGTCCCTCCTTTTGCTTCTCCTCCCCCTATGCCTGGAGATTGAACACCTCCACTGACATTGTCAACAAAGCTGTTATTCCACTCATTGGCCCGTGCATGTTTCATTTACTCCCGAATGCCTAGGAAATTGATGCACTGTATGTGGATCTCACCCTTGGGTTCATTTTCTCAGGCGTAGTGATATTTAATCTGTACTATGTACATTCCTGATTATTAGACTGGGGGTGGGGAGATTAAATCCTAATTTACCTGCATAAAAACGCAGATGCAAAGAAGGAAATCCAAATAATATGTATCTTATTCTCCTGAAAGGAAAGAGACTGGTCCCTTCATGTATTCTAAGGAAAGGAAATGTCTGGCTTATCTTCAAGAAAGCCTCTGTCTACCTATGGAGTCAGTGGTGGAACATATGACTTTCAGGAGGAATACAATCCCAAATTAGGTGTCATCCATTTAAGAGACCAGTTCTTTAAAATGAGTATTATGTTTGTTTCTTGTGTATAGCATAGTAATTTAATATTTAAATCCATTAAGTAATGATCATCATGATAAGTCTAGTAACCACATGTCACCATATGAAAGTATATGGTATTAGTGACCATATTCTTTAGGCTATATATTATATCCCAGTGATTTATTTACTTTATAGCTAGTAGTTTGTACCTCTTAATCTTTTTCACTTGTTTCAACCACACTACACCTTCCTCCCCTTTGGCAACCTCTAATTTACTTTCTACATATATAAATTTGTTTTTGTTTTCTTTTGTGTATTTTATTTTATAGATTCCACATATAAGTGAGATGATATTGTACTAGTCTTTCTCTGTTTAACTTATTTCACTTAGTATAATACCATCTGCTGCTGCTGCTGCACTTCAGTCATGTCCGACTCTGTGCGACCCCATAGACGGCAGCCCACCAGGCTCTGTCGTCCCTGGGATCCTCCAGGCAAGAATATTGGAGTGGGTTGCCATTTCCTTCTCCAGTGCATGAAAGTGAAAAGTGAAAGGGAAGCCGCTCAGTCGTGTCCAACTCTTAGTGACCCTGTGGACTGCAGCCCCCCAGGTTCCTCTGTCCATGGGATTTTCCAGGCAAGAGTACTGGAGTGGGGTGCCATTGCCTTCTAATAATGCCTAGGCCAATCCATATTGTCACAGATGACAATACTTTATTCTTTTTTATGGCTGAGTAATATTCCATTGTATGTGTGATGTGTATGAGTGTGTACACATCTCTCACATCCTCTTTATAAACTCATCATTTGATGATCACTGATGATGATTTCACATATGGCTAAGATAAACAGTGCTGAAATGTACATAGCTGTGCATACATCTTTTTGGATTAGTATTTTGGCTTTATTAGACTACATACTCAGAAATACAATTGGTGGATTGTGTGACAGTTCTACTCTTAATTTTTTTGAGAAAGCTCTATGCATTTTTCCATTGCAAATGAGCCGATTTACCTTCCCACTAACAGTGGACCAGGGATTTTTTTTCTCCACATCCTTGCCAACTATGTTATTTGTTATCTTTTTGGTAATAGTCATTCTGGCAACCCACTCCAATATGCTTCCTTGGAAAATCCCATGAACAGAGGAGCCTGGAGAGCTACAGTCCAGGGGTTGCAAAAGAGTCGGACACAACTTAGCAACTAAACAACAATTCTGGCATGTGTAAAAGGTACATCATTGTGATTTTGATTTGTATTTCCCTGGTGAACAGTGAGGTTGAACATCTTTTTATGTGTCTGTTGGCCATTTGTATTTCTTTTTTGAGAAAAGCCTATTTAGATTATCTGCCTTTTCTTAATTGGTTTGTATTTTTATACTTAGTTGTATGATTCCTTTCTATATTTTAGATATTAATGCCTTATCAGATATATTGTTTACAAATATCTTCTCCCATTCATTTGATTGCCATGTCATTTTTGTTGATAGTTTCTTTCTCTATGAAAACGCTCTTTAGCTTGATGTAATCCCAATTGTCTAGTTTTTCTTCTGTTGCCTTTGCCTGAGAATACAGATCCAAAAAAACATATTGTTTAAACTGATGTCAAAGAGTATACTGCCTGTTTCTTCTGGGAGTCTTATGGTTTCAGGCCTAACATTTATATCTTTAATCTAACTTGTGTCTATTTTTGTATAAGGTGTGAGAGAATGGTCCAGTTTCATATTTTTGTGTGTAGCTGTCCAGTCTTCCTAACCCTATTTATTAGAAAGGCTGCATGCATACCACTGAATCTGGCCTCCTTTGTTGTAGACTGATGGACCATTTAAGTGTGAGTTTATATCTGAGCTCTTTATTACATTCCATTGATCTACATGTCTGTTCTGGGGCCAGTACCATACTCTTGATTATGGTAGATTTGTAATATGGTTTGAAATCAGGGAGCATCATATCTCTAGGTGTGTTTTTTTTTCTCAGCCTTGTTTTGGCTATTTAGGGTCTTACGTAGTTCCCTACAAACTTTAGTATTATTTGTTCCAGTTCTGTGAAAAATATCATTAGTATATTCATAGATTGCATTGAAATCTTACAATTTGTTGGGTAGTTTGGTCATTTTAACCATATTAATTCTTCCCATACATAATCACTGTAAATTTCTTCTTTTATTTATTTGTATCATCCTAAATTTCTTTCATCAGTGTCTTACAGTTTTCAGCGTACAGATCTTTCACCTTTTTAGTTAAATTTATTTCTAGGTATTTTAGTCTTTTTGATTCAGTTGCAAATGAAATTTTTGCTTAAATTCTCTTTCTGATATATTGTTACTAGTATTTAGAAATGCAAAAAAAGTGTTGTTTAACAGCAAACATTATCCTCAATGGTGAAAAGCTGGAAGCATTCCCCCTGAAATCAGGAACAAGACAAGGGTGCCCACTCTCACCACTAAACTTTTCAACATAGTTTTGGAAGTGTTGGCCACAGCAATCAGAGCAGATAAAGAAATTAAAGGAATCCAGATTGGAAAAGAAGAAGTAAAACTCTCTCTGTTTGCAGATGACATGATCCTCTATATTGAAAACCCTAAAGACTCTACAAGAAAATTACTAGAGCTAATCAGTGAATATAGCAAAGTTTCAGGATACAAAATCAACACACAGAAATCCCTGGCATTCCTATACACTAACAGTGAGAAATCGGAAAGAGAAATTAAGGAAACAATTCCATTCACCATCGAAACAAAAAGAATAAAATACTTAGGAGTATTTCTACCTAAAGAAACAAAAGACTTGTATATAGAAAACTATAAAACACTGATGAAAGAAATCAAAGAGGACACAAACAGATGGAGAAATGTACCGTGTTCATGGATTGGAAGAATCAATATAGTGAAAATGAGTATACTACCCAAAGCAGTCTATAGATTCAATGCAATTCCTATCAAGCTACCAGAGGTCTTCTTTAAAGAATTAGAACAAATAATTTCTCAATTTGTATGGAAATACAAAAAACCTCGTACAGCCAAAGCAATCTTGAGAAAGAAGAATGGAACTGGTGGAATCAACCTACCTGACTTTAGGCTATACTACAAATCCACAGTCATTAAGACAGTATGGTACTGGCACAAAGACAGAAATATAGATCAGTGGAACAGAATAGAAAGCCCAGAGATAAATCCACGCATCTATGGACACCTTATCGTTGACAAAGGAGGCAAGAATATACAATGGAGAAAAGACAACCTCTTTAACAAATGATGCTGGAAAAACTGGACACTCACTTGTAAAAGAATGAAACTAGAACACGTTCTAACACCATACACAAAAATAAACTCAAAATGGATCAAAGATCTAAGCATAAGACCAGAAACTATAAAACTCCTAGAGGATAACATAGGCAAAACACTCTCTGCCATAACCCAAAGCGGGATACTCCATGACCCACCTCCCAGAATACTGGAAATAAAAACACGAATAAACAAATGGGACCTAATTAAAATTAAAAGCTTCTGCACAACAAAGGAAACTATAAGCAAGGTGAAAAGACAGCCTTCAGAATGGGAGAAAATAATAGCCAATGAAGCAACGGACAAACAATTAATCTCAAAAATATACAAGCAACTCCTGAAGCTCCATTCTAGAAAAATAAACGACCCAATCAAAAAGTGGGCCAAAGAACTTAACAGACATTTCTCCAAAGAAGACATAAAAATGGCTAACAAACACATGAAAAGATGTTCAACATCACTCATTATCAGAGAAATGCAAATGAAAACCACAATGAGGTATGACTTTACACCAGTCAGAATGGCTGTAATCCAAAAATCTACAAGCAATAAATGCTGGAGAGGATGTGGAGAAAAGGGAACTCTCCTACACTGTTGGTGGGAATGCAAACTAGTACAGCCACTATGGAAAACAGTGTGGAGGTTCCTTAAAAAGCTGCAAATAGTCCTGCCATATGACCCAGCAATCCCACTGCTGGGCATATACACCGAGGAAACCAGAATTGAAAGAGCCACCTGTACCCCAGTGTTCATCGCTGCTTTATTTACAATAGCCAGGACATGGAAGCAACCTAGATGCCCATCAACTGACGAATGGATAAGAGAGCTGTGGTACATATACACAATGGAATATTACTCAGCATTAAAAAAAATTCATTTGAAGCAATTCTACTCAGATGGACCGAACTGGAGCCCATTATCCAGAGTGAAGTAAGCCAGAAGCAAAAACAACAATACAGTATATTAACACATATATATGGAATTTAGAAAGACAGTAACGAGAACCCAACATGCGAGACAGCAAAAGGAACGCAGATGTATAGAATAGACTCGTGGACTCTGTGAATGAGGGAAAGGGTGGGATGATATGGGAGAATGGCATTGAAACATGTTAATTATCATATGTCTAATCAATCGCCAGCCCAGGATTGATTCTCGGGGCTGGTGCATCAAGATTTCCCGGGGGGGAGGGAGGAGGGAGGGGAGAGGGAGGGGTTTCTGGTGGGGGAGCATATGTAAACCCATG
>ML663010.1:14587002-14598576 GCA_007570785.1 Antilocapra americana | reverse complement strand
TGCCCTCATCCACAGAGTCCATGAGTCTGTTCTATACGTCTCCGTTCCTTTTGCTGTCTCGCATGCAGGGTTCTCGCTGCCATCCTTCTAAATTCCATATATATGCGTTAGTATACTGTATTGTTGTTTTTCCTTCTGGCTTACTTCACTCTGGATAATAGGCTCCAGTTCCATCCACCTGAGTAGAACTGATTCAAATGAATTGTTTTTTTAATGCTGAGTAATATTCCATTGTGTATATGTACCACAGCTTTCTCATCCATTCGTCAGTTGATGGGCATCTAGGTTGCTTCCATGTCCTGGCTATTGTAAACAATGCGGCGATGAACATTAGGGTACACATGTCTCTTTCAATTCTGGTTTCCTCGGTGTGTATGCCCAGCAGTGGGATTGCTGGGTCATATGGCAGGTCTATTTGCAGTTTTTTAAGGAATCTGCACACTGTTTTCCATAGTAGCTGTACTAGTTTGCATTCCCACCAACAGTGAAACTTGAAAACTTTCTAACACCATACACAAAGATAAACTCAAAATGGATCAAAGATCTAAGCATAAGACCAGAAACTATAAAACTCCTAGAGGATAACATAGGCAAAACACTCTCTGCCATAACCCAAAGCGGGATCCTCTATGACCCACCTCCCAGAATATTGGAAATAAAAGCACGAATAAACAAATGGGACCTAATTAAAATTAAAAGCTTCTGCACAACAAAGGAAACTATAAGCAAGGTGAAAAGACAGCCTTCAGAATGGGAGAAAATAATAGCCAATGAAGCAACAGACAAACAATTAATCTCAAAAATATACAAGCAACTCCTGCAGCTCCATTCTAGAAAAATAAACAACCCAATTAAAAAGTGGGCCAAAGAACTTAACAGACATTTCTCCAAAGAAGATATAAAAATGGCTAACAAACACATGAAAAGATGCTCAACATCACTCATTATCAGAGAAATGCAAATCAAAACCACAATGAGGTACCACTTTACACCAGTCAGAATGGCTGCCATCCAAAAGTCTACAAGCAATAAATGCTGGAGAGGATGTGGAGAAAAGGGAACCCTCTTACACTGTTGGTGGGAATGCAAACTAGTACAGTGATTATTTCTTAAAGTAAAATTTATCTTTCTCTCCTTTTCTTTGACCCTTATAATGTGATAGTGCACTTAAAGTTGTCCCAGAGATCCCTTAATCTCTCCTCATTGTTTCTTTCTCCTTTCGCTTTGCTGTCCCAGTTGAGTGAGTTCCAGTGGTCTGTCTTCTAGTTTGCTTTTCTTTTGAAACATCTAATCCACTGTTGGTCCCATCTAGAGTACTTTTGATATAAGTTGTTATAATCTAAAGCTCTAATTCTTTATTAATCTCTTTCTTGAGGTTCTCATTGTGTCCCTCTGTTTTTCTCCTGAGTTCATTGTACATGCTTAGAATCGTTACTTTCAGCTCTTTGTCTGAAAGATTTCTGACCTTTAGTTATTTTTCTGAGATTATGTCTTATAATTCTGTTTGGAACGTATTCCTTTGTTTTCTCATTTTGTCTGACTCTCTATGTTTGTTTATTCTTATTAAGTGGATTAGCTACATCTCCTGGTCTTGCAAGAGTAGCTCTATATAGAAGATGTCCTATGGGAATCAGTAGTAGGTTCCTTCCTGGTTGTGAGAGACAGGTGGCCCAGGACTGCCCCCTGTGAGAGCTGCATATGTCCTCCCGTTGTAATTGGGTGTTGCAAGCCTACTCGTGTGTGTGAAGACCCCTGAAAGGCTCAAATGCATGTGTTTTTTAGATACTATGGTGTTAGGGAGAGCCCCCAGACCAAGGGGCCACTTTGGTGGGGCTTTGGTGTTGGCTGAGGGCTCCTGCAAGATCTGGAAGAATGGAGGTTACTTTGTAAAGGGCCTCTGGTGCTACCTGAGGGGACCTTCCAGGACTGGCAGGGTGAGGATCTGCTTTTGAAATGTGCCAGCTAAGTCTTCAGGTGAGCCTGGGGCAGGGGAAGAGATGCTACTGAGTGAGAAGGGGAGAGTCAGCTGGCCCAAACAAACCAAAACCCAAAGAAACCCTAAAACTGGCCCCTGTCAACTCTTATATACACAGAGAAAGTTCCAGCAGATCCCTGTGCTTGGGTACATGCCCTAAAATCAATCAATAAACTTCATGTATGACTGAGTTGCTTTTCAAACTTCTGCCTCTGTGCTAAGGCTTAGAGAGAGTGAGTTTTTGAGCCCGCTCATTACCAGGGTTTTCTCCACTTCCCACAGCCCTCCAGCTTTCTCAGCCGTAAGCCCCGAAGCCCCAAGTGCTCCAAGGCAGGCATTAGAAGGGGCTCATTTTCTTGGTCCCTGGACCAGGCAGTCAGATGTGTGGTTCGGAGCCCTTGCTGCTCAGGGAGGTCCTCTAAGACTGTTATTTCCCTCCTTCCTGTGGGTCACGGCACCTGAGTTGCGAGTCTTAGCCAGACCACATCTCTGTCTCTCCTACTCACCTCGACCTGGTTTTCCAAAATGTTTGGTTGTGATTTTTTTTCTGCTAGTCTTTGGTCATTCTCAGAGGTAGTTTCTTTGAGATAGTTGTAATTTGGGTACATCCCTGGGACGAGTCAAGTCCAGAATCTCCTACTCTGCCACTTTGTCCTGCCTCTCAAGGAAAAGAATTTATTTAAAATATATACATATTGGGACTTCCCTGATGGTCTAGTGGTAAAGACTCTGTGCTTACACTGCAGGAGGTGTGGATTTAATCCCTAGTCTGGAAACTGAGATCCCACTTGCCTGACACACAAAGATAAAGGAAAAAAAATAATTTAGGGAGAATTCCATTTAACTTCAGTTTTTGCTAAGAATGCACATATTTGATGTTAGTATATATTTAAACAAATTCTAGTCCTTTTCCAGACTTGTCACCTGAGGCAAATGCTAGGTTTACCAGTTCTAGTCACTTTCTTTAAAGGATTTCCTCTAAGCTCCCCACCTTGGAGGAAAAGTAATTAACCTCCTTATGACTGCTCCTTTCCTGTGTATTTCCTCTGCACACCAGTGTATAGTTATTTTCATATCCTCTTGCATAGTTGTTTGCATTCTGTCTCTAGCTTCACGAATGCCTGTAGGTATAATGATACCTGACTCACTGAGTTGCCATGAAGTTTATGTGAAAGAACATATGTTGATTCCTACCTCCTGGTCCTGTTACAGCTCTGGAGATTCGTAGGCAATAAGATACTTGGGAAAGGGAAAAGCTTGGGGAACCTACTTAGCCCACCATTGCTAAAAGGGGAATTCCCTATGAGTCTCCTTTGAGTGTTCTGGAATGTTTCTGTACATAGTGGTTTGTACTGGTGGCCAGCAGGCCACATGAAACTCAACGCCATGGTCTCTGGTTGCTGGAAAGTTTCATTTGTCTATTTATTGGTGTGATATGCTTTGTTTTGTTTAGAAAATAACCAATTGTCAGCATTTCTACATCAAAGGCTTTCATATAAAAATCTATATCTCCTGCCATATTTGGCTGCAGTGCTGTCTGGCTGAAGCTGAGTCAGAATACAGACTTGTATGTTTCCATGGATTGGATAGCAGACAATTCCTCTGCAGTTACAGAAGTGGAAATAGAGCATACAGTCATGGAAGTTTGTAGGGGAATACTTGTAGTAATGGAAGGTCGTACACTTTCCCTTCAGATGTCTTCTGCTTTCTTCATTAAAAAGGAAGTCATAATACCAGCTGAGAGGGGAGAGGGGTGGTGAAGGGGAAGTAGGGAAAGAGCATATTGCACTAGCAAACTGTCAGATTTCCACACCTCCTGAAGTGAGCAGAGAAAAGTCTAACTTTCATTTTCTATAACTCATTTAATACTTGTCTCAATACTCCACCCCATTTGGGGGGAAAGTGAAGCAACCGAGACTTATCTAAAAACTGCCAATGAACAGTTCCAGTGTAGTCTCTATAATGTAACATTTTCAATCAACTCACCATTTAGCTATCCATCAGAGCTGTTTTTCTCACCCTCCTCTTCCCAAACTAACATCCAAGTAATGGGGAAGATTTCAGAATTCACGGGAACATCCCATCCATCCAGATTGCCGTGCTTGTGCTGACCCCCATCGGGGGACGCTGGGTGTGATCCTGGGTGTGCCAGTTGTGTAACTGAAGAATACAAATTCCATTATTTTTATTCAGTCATGGTCTAGTGGGACTCCAACTTAGATCAGAGAAAGCCAGATATAGTTTCTTCACCAATCACATAGAATGTCCCACTTCCGGTTAGCCTTTCCAGCTTCCCCAGGTCAATATCCTTCAATCAGAGCATCCCTGAAGTGTCCCTGTATTCAACTAGCGAGATTTCCAACTCCCCTGCCTGGCTTTACATCTCTCCAAATGCAAGAGATAATGGCTACTCCCTTCCTAGAGCAGGTTCTAAATAAACAGCTGTTGCTTGTCTTCATGTCGGTGGTCTTCATTTACTTCCATAGTTCAAAACCTGTTGCTGTCACTTACGAGTGATGTTACTTTGCGCGTGTTTCTTGACCTCTGGGAGTCTTAGTTTCCTAATTCTGAGAGGGAGATGTTAGGGACACCTACCACGTAGAATCACGTTCAGTGAGTAAAATGCATGTAAAACTCCTAAAAAATGTCTGGTACACTGTAAGCCCATAATAGTTCTCAATCTTTGTGTTGATTATACGTATGTATTATTAGACCCGAGGAAATAAACTGAGAGAATAAAAGACTTGCTTGAAGTCCATGGAACTTCAATGTCTGAGTTGGGTGCAAACTCTGCTAGGTTCAAGCCTAGTGTTGCTTTTCTTAATTCAAGCAAACACTACTTTACATGAAGAGCACAATTAACAAATGTTTTCTAAATGAATGCAAGAAAGAATAGGTAAACAAGTGAGCAGAGTACATCTGTTACCTAAGTTGAAAGTACAAATATGGATAATTTAATCAACCAGAGTCTAGAATTCAATTGTATTGAATCTTGTGAAGAAGTAAATGATTTGAGAGTTGGAAAGTATATTACAGATCACTTAATTCTGTGGTTTTCAAACTCCACAATCATAGAGATTCAGAAAGTAAAAGCTTCTACTGTCATATTGAAATTATTAACAAAATCAAACTAAAGTCTAATCATAAGTCATTTTTTGGGTTTAAATGAGAGACTGAGAGAAATTTTCAATTCTGTCTTCAACTTGATTTTTCCTGCAAATATTGTTAACAATCTACCATATCAATCATAATTTTCAGGAAATGGGTAAATCATGATTAAAATAAGCCACTGAAATATTCTCATGAGACTCAAGTATTTTAGTTTGGATTCTCTGAAACGCAGATCCTGAGATAAGGATTTGTGTACAAGTAGTTTATTTGAGAGATAATACCAGGGAATACATAAAGAGATAGGAAGTGAGACAGCAACTAAGGTAGAGCCGATAGCATGGGTATTGATGACCATATCATTGCTATGGGAGACTGGGGCTCAGTTAATCTGGGGACACTCTGAGACACAGTGAGGAGAAGTCTACAGAATTGTCTCCACGAGGTTTGAGGAGTCTGAGACTTCAGTCCGTCTTGGACTGAGGGATGATAACTCCCATGAGCTCCTTGTTTGCATCTCTTACAGATTATAGGCTCTTTGATGACATGAGAACATTTCCAGCCAGAGAAGTGACAGGTATTCTTGGGAATTATCTGCAGAAGACCTTCAGGGTCTATAGCCTGGACAGGATGATGTCTGCTACACAAAGACTAAACTTGAAAAATACTGATTAAAATGTTTGTCTTAGATCTGTGTCTTTATTAAAGCTATTGATGTTATAAAAGGTAACAGATAAACTGGAGAAAAAATAAAGATGACCAGTGATATTATCATTCATGCATAAATTATACATAAGGAAAGAGATTACAAAAAGGCCGATAGAGAAAGAGGTAGAAATCAGTAAACTTAATTCATAAAACATATCATGGAAATGGTAAAAACACTGGGAAGGGAGTGGGGTTTGTTTCGTTAATCTAAAAAGTTAATTAAAACTGACATACAGATGTCTCTATACGAGGAAGACCTCGATGCTGGGAAAGATTCTGTTGAGGGCAGGGGAAGAAGGGGGAGACAGAGGATGAGATGGTTGGATGGCATCACCAATTCAATGGACATGAGTTTGAACAAACTCTCAGAGATAGTGAAGGACAGGACAGCCTGGCATGGTTCAGTCCATGGGGCCACAAAGATTTGGACAGTACTTAGCAACTGAACAACATAGATTTCTCAACTAGGCTGCCAAACATGCAGTGAATGGAGACTGATGAATACTATCTTTTGAAATGCAGTTTAGTCATCCAGGTCAAGGGCTTTTAGTTGTTCCTTCTCTTTGATTTAGTTATTCCACTTCTGAAAATACAAACCAGGGGAAAAATGGAAATATAGATATTGAAAAAAAAAAGCTCACATTTTTTCCTTGAAATCGAATGGCTTAAAAGATTAATTTACATGAACAATATCATGGAGATGGTTAGACATATCATAGATCTGTATGAAGTGTATTATGCAAGCATTTTACAATGAGTTTTCACTAACATGATGTCTTAGTCTCATTTGATAGAAAGTTCTGTACAGAATACAGGAAAGCTATGAAGACTTGATTGGTACCAACTACTGTCTTAAGTACTTTTATACATGGTAACGTAATCCTTTCAAGGGCCCAGTGATGTAACATTCTTACCATTCTTAGATAATGCTGAGTGCATTATCTAAGATTACACATATAGTCAATGTAGAATTGACAGTCTAACCCAGGCAAAGCAGGTACAAATCCTGCAAGACTCTCAACCAGCTCTTGATGGCTTTTCGCAGGAGCGTCCTGGAAGGACAACCTGAATTTAGGATCCTGGGCAGTGGAAGGAACTTGAAACTCTGTTTCTCTTGTCCTCTCTTCCTTTCTCCTCCCTCCCATCTCTTTTCCCTTCCTTCTTCCCTCCCTCCCTTCCTTGCTTCTCTGCTTCCTGTCTTTTCCTCTTTCCTCTCTGTGCAGAGCTGTCTCCACCAAGCTGCATTGTAGGATACCAGGTATTTTATGGACAAGACAACTCTTGTTGTATACCCACTCCAGGTTCAATTCATGGCCACTATAAATTAAAGCTAATCTAGAGCTCTCTGAGCAAAGAACTTCTATCAAGAAGTCATGGTTGTTATTAACAATACTATTTCTTAATGCTTGCTATTTAACACTATTAATGATACCTATTAAAATATCTCATGTTTACAATGGTTTAGACATCCATATTCCCCCCTATGGTTGCATTGCTGTAATAACCTTGTGAAGCACGTAGAACAGACATTAAAATCCATCCCATCTTTTCGGTAAAGAATATGAGGATTAGAGAGACTCCTGGAAACACATTTCTGACAAGATAAGCTCGATCAAACAGACTTGGGTTCAGATCCCATACCTCTCCTTCCTTTTGACTTTGAGCTGACTTTAAGCAGGACAGTGAGCCTCTTTCCATCACCTCTGTGAAATGAGAACATTTATTTATATGCAAACTCCTTTGGTTATTAGGAGATTTAAACAAGGTGATGCAGAAATTCCAAATGAAAAACCATTGTTCTTTGCTTTTATTTGTTTGGTTGGTTTGATTTACTTTGGTTTGTTTGTATACACATTGAAGAGAAGTTAGTATTATCTCTACTACCATACTAGTAGATGTTTCTATGATTCTTTGCACCTTATCGCTTTTAAAGGTGGAAAAGAACCATTTGTTTCCTTTTAGTTATTCAGAGTTGGCCCTACAAGAAAGGACTCACTGCCCAGAAGCAAGGAGTGTGATGATCCAAAAGCCTGCAGTAATTCATTTTTTCAGGATCTGCCTTGGTTTTCAAGTCAAATTCCTACTCTTCTTTAGCCAGACTCCAGCCAGTGGCCAAGCAAGTCAAGTAGCTGACATCAGCTCTTCCCAACAAAGCCCCCAGAAAGTTACAGAGCAAGAAAGTGGTTTAAGGGTTCAGGGATATATTTTTCCATTCCGTTCAAGACAGGCTTCCTCAAATGGGTAGTCTTTTCCAGAGTGTTCATTGGACTGAAAAAGGCTTTGTCAGTTCTAACTCAGCATGCTAATTGCATCTCAGCTGGTGCTTCCTAGGGGTCCTAGCCAAGTCACTGATCAATGCAGCTGGCAAAGACTAGGTTCTGGTGAAGGTTTCTGGACTCGGGTACTGTGGGCATTCTGTGCTGTGGGGTGTGTCATGTGCATTCAAGGATCTTTAGCAAGATCCTTGACCTCAACCCACTGAACCCTCACAGAAACTCCCCAAGTTGTGACGTTGTGGCAACCACAGTCGCCTTTGGACATTGCCTAGGACCCCACGTTGAGGATCACTGACTGAGCCGAATCCTTTTACTTTACCAAAGAGGAAATTAAACCCCAAAGTGCTAACTTTAGTTGCCCATTTTCACTAGCCAAATTAAAGACAGGACTGGGTCTAGAACCCAAATTAATGCTGTTTCTAATCTAGGACTTTTTCTAGATTTTGAATTAGAAAACAGAATTTATAAGAAAAACACTCTCGTCATCTACTTTCAAACTAGAATTTCCATAGGTGAAAAATCCAGAACAAAAGATACTTTCTTTTGTTCTTTTTCTTGTTTATACCTCTTGCGAAGAAGATGCCGTAACCTCTACCACACCACAGCCCTGAAAACAAAGTTCCTCTACCACCTGGGTTGCAGGTTTAAATTGCTTCTTCCTATTTGGTTGCATATGGAACAACATGAAAATCACTGTGGTTCTTATTATGTGTAAAACTAAACTAGTCCCCCATCGATGAAACATGTCTCCTCAGTATCTGTCCAATACCGACTAGCCTTTTAAATAAATTTCTGTGTATCGTTACCGTCTCTTATCTAGGCAAGATCCGAGACAGCAAAAGGAACACAGATGTATAGAATAGACTCGTGGACTTTGGGGATGAGGGTAAGGGTGGGATGATATGGGAGAAGGACATTGAAACAAGTTAATTATCATATGTCTAATCAATCGCCAGCCCAGGATTGATGCTCGGGGCTGGTGCAGCGAGATTTCCTGGGGGAGAGGGAGGAGGGAGGGGGGTTCTGGAGGGGAAGCATATGTAAACCCATGGTGATATCATGACATTGTATGGCAAAAACAATAAAAAAAAAAAAAGAAAAAAAAATAAAGATTCATAAAAAAAAAAAAAAATTCTGTGTATCTCTTTAAAAAAAAAATTTCCTTGGTATTCCACTCCCCTAGCTTCTCCACTAAAATGGGGAACTCTGTGTTTCTGTGGCATCCATCCTGTGGTCACTGTAGTCAGAAGGTACAGTTTTCTCTACTGCTGTCATCTCCTCGTCTGATTTTTCCCTTTGCCTTCTGAACTCTTTGAGCATGAGGACCTGAGCCTTTCAACATTTAATGTCTAATTACTGAATTCCTAACTGGGGAATGAATGAATGGATATTTAAGAGCTGCCAGATCACTGTTCAAGTAAAAGAATTATAAAAGGAAAGTCTTTTCCTCATTCTTTAGGAGTTTACTTTGTTCCTTACGCTAATCTTGACTATATTCACATCAAAGTTAACAGGAAAGTGTCTTGAAACACTTCTGTCAAATCAAATATATTTGAAAATGTTCAGGTCTGGTGTTTATTTCCATATTCTTCTAAACATAATGTGGGTGACTCTGTGTGACAGCTTCTGACCTTAGCACTTTTACCTCAGCTCACTTTTACCTTCTGCTCTGAGATTTCTAGACCTGATTATAGGGTAATGAATTTGTAATGCTGCACAGGAGAATCTGTTGCTGAATGACTGACAAAAATAATTCAAATTCTTTTCATAAACCACATTCTATTCTTCGCCAGACATTATTATGGAACAATAGTGATTACATTAGTCTCAGTAAAAAAAAAAGAACCTCTGTAAAGTAGGACTATGCTTATTCAAATATGTTTATCCAGGTATTTATTATAATAAGATAATAATCTTGCTGTGAATTAGCTATTGAGTGAGATGTTCTGGTTGTTTGTAAAGTTTAATTCCACACCAGAAAATAATCTTGGGAGGTAGTCACTGTAACAGCTAATGAATAAATATAAAGCTTATTTTCAGGCATTTACACATTAGGAAATTTAGATTTTAGCCCTCATTATTTTATCACTTTCAATATAAAATTATAGACAGGTTTTGCCTTGAAAAGGAAAATAATTTACATGCATCAATCACAATAATAAAGACAAGATTTAAAATTTCTTTTATATTAGTACTGGTGTACTATCTCAGCTTCCATTTGAAAGGGCAAAGAAGTATTTCTTTGGTACAATTAGTGTCAGTCTCATTGTTTGAATAGCAATGTGTGTTAAACAGTATTTAGTAAGCAATAGTGTTTACTTAGCACTGTGCTGAATGTTGGAGCATAAGGGCATTTACATATAAATAATTTTAAAATATGGTCATGACCATCAAAGACATTATACTGCAATTGAGAAGGTATAAAAAGGTGCATATATATATGTGTGTGCATGTGTGTGTGTGTGTGTGTGTATATATATATATAATACAACAAATGCAGAAATGTGTTAGTTGACATTTTTATTTGTACTTGTAAGTTTATTGAGTCTAAGAGGTATAATTCAGGAAGGGACATGATACAACAGTTTGGGAGTCTTGGACTGAATCCTAGGTTCATCATTACTAGCTGTGTGACTTTACACATTTTATACAAATTTTCTAGCCCAGTGATTGTCAAACTGCTGCACATCTGAATCACCTAAGGTGGCTTTAAAAGTCCCTGCATTCAGACATCAGAATTTTGTTAAAACTTAGATTTCAGGGTGACTTCAGTGAGCATCCAAGATAGAGAACGATTAATCTATTTCTCAAACTTTAATGTGAATACCAATTGCCTTGTTCACTAGGGGAAATTCAGGTGATCATTCAGGAGGCCTGGCATGGGGCCTGAGATTTTGCATTTCTCAGAGGCTACGAGGTGAGATTAACCCTACCTGCCCTGTGGTTATGCTGTAAGTGGGAAAGTTCTGGCCGACGATTATATCCCCCGAAAATAGAGATAACCTTCGGGAAAACTGGTGGAAGGACTACTCATCAGGCGCCATGCCAGGCGTAAGACACATGTGTCTTATAAAGCTGATTTCAACTCCACTTCCCTCAAAATATTGACACAATTAGGGAGACTCATCCCTTTCTAAGATGGATTATATCTGAATCTTAAAAATTTTGTTTGAAATTTCTTCTCTTACTCTCTTAATTAGGGAAAGGCTAGTCATTGATCTTGGCTCTGAAGTTTTTACAACCTCTTCTGCCCACACCTACCATACTCTAGCTCCAGGGTTCTCCATATTGGAATCTCCTGGGACCATTCCATGGCCTACCCAGTGCCTGAGCCCCCCACTAGACAAATTATTCAATATCTCTGAGGATGATTCCAATATGCTGCTCTGGTTGAATGCCACTGTTCATCTGGTTTTCTATGTTCCAATTACTTGATCTTTGATCCACTTCAGTTCAATTCAGTTCAGTTACTCAGTCGTGTGCGACTCTATGCAACCCCATGAACCG
>ML663010.1:14496778-14586602 GCA_007570785.1 Antilocapra americana | reverse complement strand
TGTGTGTGTGTGTGTGTGTGTATATATATATATATAATACAACAAATGCAGAAATGTGTTAGTTGACATTTTTATTTGTACTTGTAAGTTTATTGAGTCTAAGAGGTATAATTCAGGAAGGGACATGATACAACAGTTTGGGAGTCTTGGACTGAATCCTAGGTTCATCATTACTAGCTGTGTGACTTTACACATTTTATACAAATTTTCTAGCCCGGTGATTGTCAAACTGCTGCACATCTGAATCACCTAAGGTGGCTTTAAAAGTCCCTGCATTCAGACATCAGAATTTTGTTAAAACTTAGATTTCAGGGTGACTTCAGTGAGCATCCAAGATAGAGAACGATTAATCTATTTCTCAAACTTTAATGTGAATACCAATTGCCTTGTTCACTAGGGGAAATTCAGGTGATCATTCAGGAGGCCTGGCATGGGGCCTGAGATTTTGCATTTCTCAGAGGCTACGAGGTGAGATTAACCCTACCTGCCCTGTGGTTATGCTGTAAGTGGGAAAGTTCTGGCCGATGATTATATCCCCCGAAAATAGAGATAACCTTCGGGAGAACTGGTGGAAGGACTACTCATCAGGCGCCGTGCCAGGCGTGAGACACATGTGTCTTATAAAGCTGATTTCAACTCCACTTCCCTCAAAATATTGACACAATTAGGGAGACTCATCCCTTTCTAAGATGGATTATATCTGAATCTTAAAAATTTTGTTTGAAATTTCTTCTCTTACTCTCTTAATTAGGGAAAGGCTAGTCATTGATCCTGGCTCTGAAGTTTTTACAACCTCTTCTGCCCACACCTACCATACTCTAGCTCCAGGGTTCTCCATATTGGAATCTCCTGGGACCATTCCATGGCCTACCCAGTGCCTGAGCCCCCCACTAGACAAATTATTCAATATCTCTGAGGATGATTCCAATATGCTGCTCTGGTTGAATGCCACTGTTCATCTGGTTTTCTATGTTCCAATTACTTGATCTTTGATCCACTTCAGTTCAATTCAGTTCAGTTACTCAGTCGTGTGCGACTCTATGCAACCCCATGAACCGCAGCACCCAGGCCTCCCTGTCCATCACCAACTCCCGGAGTCCAGCCAAACTCATGTCCATCAAGTCAGTGATGCCATCCAGCCATCTCATCCTCTGTCGTCCCCTTCTCCTCCTGCCCCCAATCCTTCCCAGCATCAGGGTCTTTTCCAATGAGTCACCTCTTCGCATGAAGTGGTCAAAGTGTTGGAGTTTCAGCTTCAACATCAATCCTTCCAATGAACACCTAGGACTGATCTCCTTTAGGCTGGACTTGTTGGATCTCCTTGCAGTGCAAGGGACTCTCAAGAGTCTTCTCCAACACCACAGTTCAAAAACCTCAATTCTTCGGCACTCAGCCTCCTTCACTGTCCAACTCTCACATCCATACATGACTACTGGAAAAACCATAGCCTTGACTAACTCAATGAAACTAAGGCATGCCGTATGGGGCCACCCAAGACGGAAGGGTCCTGGTGGAGCGGTCTGACAGAATGTGGTCCACTGGAGAAGGGAATGGCAAACCACTTCAGTATTTTTGCCTTGAGAACCCCATGAACAGTATTGATCCACTTAGCATGCATTGAACTTCTCCATGCCAGCATTGTGCTAGGCAGCGGGACTGATTAAAAAAAAAAAAAGAGTGATAAAAAGCAATCATCTATGAGTGCCTTGGTTGTTGTTCTTGTTGTGCTTAGCCATGTGTGACTCATTGTGACCCCATGGACTGTAGCTCACCAGGTTCCTCTGCCCATGGAATGTTCCAGACAAGAATACTGAAGTGGGTTGTCATTTCGTACTCTAGGGCATCTTCCCCATTGAAAAGACATGTGAAGATGTGGACCCAACCCACATTTCTTGTGTCATCGCGTGGATTCTTTACCATTTGTGCCACCTGGGGAGAAAGGTCATGGACCTTGTCAAGTGTGCTGTGTGCTAGGTCACTCAGTTGTGTCCAGCTCTTTGAAACCCGTGGACTGCAGTCCCCCAGGCCACTCTGTTAGTGGGGATTCTCCAGGCAAGAATACTCGAGTGGGTTGCCATGCCCTCCTCCAGGGGATCTTCCCAACCCAGGGATCGAACCCATGTGTCCTGCATTGCAGACACATTACTGTCTGAGACACAGGGAGGCCCAACTGGTCCAGGGTCTCAAGCTAATGAGTGGGGATTCAGACTCCAAGCTCTTACTCACAGGACTGTGGGAAACACAGAAGATGTAGTTTTAAAGTTGGAATGTGTTCCGTATAATTCTCCATCTTGGATTTCTTTTATATATATATACATGTATATATTACTGGTTTATATATATATGTACATATATTTATATATGTATATATTACTGGTTTATCTGCTCAGATACAGTGCGAAATCCTTAAGTCAGAATCATATTTTTCAATGATATGACTGAACCTTTTTTTAACCTAGAACTAGCACAACATTGAAAACAAAGTCTTTTCTCATTTTAGCTCTTCCTCTCCTCTCTTTCTCTCTGTGTATCATATATATACATACACACATATATACACTTTTATGTTTATATTTAAACTATCTTTTAGACTTCAAGTGTATAGAATTGTGCTACGTCTTTTGTTCAAATCCTCTTTTTAATTTTATCATTTTTCTCCTCCAATCTACATCTTCATTCTTATCTTCTTCTTTGTTCTAATGCACTTAATATATCCCCTTTCATTCTGTTAATACTTTTCATGTGTTTTATAGATATTGATATACTAAAATTAAAGCATATTCCTGTTCTGTGCATTTTATATTTTTATAAATGATAAGAAAGAAAATAAAGTCACTCAGTCGTGTCCAACTCTTTGTGACCCCATGGACTGTAGCCTACCAGGGTCCTCCGTCCATGGCGATTGTCCAGGCAAGAATACTGGAGTGGGTTGCCATTGAGTTCTCCAGCAGATCTTCCGACCCAGGGATCAAACCCAGGTCTCCAGCATTGCAGGCAGAGTTACCATCTGAGCCACTGGGAAGCCCAAGTGATATTTTACTGTAAATGGTACGATTTTGTTAAAGTTTCTTTGAGCGTGTTTTTGGATCTATCCAGGTTGCCAAATTTAAACCTAGTTTATCATTTCTGTTTATAGCATGATATCCTACTTATACATTTCCCTTTTTAAGTAAAAACCTAACTCCATTTAACCATGGTTTTAATTACAGAGGAAAAGCTGCTGATACATCTTATTGCAACATAAAATGCCAGAGTTTTATTGATATTCCCACACAGAGGGAGGGATGTAAGGCCAAACTTAATATCTCTAAAGCAGTTTGATCTCTAAAAGAACAGTGTCAGTTTACTCTCCCACAGTAATTCCAGTTATTCACATCTTTAGTGTGTGATTTAAAAAAATTGTCATTCCAATTGCTATTAAATGCTATTTTATTGTTTTGTTTTATGCTTTTCATATTACCAGAGTGTGAACATCTCAGTGTATCTATTAGCCATTTGTTTCTTCTTATCAGTTTCATATACCCTACTCAAAAACTAATTCATTTATTGAAATTTTCTTAAAGACTTGTGAAAGTTCTTTGTGTTAACCTCTTTAGACTTTGTGACAGTCTTACTCAAATATGTCACCAGTCAGGTGTCTTTCTATAATATTCTTTTCTAATGAGAAGTAATAGTTGGATATGGAATTTAGGTTGATGTTATTTTCTGTTTGTTTTCATTGTCTCCTAGTGTCTACTGTCACTAAGTTTCTGTCAGAGAAATTGTTCTTCACTTGCATGTAACCTACATTGTCCTCTCTGATTTCATTTAAAATATTTTTTGCCTTTGATATTTGGTAAATTCATTATAATGTATTCCTTTGACTTCTATGATTTTTTACTTATCAAGATTCTTTATGCTCCTTAATCTAGATACTTATGACCATCGTCAATTCTAGAAAAAAATGTGGAAATTTTGTAAATTATGTCACAAAAATTGCTCCAAACATCCATTTATGAACTCTCTTAGACTTTAGACTTTGGATATCCTTATGGCAAATCTTGATTTTCCTCTTTCCTTCTTATGCTTTTCATACATTTTTTGAAATGGATTATATGTTAATTATTCAATTCTATTTTCCAGTTAACATTACTTTCGATTGTGTCTATTTAAAAATGTAATGCATACATTAAGATTTAAAAGATTTTCCAGCTGTTCTTTTTTAATTCTAGTAGTTCTGTTTATTTTTCAACTTTTCCTATTCTTTATCCAAATTACTTTTTTATACTTTTTATGAAATCATTTTGTTTGTGAAATTTATAAACATATTTTATATAGTCTTTATTCAGTTTATTGTTTAAATTTTAAAAATATTTGGTTTTATGCCACTTATATACTATGTCTGCTGAATTGTCATTCATGATGAAAATGTTACTTAAGTGTTTTGTAATATTGTAAAATGGGCTTAGTTTTATTGTATTTATGGAAATGACCCCAATGCAACTCTGCTAATGCTTATAGTAAGAGTTATGCCAGCAATATCATTAGCCTTGGCAAGGTTTTATGCTAATTTCAGGTTCCAGTGACAACCATGGTGTATTTAAACTCAGTACATGGAACAGGGAACCTGAAATTTCAGCAGTGCCTATGTTTTTCCTTCCCAAATTTCTAGTTGTGATGAGCTTCCCTGATAGCTCAGTTGGTAAGGAATCTGCCTACAATGTAGGAGACCTCAGTTCAATTCCTAGGTTGAGGAGATCTGCTGGTAAAGGGATAGTCTACCCACTCCAGTATTCTTGGGCTTTCCTTGTGGCTCAGCTGGTAAAGAATCCTTCTGTGGGAGACCTGGCTTCGATCCCTGGATTGTGAAGATTCTCTTGGAGAAGAAAAAGGCTACCCACTACAGTATTTTGGCCTGGAGAATTCCATGGACTGTGTAGTCCATGAGGTTGCAAAGTGTCCGACATAACTGACCCACTTTCACTTTTTGTGTTTCCTCATTGGTTTTCTGTACTGTGAGGATTTTCTAGTCTGTCTTTCTATTGAGAGTGAAACCCTTATGGGTTTTCAGCTTTATAGAGGGTCCCACATTTGCCTCATGCAGAACCAAACCTTTCCCACTATTTCTGTGTAAACTTTAAAGAATATCGACATCCTCCCCACAGGCCCAAATCTCTGCACTTATCCGGAACAGCTGCAATATTAGTATGCCCAGTTATATCTCTGTGATTCATTTTTCCTAGTTCCAAGGAATTTTTTCTTTACCTGTGTCAATTGTTTATTTTAAAGTGGCAGTATTTTATCCTACATTCCCAAGTATTTGTTGCAAAATTTTCTTTTTTTGTCAGTAGTTCTGCTAAATATAAAGCTATCACTGTAAGTTTTTGATATCAAGGTTAAAATAATATTGTAAAGTATCTGAGGCAAGAGTAAAGTTTCAAAAAATGCAAAGGTACTGTACTGTTCCTTGGATATTTTGATGGTATAGTTCATGTTAAGGGACGTGGTAGAGGAAGGAGAGCTGGTGTCGATTGAAAAGATGATACCTAATCTAAGTAAACCTTTTTGGTCCAGCGCTCTCCAGCACAAGGGCAATGTTCCCATAAGTTTACCCCATTGCTTCAAGCATTTCCTTCTTTACTGCATGCACTGGCATGAGTCAGACCATGATGAGAAGAGAAAGTGCAGAGCTAGAGAGTTCTTTCCTGAATTTTCCTTATATATGTCACTTGGTAGTATTTTATTATTGGCTACTGTTTCTTTCTCACACCTGGATATCTCCAAATATTTCCCAAAGGTTTCATACAATTCCATCAACTTTTCTCTCTCTTTCATAGTATTTTCTGCCTTTGAGGTCTAAGACCAGCCAGCAACCCAGTTAGTTTTCCATCCAGTTTAGAATAGCTCAAATATCTGTTAATCAGTCAGTTATTGCAAGAGGGGTTAGTGACTGTCAATTATTAGTCATGGAGGAGTATATATATAAATCAAGATGCTATTAGGTAAAAATGGTACATGATGAGAAAACATTTCTTAATGCCCATGCTATTGGTGAAAGGCACCTAGTGAGAACCACACTTGACAAATTTAATGGGGTATTGTTTCTATGGAAGACATCTGTTCATTTGTATTAGTAAGTATTTATAGAATATCTTACTGTGTTAGTGATGCCATAATGACGTGCTTTTAGTCCCAGTACCCATTTTCATTAACTCCCTCCACATTCTTTGAACTAGATATCACGTTATTCTCAAAATTATGTAAAATTCTTTACAGGTGAGATTTCAAAGCCTGCCATATTACCACAATGTCAGTCCAAATATTTCCCCATGTAGAATGAGAAGCACTGTATTTTATATGCCCTTGACTTTATAAGTTATTGTCATTACTCAGTCACTCAGTCACGTGGAACTCTTTTGACCCCTTGGATTGCAGCACTCCAGGCTTCCCCATCCTTGATTATATCCTGGATTACAACAAATGAAAACATATACGACTTTTTCACAAAAAGAATAGTGTTTACTGGGGCAAATAGTTATCACAGAATTAAGTAATAATAGTTGTGATTGGGACATTTGGAAAAATACACAAGTTTGGCTTATATGCATCCTGTATTCATGTATTTTTGACTGATTATTTGAATTATGGCTATCCTGAAAGGACACTCTCTATTTTGATTTGTCAGTACTCATGATTTACTGATTATTAAATGTTTTTATTATCTCCTCTGTTAGGTTGCTCTGCAAATTCAGGGAAGCATCACTTGAGTTTGTCAGCCACTGGTTGTTCTTCTACTCCTTTCCACTCAACACAAAAATGTAGGGGATTTTTCATAGATAGACCAGTTTATGGATTGCATGGGACCTATGCAGTCCAATACCATGGCCCAAGGCACATCTGGCTATTAAATACTTGGAATATTTCTTGTTCCAACTGAGATGGGCTATATGTGTCAACTGTACATCACATTTTGAACACAGTAGATTGAATATATCTCATGAATTATTTTGTATTGGTTACATGCTAAAATAATACTATCCTGGATACATTAGGTTAAATAAAGTATAACATTAAAATTGATTATAGCTATTTCTTTTTTTATCTTTTTTAATGTGGCTATAAGAAAATTTAAGATTACACATATGGTTTATAACATATTTTTATTTCAAAGCATTGTATTAGACTTGAGATTTAACAAAGAAATTATATTTAAATTCCCTCATTTTGTAGTTTTGCCAAATGAAATCAGGCAATGGGAAGAGTTACCCAAGAACATAGAATGGGGTGATATCAGAAATAAGTTTGTGGCCTGAGCTTTGCTGTCTAATGCCTTCTTGCACATTCACCATTGCTTTTAAGGTTAGATCTTATCTTCAAAGGAAAACATATCAATATAAAAATTGTTAGTGATATGAAATGATATCTCTTGAACATTTACCATAAAATGTTTTTTAAGGAAAACTAAACTGGAATCATAAATGTTTGTCTGCTTATCATTTTCTTTAATCAGATTTTTCAGGAAATTGAACTATTCAGTATAAACCCTTTTGATTCATTATGAAAAAAAGAGCTTCAGATATTTAACAATTGTATAGTTGTTGAACTATGTGGATATAAGAAAACATATAATCAAGTAATCTGAAATTGTAAATTATCCCAATTCAGTTATAAGTTTGTGATTTCATATATCTTTTGAAAGGACAAGGTGAGAGAGTTTTCCTTCATGATTATTTCTTATATGTTTATAATTTAATTGAAATTTTATATTCCTAGACCTATATCCATTTCCCACTTAGTACATTGTCTATAAACATGTTCAGTTTTAATATATGAAAAATAATGAAACATGATATATAAATAATAGCATAATTGTAACTTTGTTTATTATATGCTTATTTAAATGAAATTAGATAGAATACATACATTTGAAATCTTTGGAAACTAACACTGAGTTCAAAGATAAAAAGGAAACAATTATTTAGAAATACCATGACAGGTTGTTTTGAGCAATTGAAAAGTACTGTGTGAGGAGTTGTGATCATCTGGTGTTAGCAGGACACCTCTATTCCAAGAAACTGGCTCACAGCTCATGGTTTTATCCTTTCACAAAAAGAAAGGTAGGCATTGACACTCTAAGGTAGTCTCGTGAAACCTTCAGAAACACAGTCTTCTTCCAACTCTCAATTCCACCATTCCTGGGTTGTGTGTTTTATCCTCACGATCCAAGTAAACCAGTGAAACTCCAGATATCAAAGCTGTGCTTCAGAAAGCCAATGGGAGAAAAAGCATAAATATGATAGTTGTATCATTACTGCCTTTAAAGAGAAGTCCATGCATTCTCATATGACAACTCCACTTAAAACTCGTTGGCCAGAACTCCGTCACATGAACACATTTCTGTGTGCAAAGACTGAAAAATTGTCTGTGTGTGCGTCTGGGCAGGAAAAACACTGCTAAACATTGCTGTTCTTTTTTAAATCAGCATTTTTGTTTAATAAAGGAATATGAGAAGTAGATTCTCAGGTCAGCCAGTAGCGGACCATCCTGTGATGTATACATTTCTCTCCCAATATCTATGTATACACTGGGGAAGGAAAATGGCAATCCAATCCAGTATTCTTACCTGGAGAATTCCACGGACAGAGGAACCTGGTGGGCTACAGTCCGTGGGGTCAGAAAGAGTCAGACAGGACTGAGTAACTAAAAAACTACAACAAAGGCATATACCACCTCCCTCAGCTTCAAAACTGTACATAGCTTCTGTATCCACACAAAATCAAAGAAATCTGAGTGGTGGACTGTCCTTTCCCGCAGATTCTGATATAATTTTGTGTAATCTAAAGACCAATAGATTAAAAATGTCATTCAGTGCTAAAGCATCTAATATATAAAATGTAAGAAAGAAAATTTAAACTCCCTTTTCAGTAAAAGAGAGAATATGAAAGTTAAGGGTAGTCAAGGGTAAACCACAATGATCAAATCTGATGGGCAGGAACAGTGAAAGCTTCTTACTCTGGTTCTGTCATTCAAAAAGGTCTTCACTATCCATTAATCTCCAAGTCTATATTTTAGAGGGGAATTAGAAAACATGCCCTTCTTGAGGGGCTATATCCTTCAGTGCAAGATTAAGAAAACAAAATTTTTACTTTTTAGGATTGATAATCAAAGGTTACAGTTTTGGTGGAGGCTTCCCACTGGGGACTAGTGGTAAAGAACCCATCTGCCAATGCAGGAGACATAAGAGATGTGGGTATGATCCCTGGATTGGGAAGATCCCCTGGAGGAGGGTATGGCAACCCACTTCGATATTCTTGCCTGGAGAATCCTATGGACAGAGGAGCCTGGTGGGCTACAGTCTATGGAGTCGCAAAGAGTTGGACACAACTGAAGCAACTTACTATGCATGGAAATGCACACTATTTTGGTAGCATAATTCCCTTAAACTTTGTTAATCATCGGGCTTATTTTCTCCTAGCCCATCCCATAGTAAATAACCACATCCAACAGTCTCATCTAAGGTGTTTTAAGCCAATCTTGTTTCAAATAATCAGTCTGTATACAGTGTGAAACTGATGCCAATTGGATGAATGAAATCCCAAGAAAGCCCTGTTAGCCATCTTGTACTACTGATGCTCTGTCATGTAGCAAAAGGGAATATTTATCTTGCATTGTTTGAAGGCAAAACCATATCTAGGAGAAGTAGTTTTTTAGGATGGCAGGTATTGATGAAACCTGAAAGAAAATCAAAACTGAAGTGAAGCAAAATAAACACTCTTTCCAATCATTGGAACTGCTTCAAGTCTGGAAGTTTGCCTGGAGAGGTTCCTTCACTAGTTTTCAAGCCTGTTAAGGAGGACTTTTCAGTGTGGGAGGTTAAATTAGATCATCTCTAAGGTTTCATCTAACCCTGCCTTGCATATTTCTCTGATTGTATGAAACCAAAGACAAGGATTGGACAAGTATTGATTCAGTAGAACCCAGAGAGGAATGCAGCAACTATAGAAACATACCAGATTGTCTTGCAAGCTGCCATGAAAGATTTATGCTGCTCCCATAGAGCAGCCAAAAAGCTAAAATTGTTCAATCTTCATTTTCTAGTTGACCCTGTGATCTATTTGACATCCTGATACAGGGTGTTTAGGGCCATTTGATCTACTTTGGATTCCTGTCCAAGGGAGTTACATGAAATGAAAGGTCTCTATATACATTTCATTTTATTCTTTAGGAAATATATTTTGTTCTACAGAAAATGTGGTTGTTTTTTTTTTTTGTAAATGTATGTTTAGTAAGTTTTGGGATTTGTGTTGATTGGTGGAATAAGAGCACAGTTGTTTTTAGTGATATCTGAATCCATGCTGCTATGTTTGGAAGTTTTCTTTTTCTGTTGCTTTGACTGTTCACATGAACAGTGTGTGAATTTCATGTCTGCACTTGTCTTTAAATCCAGAGATTTTGGGCTCAGTTCTTTAATAAGTATGTAGTACTATGAAACATGTTAAAAATAATTCTGTTTTCAACAAGGTACATGGGACAGTCAAGAACTGAATGAGTGTGTCCGAGGAGAAAGACAGACTTACCTACTCATTCAGCACATATTCACTGGAGTTCTTGCATACCTGCCTTGGTCAGTCGCTGGCCCTGAAGGGGAAATGGTACACGAGTCAGACATAGCCTGTCTTTCAAGTTCACTAACTCGGCACCTGAGGAGCAATGTAAGATAAAGTGTGAAAATGTGCTGATAGAGGGAGAAATGGTTACTATGGAGAACACAGAAAGGGACCCTAACCTAGATTCAGCAAGTCAGAAAGCAGTGCCATGTTGAGGCGTGAGTAGGAAGAGAGAAGAGTGAAAACACAGGGCTTAACTGGTTTCCCAAGTCTCCCGCTATCTCGGTCCTAATTTAACACTAATGATCAGGGCAGGTTGGGTTTTTCTGGGGCCTAAAGTTCGTAATATGTTTAATGGCTTTCTTTAAAGGAAAAATACAAAATTATAAATACAAAATAGGGTACAAAACCAAGTGGCTATTTCAAATGAAAAAAGCAATCACATGTACAACTATATTAAATAACATAATACAGATAATTAGGATCTTTATCTCTTGTTACTCAGCTTTTTTTATAAGAGTAGGCTTGGAAATATTCTGACTCTGACTTTCTAAAAGTCCATAATTTGTCTACTATCTGTGTCTCTACTAAAGTAGGACTATTTCTGAGATTCAAATATGAAGTGAATTTTCTAAATGCCTAACACATATTGTGGGGTGGAAAAGTCAGGGTCCCTGGATATCTTTTTAAGTATACTCAGTAAATTGCAAACAATTTTTTCATGAAAGCATGATTTGTCTGAGATTTTACTCCTCTGACAAAAATCAAGCTTAACTTTCTTTTGCTTGTGATGTTAACTTGTTTTCACAGCTATAAGAACTCTAAGAATGAAATTAGAGGTTCATTGTTAACAGATATTGAAAGAGGTCTGTATACCTGGCAGAACAGTGCAGTTGAACATTTTTTAATTTATGATGTTAAAAGTAGCTTTTCTGTCAAGATCCTGGAGCTGATCTACCACCAAAATGACATAGCTTGCCATAAAAATAGAAGTGGTATTAATATCTCAGTTACCTTTTACCACCATATACTCCAGTAAGGGGCACATCATCTCAGGGATGAGAAAAAAGTATTCATTCATTCAAATAATACTTAATGGGCACTACTATATGCTAGGAATGTGAAAAAGACAAACAAAATCTCTAACCTTGACAAATTTACATTCTCAAACAGATAATGAATGTATTTATATTTATTTCATGTAGTGATGGTACTCTGAGAAAATGAAACAGAGTAATGTTATAAACAGGGATAAATGGGAGTTGATTGTATAAGGAGGTCAGGATTTCTCTCTGAGCTAGCATATTTAGAAATTAATAGCATAGATAGACATTACTTTGTGTTTTGTGAGTGCAGAATTTTGAGTAAAGTAGAATTGCTCAGTGAATTTTATGCAGTTACTTTCTCTGATTGTCTGAGCAACATATATTCTAGTGTCTCAGAAGATGATGGTGGTGGTTTAGTCACTCAGTCATGTCTGACTCTCATGGCCCCTTGGACAGCAGCCTGCCAGGCTCCTCTGTCCATGGGATTCTTCAGGCAAGAATACTGGAGTGGGATGCCATTTCCTTCTCCAGAGGATCTTCCCACCCCAGGGATCAAACTCAGGTCTCCTACATTGCAGGCAGATTCTTTGCCAACTGAGCTTAAGATAGTTCTGATTCAGACAATGTGAATATTAGACCAACAAAAAAGACAAAAAAATCTCGGTGATCCAGTCTGATTCAGAAAGTGAAAATGAAACGCAGTGCTAGGAGAGAAAGCTGCTTTGCTTCTACAGAAGAGTGGATTGAAGACAATATTTCACAAAAATTAGGAGACTTTACAGGTGTGTCAGGTGTAACTATTGAATGTAATAACCGTCAAAGTGTTAGTGAAATAACAGATTTAATTTGGGGCCAGTCAAAAGGAAGATCACTGGCCACAGGCATTGGTTTTGCAGAAATATCCCAGTCAATATTTCATTGACTGAAAATGAAATCCTATTGTTCAGCTGAATTCAGATCCTCTAACAAATATATCCACTCCCTTAGCTTGTTTACATCGCTGGATTTTTTCCCTAACATTGAATATTTATAGACTAATAGAAGATGCTATTTCAAAGACTAGTAATGCATTTTCTGAAATTTTTGTTAAAAGGAACTTTATTAATTTCAAAATATAAAACAATTATCAATTGCAGTTACAGATGTTCTGAAAGATATCAATATAGGTTCAGGTAGTCATGGAAGTAGGTGTAGGTATCAGTTCAGTTCAATCACTCAGTCAAGTCCAACTCTTTGCAACACCATGGACTGCAGCATGCCAGGCCTCCCTGTCCATCACCAACTCTCAGAACTTGCTCAAACTCATGTCCGTCAGGTTGGTGATGCCATCCAATTATCTCACCCTCTGTCGTCCCCTTCTCCTCCTGAATTCAATCTTTCCAGCATCAGGATCTTTTCCAGTGACTCAGTTCTTCACATCATGTGGCTAAAATACTGGAGTTTCAGCTTCAGCGTCAGTCCTTCAAATGAATATTCAGGACTGATTTCCTTTAGGATGGACTGGTTGGATCTCCTTGCTGTCCAAGGGACTGTCAAGAGTCTTCTCCAACACCACAGTTCAAAAGGTATAGGTATAGATATATGCAACTGCTTCCAAAAATCAGTCTCTATACTTTTTCTACTTGAATCATTGCAGATGAAAAACGGTTCATCATCATTGATCTAATTCAGTGTCCAGATTCATAGATAGGTAAACATAGGCCCATTGAGGTGAGTGAGCAAACTGACAAATGAGGTATAAGAACATACTATTCTTTTCCTCATATTCTGACCATTTTCATGAGGACAGATGAAGGGAGAGGAGTGTACTTTGTGATAGCATAGGGATTTGCTCTGTGCTGGTGAGATGACTATCATGCAAGTGGAGAAACATTAGCTTAGTTACCAAGGCAGAAATTTTCATTATGGGTGAGGGGACTTTGAAGTGCAAAACCAAAGTCCTCATCTGGTGAAGGTGACCATGCACTCCAGACTTGACTGTTCCATTTGGTACATTTTTCTCTACTCCCTTATTGTTGATGTTCAGTTGCTCAGTCATGTCTGACTCTGCAACCCCATGGGCTGCAGCACACCAGGCTTCCTTCCCTGTCCTTTACTATCGTCTGGTGTTTGCTCAGACTCATGTCCATTGAGTTGATGACACCATCCAACCATCTCAATCTCTGTTGCCCCCTTCTCTATTCCCTAGGCATGCACAATCCATTTTTCATGGTTTTGAAGGAACATTCCCCACCCCTGCCCCTGGGGGAAAGGTTGCTCCTGGAAAAGGAAACAAACAAATCTTACTGTTGCTGATGAAAATGAAGAGCTCTGAAAGCATATTGTTAGCAGCAATTAAAGGTATTATCAAGGAAATTGAATGTTCTAGTGGCAATGAAAATTCAGTTTTCATTGAATTTCATTTCAAATTTCATTGGTTGGATTTATTATAAGAGAAGTGATGTCATATCCACTATTCCTATAATGAGTTCAATATATAGTGACAATATCCTGGGGAGAGATGTCAGATTCTGTGTCGTAGTGAGAAAGGTAAGTGTAGCCAGCAGAGATTTAAATTGAACATAAATATTTATAAAGCAGAAAAGAAGTACAAGTGACAGACGATATCCCCTTATCAAAGTGTCAAGTGGCAGCCCAATCAGAATTTGAAATGTGAGGACCCAACCTGAAGTCATTACTGGAGCTATTGAGAGTATAAATGTTGATTGAAATACAATAAAGGGTCTTATTGAAAGTGCAGGAGCGCTGATTGAAGGTCAACCTTTGCTCCAAAAGCAACTACAACAGAACAGATTAATAGCAGGTCTTGAGATGGAGGTGAGAGGAGAGAGGAATAGTGCTGGAAAGAGAAAGAAGAGGGGAAATAGAAAACAGCCACCCAACTTTCTATTTGAAACATCAGCTATTTAAGGATTCCTAATCTCAGGCCATTGACCTGAAATCTAAAAACAGACAGAAAGGAATCTCTGAGAATTCTTTTGACTTTGAAGATGAGACTGCAAAATATTTACTTCCCATCTAACTTTTGTGGTTTATTGTTGCATTCATAAAAGAAATATTCCATTTGAGTTTCTAGGAGGCTGCCTTTTGAACTCCTAATGACTCATTCAATCACCATGCATGGATTTTATGAAAGCTGCATGAGGATAGTGATTAGAAGAAAGGGAGAAAAGTTCCGTTCATTCATTTTTTCCCAACAATATAATAAATCAGCTTAAAGGAAATTTGCCAGGAAAGTCATTTGAACCTATTCAAAAAGAGGGCAACCCAGAATGACCCATCTATTCAGGATTTATAGTTGTGTTTAAAAACTTAACTAGCATGGGGCCTTGAGCAAGGGTTATAGAGGTCAGTACGTCAAAGCAGGATCATTCATTGAGGCACGTGCTCTGATAAGTTGCCATTAATGCTCTGTCTGCTCTGGTTATTCCTCTTCTTTGAAGATGAAAACCAAAAATCAATTCATCTAGCCCCATAATTTTTACAGATTTTCTTCACAGTGTCTTGGCTTTGGGAAAATATAAATTAAAAGCGAATGGAGAAAAGAAAAACTCTCTGGCTCTATTCCATTGGGCTGTTACTTTTAAAATATAAGTAAGATAGAACTTTAATTTATAGGTGAGTATTCTCCAAGGTTTAGTTTCTACTCGCCTTCCCTTTATTTTCCTCTCTCATTATAGATTGATGATGGTGAGGAACAGAGCTTTCCTCGGGTTTTGGTATGAGAAATAGTCAGTAGAAAATATGAGGATTTTTGTCCAACAGGAGTTGAAATAAGAAAGTTTTGGGTTTAGATATAAGAAAAATGAAAAAGTTAACATGTACCCGTTCTCCCACACCCCAAACTTCATTTGTAGACACTTTTTGTGTAGGTCTTTAAAATCTGTGTATTTCGATCTGTATATGTTTTTTTTTTTCCTCTCTTTCCCTCCCTCCCTCCTTCCTTACTTCTCTGTTTTAAGAGGGATAGCAAATAACTACACACTGGTTGAGGATATATTGGCTTGGAAGATGGCCAAAGATAGATTATATTTATCGAGCACAACCATTTCCATATTTTAAAAATTGGTCTCTGGAGCTACAGCAAATATCCTGTGTGATTTACTATACCAAGAAATGAAAGGGAGTAAATGCAGCAGCCTATGAATGCCAAATGTCGTTTATACAGATATTTACAACTGAAAAAGGATCTTTAGGGATCAAATCAGTGTCGTCAGAATCACCTGGGAATCTTTAAAACATTAGTATTCAGCCTCATCTCTCAAAATTCTGATCAATCAGTTTGCTGGAGGGGTTCAGACTTTCATATAGCCCTTGCATTTCTTTTTTTTTCGTAATTTTTAAAGAGAACTTGAGTAAGTGTGGTGCACACTCAGAACTGAGGACACTGACAACCTAGCTTTTTCACAGAAGGTGAACTGCATTTGTTGTCTATTGCTGCCTAGCAGATTACCCAAACTTAGATGCTCAGCACAGCGTAATTTACTGTCTCACAGTTCTGTGGATTAGAGGTCAAGGCACAGCAGAAGTGGTTCTCTGCTCATCGTCTAATGAGCCTGAGATCACTTTATCACCAGGACTCTCTTCCTTTCTGAAGCTTAGAATGCTTGTTCTACCTGTTGTGGGTTTCGGTCGAATTCCTTGTGATTCTAGGGCCGAGGTCCCTGCTTATTACTTGCTTGGCCGAGGGTGGCCCACTGCTCTTATAGAGCACTACAGCCCCTTCCTGTACCTTCTTAGAGATGCCCTTACAGACCATCTTACAACATGGCAGCCGAGCCTTTAAACCCAGGAGTCTCTCTTGGCCCATCCCCCTAAGATGCATTCTTTTGTAACGGATTGTAATTGCAGTGATGATTCCATCACTTTTGTCATATTCGGTTGACTAAAAGCAAGTCTCAGTTTCTTCCTGCACTCAAGGGAAAAGAATTACATAAAAATTTGACATACCAGGGATCACCTCAGAGTTTCTCCTCCACAGGTAGTTAAGTTCCAAAGAGCTCAACTGATCAAATGAATTTTTATAGCAAATTGGTGCACTATGGATTTTCTTATAAGTGTGTGTGGTCTTTTAATAGCAAACAAAAGTAAAGACAAAATCTCTCTCTCTCTCTGCTGATATAACAAATGTCTATTTTTGCATTGAGCTCTTTGTAGAACATGAAGGCACCAATTTATGAGTTTGCTCATTTTCCTCTTACATGTAGGTAAAGTGCTTCTGTAAAAATAGGAAACAGTTAATTTACAGAGAGCCTTTGGCCCTAACATACGGCGGTGGTTTGAAAAATACTACTTTCTGCTAAAGTCTTGTTTTTGTGGAGAGTGCAGCTACATTCTAAATAGTCTGCATTTGTGATTAGAATCATTCATCTGGTAAACATTTCAGCCTAAAGGAAAATGAAGTATTTGGCAAAACCATGGATGACAATGTGAGTTGAAGGTGTTTTCCCATTCTTAGCATTTTTATAGCTACTTAAATATTTTTAGAGTTAGCATTTCATAGATATATGGAGGCACTTCAGAAAGAAGCTGGTTATTTTAACTGACCCCTGGCTAAGATAAGACATGTAAATCTGAAATGTAGTTGATTGCCATCTGCCTTTAAATCTCTAAAGTCTCCTAATTTTGCAGTTGGGGAGTTCTTTCCACTGTCTTTTTTGTTGTTGTTGTTAAATTGAAAGTTATTCCATCTTGACACAATAATCACAACATGGGCATATATTGGATGTTCTTGAGGAGCTATCAGTTTCTCCATTGCATTATTAGTGTATTTAAATACAGATGTCATAATTATAACTAGTTATAATTCTCCTCTTGCTCCAGTAACAGTTTCTAAAGCTAGTTCATATAATTTCATTTAAAACATTATTTTTGACACATTGCAGATACTCAGGTATGCCAATATAATATTGCCAGATATTTCTTATGTTCCTTTTTGGAAAGAAATATAATTCTGTATTATAGCTGATTCCTAATTATCCCAACTATGACCTGCTATCCTTACTGGATAAAGATAACCAAGCTAGAGGTAACTATTACCTGGAGCATTTATGTATCCTCCTGCATGTGGGGGTGTGTGCTCAGGCTTTCAGTTGCGTCCAGCTCTTTGTAACCACATGGACCCACCAGGCTTTTCTGTCTATGGAATTTCCCAGACAAACATACTGGACTGGGTTGCCATTTCCTCCTCCAGGCAACCTTCCAGATCTGGGGAATCAAACCTACATCTCCCATGTCTCCTGCATTGCAGGCAGATTTTTTACCACTGAGCCACTTGGGCAGCCCTTTGTATTCTCACCATATATACATTTTTAAAAATATATTCACACCCTATACATCTATCTATAAAGTATGTGATATTATTTTATTTATCTTATGTTTCATTTCATAAATGTTATACATATACTTTTTCAACTTGCTGTTTGTGTTCAGTATTATAATGTGGTTCATAAGAAAATAGCTCATTTATTTTGATTATTAACTGGTAGCATACAGTTAAGTTTAATAATAATTCTTTACCTATCTTTAATTTGAGGACATATAATTATTTACCATTACCCATGATTATAGCAAATGATTCAGTAAGCATCTCTGTAAACATTTACATGTCATATCCATGTGCATATGTGGGAGTGCTTCCGCAGAAAAGTTGTATTTCAACTTGCTGTATTATAATCCTGCATAAATAAATACATTTTGTTTTGTGACTCGGGACCTGCCCATGTGCATGCATACCTACATATGGAAAGATACTTATCTTTACCTTTTCTACATTCACATACACATGTATACACACATACATATGAAAAATATGAATAGAATTTGCACTGTTTTTTTGTCTCCTGTTATGTTGTGGGTAAATTAAAGTGGATAGAGACCCACTAAGACTTCCCCAGGGGCTCATTGGTAAAGAACACATGAGCTGTAGGAGATGAGAGTTCGATTCCTGAGTTGGGAAGATTCCCTGGAGGAGAGCGTGGCAACCACTTCAGTATTCTTGCCTGGAGAATCCCACGGACAGAGGAGCCTGGTGGGCTAGTAGTCCATGGGGTCCCAAAGAGTAGGACATGACTGAAGCAACTTAGCAGGCATGTACACACAGAGAAATCCACTAAATTGAACTGGCAATCTCTTAATGAGTCGTAATCAACAGTTTGAAAAATAATAGCATAGGCTAGTCTGTTAGCCGCTCAGTCATATCCGACTCTTGCAGTCCCTTGGACTGTAGCCCATGGGCTTCGCTAGTGGCCCAGATGGTAAGGAATCTGCCTGCAATGTGGGAGACCTGGGTTCGATACCTGGGATGAGACGATCCCCTGGAGGAGGGTATGGCAACCCACTCCAGTATTCTTGCCTGGAGAATTCCTATGGACAGAGGAGCCTGGTGGGCTGCAGTTTTTGTTGTTGCAAAGAGCTCAAAACAACTGAGTGACTAAGCACAGCACACACACCACAGGACCATAGCCCACTAGGCTCCTCTGTCCATGGAATTCTCCAGGCAAGACTACTGGATTGGGTCACCATTCCCTTCACCAGGGGATCGTCCTGACTCAGAGACCAAACTCAGGTTTCCTCCACTGCAAGCAGATTTTTCACCCTTTGAGCCACCAGGGAAGCCTGTTATTAGGCTATACATCCAGTAACAGAACTGTTATGGAAAATGAACATCTTCAAGTTCTTTATATTGCTAAAATGCTCTTTAAAAAGTTTCAAAACTTTGCAGTCTCAGAAGTGGTTTAAATAAGTTTCTATTTCCTTATATTTTCCGTTTTTTTCTCATGAAAACAGAAACTACTACTCATGAAACTACTACTCACCATGTAGTTTTTTTAATTTAAGTATAATTGATAAATAAAAGTTGTATGCATTTTAAGATGTACAACTTGATATTTTGAGGTACATGCATATTATGAAATGATCATTATAATGAACTAAATTACATCCATCACCTTATATAGTTGGTATTTTTCTTTTCTCCCTTCCTTCTCTCTCTCTTTTTGTCATGAGAACACTTAGGATTTGCTTTCTTAGCACATTTCAAGAATACAATACAGTGTTGTTAACTATAGGCATCATGTTGTACCTTAGATTTCCAGGATTTATTCATCCTGTGTTTTGAAATTTGTACCCTTTGCCCAACATCTCCTCATTTCCCCAACCCCTAAGCCCTTAGCAGCCACCATTTTATCCTGTGTTTCCAGGAGTTTTCCTATTTTAGACTCCATGTATAAGTGAGATCACACAGTATTTGTCATTGTGTGTCTGGCTTATTCCAATTTTCTCAAACTATCCTTGTCTGGATTTGGAGAGCTGTTGAGACTCTCAGAAAGTATCATGGTTAACTTTCACTCAAAATGTACCTAACACAATCTGAAAAAGAAAGTGGAATTCTCTAGCTATGGGTAGCAGATATTTCTCTAGTGTCTCCAGTGCTCACTCCCAATAACATAAAAGACAGTGATCCCAGATCTCTGGGTTCTTCTCAACCCATGGCTTCTTTACTTTATTGAAACTTTGCATGTGTGTGTATGTGATTAGTCACTTGGTCCTATCTGACTCTTTGTGACCCTTTGGACTGTAGCCCACCAGGCTCCTCTGTCCATGCAATTGTACAAGCAAAAATACTGGAGTGAGTTGCCATTTCTTCCTCCAGGGGATCTTTCCAACCCAGGGATAGAACTGGCATCTCCTGCATCTTCTGCATTGCAGGTAGATTCTTCACCCACTGAGCCATCGAGGAAGACCCATAGAAACTTTGCAGAAATCAACAAATTTAGTTTTTTCCAAGAAAAAAAAAATGGGAGGCTTCAGGAGTCTATGTTCATTCACTTATACCCTAATCTCCTAAATATATTTTGTTATTGCATCCCTTAAATATTTAAAGTATACTGTACTCACTGTTGTTCATTTCCAAATATTTTATACTATCAAGTATATGTTTTTTTATTTTACAGAAATAATTAAGTTGATCAGTGTTCTCTGTAAGTCATTAGGTTAAGTTCATTCTTTGGGTTCAAGTCTTTTATAAACTTGACATTTTGACCAGACAGAATCAGCAGAATTGGAACTAGTTTTGGTTTTGCTGAGAATCCTTATGGCTCTTGTATAGTTACTATTCCTGTGTTTCTCCATTTGTTTCATTGCCATGATATGTTGCTTAAGTGATTTAGTGAGGTATGTTAAAGTCTTCTGCTATGATTGTGCCAGTGCTAGTGTTAGCCACTTTAGTTGCTCAGTCTTGTCTGACTCGTTGAAACTCCATGGATCCATGGACGATAGCCCACCAGGCTCCTCAGTCCATGGAATTCTCCAGGCAAGAATACTGTAGTGGATTGCCATTCCCTTCTCCAGGGAATCTTCCTGACCCAGGGATAGAACCTAGGTTTCCTAAATTGCAGATGGATTCTCTACTATCTGAGCCACCAGGGAAGCCATGATTATGAGATCGCCTATTTCTCTTTTAGTTTTATCATCTTTAGCTTTATATGTTTTGGGACCATGTTATTGCTATTAGATGCATTCAAATTTATGAATGGTATACCTAACAGTTGTATAACTCCAGACTTTGTAGGAGTTCCCTCATCTGTTAGAGACTTGTCAGTTTCTACTCAGATATGTAGAGAAGTATCAGCACTATCTCATACCAAAAATCATGCTTTCTGTTCTCCATAGGTTATCTAATTTAATTTTACATAAGGTGTTTAATAAAATATCATTAATATATCTGTGAAACGAAAATGTCTCATGCCATATCAATAAACAATTAATGTCACCACCATCAGCAATTTCTGGTCTCCAAATGTGAATGAGATCTCCTAAAACTGTGATCCAACTTTTGATCTGTGATCCAACTTTTGAACTGTGGTGTTGGAGTAGACTCTTGAGAGTCCATTGGACTGCAAGGAGATCAAACCGGTCAACCCTAAAGGAAATCAGTCCTGAATATTAACTGGAAGGACTGATGCTGAACTGAAACTACAATCCTTTGGCTACCTGATGCAAAGAACTGACTCCTTGGAAAAGACCCTGATGCTAGGAAAGATTGAAGGCTGGAGGAGAAGGGGATGACAGAGAATGAGATGGTTGGATGGCATCACTAACTCAATGGACATGAGTTTGAACAAGCTTCTGGAGTTGGTGATGAACAAGGAAGCCTGGCGTGCTGCAGTCCATGGAGTCGCAGAGTCCAACATGATTGAGTGACTGAACTGGACTGAAAACTGTGATCCAGTGGATGCTGCCGCCTCCCAAGGTGATTGCTGAGGAAAAATGTTCATCGCCACACTGTTTACAATAGCCAGGACATGGAAGCAACCTAGATGTCCATCAGCAGATGAGTGGATAAGGCAGCTGTGGTACACATACACAATGGAATATTACTCAGCCATTAAAAAGAATACATGTGAATCAGTTCTAACGAGGTGGACGAAACCGGAGCCTATTATACAGAGTGAAGTAAGGCAGAAGGAAAAACAACAATGCGGTATACTAATGCATATATATGGAATTTAGAAAGATAGTAACAATAACCCTGTATGCGAAATAGCAAAAGAGACACACCAAAAGAGAACAGTTTTTTGGACTCTATGGGAGAGGGCAAGAGTGGGATGATATGGGAGAATGGCATTGAAACATGTAAATGATCATATGTGAAATGAATCGCCAGCCCAGGTTTGATGCATGATACAGGATGCTCAGGGCTGGTGCAACAGGATGACCCAGAGGAATGGAATCGGGAGGGAGGTGGGAAAAGGGGGTTCTGGAAGGGGAACACATGTACACCCATGATGGATTCATGTCAGTCTATGGCAAAAAAAAAAAAAAAAGATTCTCAGATGGAATTAAAAATAATAATAATAATAATAATAAACAATAAAAAAAAGCAAGGGGAACATGGAAACAGGATTAGTCCCAGAGAGCAGAGGTGCATATGAAAGGAATGAATTCAGTGAGCCCAGAGGCTTCCATCTTCCCATACATAGAATGCTAAATTACTTAACTTGATGCCTACTTTTGAGCTTCAGACTGGCTGCTCCCTTTGTTGCAAAATTGTATGGAGCCTAACTTCCCCTTCTGCTTCCTCGGGGCAGTTTTCTCAGGGCTACTGAGTCACTGCCACCCCAGCTCATAGTCCTAAGCATCCCCACTAAATTAAATAACTATCTACTTTCAGATTGTGAGGGTATTTTTTAGTGGACGTATCCTTTGGCAGATAAGGAAACAACTCAGAAAGTAACAATCTAAAGGTAATGAAGTAAGCGATTGCCACCTGGATTTGAACTGAGGCCGCATGACTTTACAATGAGGTCAGATAATCGTTAAGGTGTTTGCTTCTCTAAGAGTGAACGGATGAAATAATAGTCATGATTTTCCACAAAGTCAACATTGTCCTGTAAGCCTAGCTGAAACGGTTGTTGGATGCAACATGATCATATGCTCTGCACATCTTATTTTGATGTTTTTTCTAGGCAGATGGGACCTGAACAGCTAACTAGAGTATCATAAGCATATTTAAACTTAAATTTTGTTTGAAAACATTAAAAAATAGAATACAGGAATGAATGAAAGAAAGATATACACTGGCATCAGTCACTTTTTTGAAATCAATATATTAACACATTTGTTACTGAGTTGTATGAATTGAGATTATTTATCATGTTTCTGATTGAAGACACAAGATAGGATATTGTCATTATAAATACAATAACTCAGTTCTTGACTGTATGTTTATGTCAAAGTCCTATTGTGATTTGGAGTGCCCAATGACAGAAATACAATAAAGGGAATCTTCATTCATTTATATTCAATAAGGCAATGTTAGAAAATGATACATTCTCTCTTCCTGATCATTAGCACTTTGGGTCTCATGATTCTTTATTAAATTTATTATTTCTTGGGATATAATTTGCAAAGATTCTGTCTTTAGCATCAGTATCTATTCTTTGGTTTCCATTATAAACAGAGTTTACAATTAAGTGGTGAAAATATACACTTTGGGAATAATCACAGTAAGTGGGCACACAGCATCTGTCAATTTTGAAAGGGGTATGGTCAGATATGCAAAAGATGGTATTAATAGTGTGTATTTACATCAGGCCTTGAAACCTGAGAGACTGTCAGCATCTTCTGGAAGTCTAAGAATCAGGTGAGAATCACTGTATATTCACTTCCCTTAAAAGTTGCACTGTTTTACTCTGCAGGTTGATAGCATCTTGGGGCAAAATATACAGATGGACACAGAGAATTTGGCCCTTGTTAGAGAGGATCCCTAAGACAGATCTCCAGCCAAAAAAAGAGGAAATAAGAAGAATTCTTACTATTGTTGGGTCCCAATATTTAAACATATGATGCCACAATAAATGCAGTTTTTATTTTTAGTTTTTGTAAAAATAAGAGGAAAAAAAGGTTTAATTCCATGATTGTTCAGTGGCAGAAAGAAGTTTGCAAAAAAAAAAAAAAAATTCAGAAAACAGAGTTAGGGGTAGGGCAGTATGGGAATGGCTAGGAACTGGCAGATATGTAACTCCAGTTTTTTAAACTGGGGTACAGCTGCTTTGGAGTCTAACATACAGAGTAAGTCAAAAAGAGAAAAACGAATATCATATATTAACACATGTATGTGGAGTCTAGAAAATGGTACAGATGAACCCACTTGCAGGACAGAACAGAGATGCAGACATGGGGAACAAATATGTGGCCATGGAGGGATGGAGGAGAGGTGAACTGGGAGACTGGAATTGCCATATGTGTATTTTCACATGTAGAACAGATAGCTAGTAGTGTCGCTGGCCAAAAACTTGGCTTTCCCTGCCCACAGAAGCCAAATAAAAAAAAACAAAACATGGAGACAGAGTTTGGAGGAAATAGACAGGTGACTAATTCTCAGCTGGTGGAGAAGGTCTAGCCTCAAGAACTGTGCCTCCGCTCCATGAGGAGTCTAGGGACTTACACAAGATGAGGGCTCTCAGTCAGGTGTTGGTGATGAGGAACAAAGGTGTTAGGATCGTCTCCAAAGCAGCCGTAGGCTGGGGTCAATGAGCCCGAAATTGAGTCTGGCGGTTCTGTGTCTCTGCAGCCTTCTTTCTGATATGTAGCTACAAGGGGAAGGAAGCATTGCAAGGGTAAGCAAAGAACAGTAGGTGCCAAATGTAGCTCCTGAAGAGTTAGGGGGCAGAAAAGCAAACTTAGTCACAGACACCCCGAGTTAAGAGCAGTTAAAGTGAAAAAAGAAAAACCCTAGGAATGTTCAGGCCTGCTCACTATATAATCATCTTCTTTGTTTTCAGGAAAGAGTGAGAAAAAAAATTCATTCCTCTTTTTTTCTCCATTTCACTGCAACCCATTCCTCTTTTTTCCCTTTTCACTGGAACAAATTCCTCTCCTCAACTGCACCCTGTTTCACTGCAACAGGAGGAACCATCTGCAGAGTGCAGGACACTCAGCTCATTGCTCTGTAATGACCTAAATTGATGGGATGGGGGGTGGTTGGGAGGTTCACAAGTGAGAGGATGTATGTATACACATAGCCGGTTCACTTCATTGTACAGCAGGAAGCAACACACGGTGTAAATTCAGCTCTTTTTATTTCACATATCAAGGAAGGATGGTGGGCAAGGTTTAAAGGTAATTGTTCTAAACTCTGTACTAGAAGTCTGAAGCCACATCAGCCCATATTAAGACTCCAAAACTTTGCCCTTCCTTTTAAGTGAAGTGGTTTAGTTACTAAGTCGTGTCCTATATTTGTAACCCTATGGACTGTAGCCCACCAGGCTTCTCTGTCCATGGGATTTCCCAGGCAAGAATACTGGAGTGGGTTGCCGTTTCCTTCTCCGGGGCATATTCCTGGATCGAACCCAGGTCTCCTGCATTACAGGTGGGCTCTTTACCAACTGAGCTACCAGGGAAGCCGTTTAAGCTTGTACATGTAAAGAAGTATGGATATTTTCCTGGCCTACTATTAACTACCATATAAATTCATTTATTTTGATTTTTTTTTTCCTCAGAAATACTAGTGGCAACTAAAAAGTATAGTCACAACCTGAAACATTTGGTGGAAATGTTTAGGACTTGAGACCAAGAGTCTCAGTAGTTCTGAGATAACTGCTCTAAGGAGGCTAGAGGAAGTCAGGTCTTATACAAATTGCAACATAGGGAACAGGCTGTTTGAACTTAAATGTCAAGTATAAAGGAATTTAGCATACTGTGTATAGGAAGATGCAAGCCTCTGGGCTCACTGAATTCATTCCTTTCATATGCACGTCTGCTGTCTCAGGTCAGCCTGTTTCCTTATTCACTTAAGGAGTGGCAGATGGCTGCTTCTTGCATTCCCTCAGCTCTTCAGCAATCACCATGGGGGTAGCTGAATCCTCCAGATTGCAGTTTTTGGAGCCCTTATTCACAATTGGAGGCCAGAACTTGCTGATGGCAGTGACATTTCTTGATATAGCAGATATTTTCATTTCCATCTAGTGGCTCAGACAGTAAAGAATCTGCCTGCTATGCAGGAAACCTGAGTTCAATTCCTGGAACAGGAAGATCCCCTGGAGAAGGGAATGACTACCCACTCTAGTATTCTTGCCTGGAGAATTCCATGAATGGAAGAGCTTAGTAGACTACAGTCCGTGGAGTCTCAAAGAGTCAGACACGACTGAGCAACTAACTAGCTTTGTTTCAGACATGGAAAGACCACAGTGATTGAGAGCATCTAAGCAAATATTAATTTGCACCCTATTTCCATTAGAAAAATCTGACTTTACCATTGAAAATGTTTTAATCTTGCAACTTCCCCTTAATCCAACTGTATTAATATCATAGATATAATTTGGTTACAAAGCTAACTGGTATGGCAACCTACTCAGATATTCTTGCCTGGAGAATTCCCTGGACAGAGGAGGCTGGTAGGTTACAGTCCTTGGGGTCACAAAGAGTCAGACACGACTGAGTGACTAACACTTATTTCCTTTAGATGGAACATTATTTTCTTTGAAGCACCTTCGTTTAGAAAGTATATTGACTTTAAACACTTAGAGATATTTATAAGAGGGAGTTCCAATGATAACTTGGAGCTATCATTATACTAATCATTTTTAAAGTGAAAATATCTATGGTGTAAGTAGGAAAGAACCTGGAGACTGATGTGAAGTCTGTATTTTAACCCTTGTTAAAGAAGTAACTGTGCTCTTGCATGTACCTTGTAACTTTACTAAACATTAGCTTCTTAATGTTTGAAATTATGCATTCTAGATAGAGGCTTCTAAATTGTCTTCAGAATTAAATGGGAACACACACAAATACCCCTTTTTTAAACTGTTTCTTTAGCAATCAGAGGCAGCTAAATAGAGCTTGTTAAATGAAAACAAAAGCCAAAACATTTGAAATGCATAATGGTGGGAGATTATGATTAATTAAAAAGTGGTTACCTTAGAATGTTTTTTTATCAATTCATTTTAAATAAAAGCTGAAATTCTACATTGGTCAATTCACCAGCCTCTCTACGGGAGATCCTGTTTTCCTGGCTGAAGTTCAACAAATTTGGTGGCCTCATGATATATGGATTGTACTTTAACAAAGGGATCAACAGCATCCAAGTACCTTTGACTCTGGAGGGAAATAACCCTTTTAGGTGGAAACCTGCAATAGACTTGGACATCTGCATAATGATGGAAATTAGCATAGGTTTACATACAACACAGCTCCATCAGAATTTTGATACCTTAGAAAGGAACAGAAGGTTGTAAATTTCCTAAGGGAATGTCTAGGGAGGGTGCGGAGACCTGAAACAAAATCAGACCTACTGGCAGGTGTGCTGTGAATGGCTGAAAATAAAACTTCATCATCCTAGGACAAGTGTGTTGCATTTTTCTTAACTAACTTGGAAAGGGAGAGGAGAAAATGGGAAAATAGGAAAGAGAAGAGGAAGACAAGAAGGGTAGGGATGAGGTGGGGGGAAATAGGGAAAAGATAACTAAGGATTTAGCTTGATTTTATGGTTTAGCACAGATGAAAATATGGTCCCCAAAGTTTCTAGAATGTGGGACTATACGCAGATACAAGGTAGTTTAATGTACCCAAGATTCTGAAGATTCTGAGATCTGTTCAAATTTCCAGGACACTCTGCAGGTGGGGGGTGATAAATCAGTGCCGTCTTCCTGTTGGTACTGACAGTAAGAAATTGTACCTGGATTTGTGAACAAAAGACAACTTAAGAGCAAAGTTGTCCATGACAGTGGGTGTCTGCAGAAATCTTAAAAATTCCTGGGCAGTGGTAGAATGTACACATGTGATTCCCAAAACTTTCACTACCAAAGTTTTCTCCAGCATTTGTGAACCCATAATTTGAAAATTTTTCTATTGAACAGAGTCCATAGATGTCTTATTGTTGTTCAGTTGAGTCCGACTCTTTGTGACCCCAGGGACTGAAGCAAACCAGGCTTCCTTGTCCGTCACCATCTTTCAGAGCTTGCTCAAACTCATGTCCATTGAGTTGGTGATGCCATCCAATCATCTTGACCTCTGTCATCCCCTACTCTTCCTGCCTTCAATCTTTGCCAGCATCAGGATCTTTTCTAATGAGTCAGCTCTTCACATCAGGTGGCCAAAGTATTGGAGCTTCAGCTTCAGCATCAGTCCTTCCAATGAATAGTCAGCATTGATTTCCTTTAGGATTGACTGGTTTGATCTCCTTGCAGTCCAAGGCACTCTCAAGAGTCTTCCCCAACACCACAGTTCAAAAACATTAATTCATGCCTTCTTTATGGTTCACATCCAAACTCTCACGTTCATATATGACTACTAGATAACCATAGCTTCGACTAGATGGACCTTTTTTGGCAGAGTAAATGTCTCTGCTTTCTAATATGATGTCTAGGTTGATCATAGCTTTTCTTCCAAGGAGCAAGTGTCTTTTAATTTCATGGCTGCAGTCACCATCTGCAGTGATTTTGGAGCCCAAGAAAATAGTCTGTCACTGTTTCCATTGCTTCCCCATCTATTTTCCATGAAGTGATGGGACCAGATGCCATGATCTTAGTTTTATGAATGTTGAATTTTAAGCCAGCTTTTTCACTCTCCTCTTTTACCTTCATCAAGAGGCTCTTTAGTTCCTACTTGCTTTCTGCCATAAGGGTGGTGTCATCTACCAACCTAAGATTAGTGATATTTCTCCCAGCAATCTTGATTCTAGCTTGTGCTTCATCCAGTCCAGCTTTTCCCATGATGTACTCTGCATATAAGTTAAATAAACAGGGTGACAATATACAGCCTTGCCTTTCCCAATTTGGAATCAATCCATTGTTCCATGTCCAATTCTATTGCTTCTTGACCTGCATACAAGTTTCTCAGAAGGCCGGGAAGGTGGTCTGGTATTTCCATCTCTTGAAGAACTTTCCACAGTTTGCTATGGAAAGGCTTTAGCATGCTCAGTGAATCACAAGTAGATGTTTTTCTCGAATTTTCTAGCTTTTTATATCATCCAACAGATGTTGGCAGTTTAATCTCTGATTCCTCTGCTTTTTCTAAATCCAGCCTGAGCTTCTGGGATTTCTTGTTTCATGTACTGTTGAAGCCTAGATTGGAGAATTTTGAGTATTTCTTTGCTACCATGTGAAATGAGTATAATTGTACAGTAGTTTGAACATTCTTTAGCATTGCTCTTCTCTGGGATTGGTATGAAAACAGGTTTTCCAGTTCTATAGCCACAGATGAGTTTTCCATATTTGCTGGCATATTGAGTGCAGCACTTTTACCACATCATCTTTTACAATATGAAATAGCTCAGTTGAAATTCCATCACCTCCACTAACTTTTTTCATAGTGCTGCTTCCTAAGGGCCACTTGACTTTGCATTCCAGGATATCTGGCTCTAGGTGAGTTATCACACCATCATGATTATCTGAGTCATGCAGATCTTTTTTGTGTAGTTCTTCTGTGTATTCTTGCTACCTCTTCTTAATATCTTCTGCTTCTGTTAGATCTATGTCCTTTATTATGCCCATCTTTGCATCAGATATTCCCTTGCTATCTCTAATTTGCTTGAAGAGATCTTTAGTCTTTCCCATTCTATTGTTTTCCTCTATTTCTTTGCATTGTTCAGCAAGTGTTAAATTTCACTGTTCCTTTCTCCCTGATTTTAATGGCTGTGTGGCTCATTCTCCTAGTTACTAGTGCCAGCTAAAGTAGAAGCAATGGATGGATACTGAGCCAGACCCTGCCCCTTGCTGCGTGAGAGATTTGAGAGAAGCCCTGTTTCCCTGAGCTTGGCTTTTCCAGCTATAGAATAAGGCCATTGTACTGTGATCTTGCTATTTCTTTTTAGTGTAACATGCTGTGACTTTTTTTTTTAACATCATTTTCTCTGAGCCTCATTTTTCTTATCTGTAAAAATGGGAAGAATGCCTACATCACAAGGTGACTTTGAGGATTAAAAGATAGTAATTTAGTGTCTTTCCCTGTACAAATCTACCTGATTCCCCAATTCAGCCATTAAGAGTTCATAGCATGAGTTCAGTTAGTTAAAAGTATTACACTGAGTCTATTTAAGTTCACTATTTCATTTAGCAAGTGGTGAGTTTTGTATAGTGAGGTTTTATCAAATGTTTCTGGTTCCTGGATATCTATGGAAGCACCTTGCGCATAAGCTAACCTCAATACAGATTTATTCCGGTCTCTTTGACCATGAAGATAGAAATAGCCTTGTTCAGTTTTGCACACCCAATATGCAGCAGTGTGCCTAACAGTCAGGAATGCCCAGGGAATATTTGTGGCTCTCAGGTAAATCATGCAATCTTGCTGGGGCTCATCTTGGCTGTAAAATGTTCTTAACAGTATCTATCCCCCATAGAGTTGTTGTAAAAAAAATGATAAAAGATCATTGAATACAAGGTAAATTCATGACTGTCATATAGATATGAAATTATCAAGTGTAAAAGATTTTATATAATTCATTAATCAGTGATAGAACCAGGAGAGTTACAGCCAGTTTAAAAAAATCCAAAATAAAGACACATTTATAGATCAAGAATATTGAAATTAATGTGCTAAGGAGGCAAAACTGTCTTCTTGCACAGTGAAGAGGGAAGTCAGTTGAACCTCTACTAGACATGATAACGTTTGACTATAGAGAAGAATTATTTTGTATTGCTAATAGCTATTTATATTTTGCAGAGTTGTGAATTCTGTAGAATTCTTCCACAGAATCATATGAGCAGAAAAATGTGCTGTAGACAATGTATAAAGATTTCCACTGAAGCACAAAAATTTCCACATGTAAATAAAGTAGATAATCATGTGAATTATTTAATTGGTGCCTAGCACATAGAAAATTTTCAATAAATGGTTACTTTTAATTTATGGAACAGTGAAATAGTCTCTTTTGTAAATACTCAATAAATTGAATTGGAACTGCAACTGTAACAAAAATTTAATATATTTATATTTCTTAGGTTTGGTATTTGTCCCTTCATGTAATTCATGGCCCTCCTCCTCTTTTTTAATACTAGTTCTACTGTGTTTCTTCAGTGTATGCAAAGAAGAATCTGCAAATTGCTAAACAAATTTAGATGTTTCTTTCTAGCATTAAATACAGTATTATCCTAATGGGGAGTCTTAACAATAATCCAGAATGACAATAGAAAATCCAAGTTTGAGACAAACTTAATGATAGCTGTTTATTCATATATTTGTGGAATGAAGACTCTTCTGCTGTCAGTACTGTCCAAGCCACAGTTCAAAGTGTTGAACAGGGGAGTCAGTTTTATGGAATAAAAGGAGAAAATACTGAGACCATATCTAATTGGCAAGCATTCTATTAAGATAGGATTTTGGAAATGTGGGAGACTTTCTCATTGGTATATTTGATAGTTCTTGGCTAAATGAAGAGGACAGATAAGAAGTTTGGGGTTCAAAAGAGTAAGGACTGCTCAATAGTGACAGCAGAGGATTTTCTGTGACTATTTCCTAGAACAAGAATGTGTCTGTAGGGTTCTTTGTTGCTGTCATAATACTCCTTTTAGACTGGGGAGATAGGACCACTATGACTGATGGTTTCTTACTATAAACCAGTTTATATAAGAGAGAGTTTAAGAAGTTACATGGTTTTGATGTGCATGAAATGATTTTGTTGAATTTAGTTATAAGAGCCCCATGAATCCAAAATAGACATTTGAAATTTCAGGCCACAACAGTTGTGATAGGAGAAATAAAAATCACATGGCTATAGAAACCAACCATAATTATGTTATGATATACAATGACATGGAATTTAGTATCGATTTTTCCTTGGAAGTCACCATAATCCAATATCCAAGCCACTGTTTTTCTTTGTCTTAAGATGTGTGTGTTCTGATCACTCAGTCGTGTCCTACTCTTTACGATCCCATGGACCATAGTCCATGGAATTCTCCAGGCCAGAATACTGGAATGGGTACCCTTTCCCTTCTCCAGGGGATCTTCCCAACCCAGGGATCAAACCCAGGGATCAAGCCGAGGTCTCCCACATTGCAGGCAGATTCTTTACCAACTGAGCTATCAGGGAAGCCCTGTCTTAAGATAAATTCAGTGTAAAAAATGTTTCAATAGTATTAAAACAAAACACTATTCTCTGTTCCTCTCCCAAACCTGAGTAAGAAAAGAGTCATGGATTCAGCTTTTGTGTGTACACGTGTGCTCAGTCACTTAAGTGTGTCCCACTCATTCAGCTGGATTTAAAAACTGACCTCCCTGACATGTAAATTGTTCACCTGTGATCTGAAGAATGAGGCTAATAAAAACTTGCCAAACAGAGTTATAGGTAGTAAATGCTTAGAAGGGTGGTTGTACTAATGGAATAAGATCATGTGGTTTTGCCACTAAGTTGTGTTCATCTCTTGCAACCCCACAGACGGCAGCCCACCAGGCTCCTCTGTCCATGGGATTCTCCAGGCAAGAATACTGGAGTGGGTTGCCATCTCCTTCTCCAGGAATAAGATTAAAAGTGTGTATATATATGTGTCAGTTACTCAGTTGTATCCGATTCTTTGAGACCCCGTGGACTTTAGCCTGCCAGGCTCCTCTGTCCATGGGGTTCTCCAGGCAAGAATACTGGAGTGGGTTGCCATCTCCTTCTCCACGTATGTACACATATATGTGTGTGCATGCATATATATATATGCAACTAGCAAAGCCCCAGGCCCATAGTAGCTTCTCAGATGTTAAATTCCCTTTCACTTTCTCAAGACATGCAGGAACAAGACAATTTTAGTGAAATCTATTATATCAAGTGTATAGTCAATAAACTTTTATTAACTATAAAAACTCATCCTGATCTTTTGTTAGGTGCTAATTGTAGATACAAAGCCATATTAACATGCAATATTGTTTTTAAGAGAGAAATGTCTTCTTCCTATCCTTTTCTATTAAACATATAATAAAAATGTTCAAGTATGGCTTCCCCACTGGCTTAGTGGTAAAGATTCTGCCTGAAGTGCAGGAAAATAGGTTCTATCCCTGGGTCAGAAAACATCCCCTGGAGAAGGAACTGGCAACCCACTTCAGTATTCTTGCCTGAATAATCCCATGGACAGAGGAGCCTGGTGGGCTGCAGCCCGTGGGGTCCAAAAAGAGGAGGACTGAGCACGCATGCATGGGTGCTATAATCTAACTGATCAACCTGCATTTACTGAGCATTATATATGCCTAAGTATATCCTTTTATTCTTTTTTATGTAGGAGTTACTGGAAAAGCAGAGATAACCTATGTAGATTAGCAATATGGAAACATCCTGAAACTACTTTGAAGTCTCCGTAAACTAACTGGATTCAAGTTTCACAGATATGGAAACTGGTCCATGGACAATTTGCTACAGGTAAGTGAAAGGTGTAATTTAATCTGTTAGAAATTTCCAAAGATTCGTTGACTGGGGCTGTTAATTACGTTTCAGATGATTGTAATGTTCCATCTTATAGCTGACAGCTTCTCTTGCCTTCCAAACGTACCCATGTGGATGCTAACATATGGCTAAATGTCTGGCCATTTCATCTTGTTCATTTGGGCGTCGGTCAATTACAAAAGGAAGAAGCAGGGGAAAAAAGTATCCACCTCATAAAACTTTTATTAGTAGTGATTTATGCAGAGGGGTGAGAGTCCAACTGTTCCTGCCACAGATGTTTCTTTGCACTGCCCCAGGAGTTGAAAGAGCAGCAGATTGGTCTGCCCAGGATTCAGAATGGAACCATCAAACGAATGGTGTGTCCCCCTCCTTCTTTGAAATCAGGGCAGTAGTTGGGTCATTAATATGGAACAAAGTGTTTGGGAAAGGTAACTGTTTTTTTTTATTCTTCCTTTGAAAACCTGGTGAGGTTGGAACCCTTGAGGTGGTAACAGCATGAAATGATTTTCTTGTGGGATTCTGGGAAAGCTGAACTTGCCTGAATGAACCAGTGGTGAAGAAGGAAGGTCCAGGTGACTCATACAGGTGTCAGTTCATGGGCTGAGGGCCTGGGCTATGGTGTGGTCTGTGGCTGCGTGTGGTATCATCAGTTGTCAAGGCCACTGGAGCCGAGAAATAGGAGACGCCCAGCTCTGTGAAATGGAAACAATCTGCTTATTCATCCGGGGGACTCAACTGTATTAAGGGAAAAAAAAAAAAAAATAGCTGAAATTCTAGTGGCATTGAGCTCCATTTATGGCCAGGGAGACATTTGTACTTACTATTTTAACTGGCAAATACTTGCTTGAATCATTCTTCCTGTTTTAAGAGTAGAATAGAAATCTTGTTAGAATATGGCACTAGGGCATGCAGAATTGTCTTACATTTTCTGTTGATATTTAGCTCTCTGTGAGTTGCATGTATAACAGCTACCTGTCCTGGTTTCATAACTAAAGATCTTCCATGAAGACATCTATCCATTTTTGCATCTTGCCCTTCACATTGTATAAATTAAGCTAAGTGGAAGACAGGTTATCTGTCTTCTGGGAAACCACTGTGTTTCCCAGAAAGTCACATAGGAGCACAGATATGGAGGTGTTTTCTAGCATGTAAAGTGTTCTCTAAAGATGAAAGGCAAAGGTAAGATCAAGATAAGGTAGCAGACCATCAAGAGGAACATGAGCCAGCAAAAAGAGGAAAGACCTGAAAGTCTTGTTTTTTGTTGTTGTTCATTTGCTTTTGGGGTATTTTAAGAGCCTGTGATGGCCCCCTTTTAAGAATCAGTCTCAATGCGGGAGACCTGGGTTTGATCCCTGGGTTGGGAGGATCTCCTGGAGAAGGGACCGGCTACCTACTCCAGTATTCTGGCCTGGAGAATCCCCTGGATTCTGTAGTCCATCTGGTCACAAAGAGTCGGACACGGCTGAATAAATTTCACTTTTACTTAGTCCTTCTATCTATACAGAAGGGAGGACATTGTTTCCTTTAACTTTGGCTCTTTTGTTTATCAGCAGGAAAGACACATAATAGTGACTGTAGTGAAAAGATAATTATTCTGTTTACATGCATGGGCTGGAATTGAAACAGAAATTGAAAACAAGGGAAAAAAAGACAGTTCTAGCATTTTCTTGTATGTCTGGACCATTTTCATCAGCAATAGGAAATGTATCCTCTTTCCAACTCTACTTCTCCCTGGACATATATTCCATCCATTCTTCTCTCTCTCTCTCTCTCTGCCCAACTCTTTCATTCTCTCTCTCAGCTTCTGATTGCTTTTCTTACCCTTCCTTTATTTGATTCTTTCATACTTTTGCCTTGAACCTAGCTTCTCATGGCCTCTGGCAACTTCCCGTTTATTCACCCTCTAATCTTACGGCTAATGGCCTGCATCTGGGTTACACCTGAGTTACACTTAGGAAACAGAAACTACACTGGGTATTAAAATAGATAAAATGTAATTTAAGAATTATTAACCAGATATTGGAGAATTAAAGAGGTGAACAAGGACCCTGATAAGTCATAGAGGTTGCAGGAAGTGGCTACTTTGGCTGCAGAGCAACAGACACGAGTTTGGGAGGATGAGAATTCAGAAGATTGGAGGAAGGGCTTTACAGAGCTGAAATGCAGGGATCTTGAGTGGGCTCGCTGCCTGAAAGACAGAGGAATTGTAGAAGCTTGGGTGAGGAGGACTCCATCTTGCTGGGATTAATGTCTCTAAGAAGAATGATGCCAGCTTGCAGGTGTAATACCCCAGGAGGTTGGATTGGGGACCACAGATATCTGGGACTCAGAATTTTGTGAGGAAACCTGTTGAGTGAATGTTAACAGCCTGAAGAATTAGGAAGGAATCCAGAGGCAAAGATGGAGCCAGATCTCCGAGGAAGGGCTGCCAGGCAGCTAGGGCTGCTATATCACCTAGAAAAGGGGCACCGACCGACGAGGTTGTTCTTAGGAGTATGGGAAAAATGAAAACAACTGGAATCAACTGTTGTGTTGGGTGTAGGTCATGAGCAGTTTTCCCTCCAGCTCTCCAGTCTCCCTCTAACTGTCTATTGACAAAAATAGGGAATCAGGTTGTGAAAGAAGACTGTGCTTTGCAGAGATCCAGGCTCAGCATTTCAAAGCAAGATGGAGGAGTATGGATTTGAACTGAGATAGCAGCTTAACTGGAGACGGAAATGGCAACCCACTCCAGTATTCTTGCTTGGAGAATCCCAGGGACAGAGGAGCCTGGTGGGCTGCCGTCTGTGGGGTCACACAGAGTCGGACATGACTAAAGCAACTTAGCAGCAGCAACAGCAGCTTAACAGTGAGCACACAGCCTGTCCTTGTTTACATGTAAAAGTATGTGTGTGTGTGTGTGTGTGTGTGTGTGTGTGTGTGTGTGTGTGTCTAATTTCAAATGCAAGAATCTGATTGGCTTGATTCATCTCATCACTTTGATATCAAATTTTGACTTAGTTAACAGATTCACGTGACTAGTCCAGTGCCACTTTGGCTTCAGCAAGTGATATAAGATGATGGATTATAAAAGAAGAGGTGGGTAAGCACTCCTTTTAGGGCCATAGTCTGTTTTCTCTGAAAAAGAACTAAGGGCTTTCTTTTGATTGACTATGCATAGATATAAAGTATGTAAAGGTGATATTGTTAATGACTGACTTTTAAATTAAGGTTTATATTGTGAAACGATTGTACATTAGCATGTAGTATTAGGAAATAATGTGGAGAGACCTCAGTGTCCTCTTCCTGCATTCCCCCTAATGATAATATCTTACAAAACTATAGGGTAGTACAACTACATGATACTGACATTCTACAGTCAAGAGATTTTCTGTCACCACAAAGGTCTCTCCTGTTGCCCTTTTATAGCCACACCCTCTTCATTTCCTTAAGCACAAGGCATTTTTATACTTTTATCATTGCAAAAATGCTATGTAAATGGAGTCATGCAGTATGTAACATTTGGGGGTTGGCTTTTTTCACCCAACATAATTCTCAGAAGATTCATCCAAGTTCTTTACTGCATCAGCAGTTCACTGATTTTTCCAACCGAGTATTAATTTATGGTAAAGATACATAACATTTTATTTTACCTTTCACCTTCTGAAAGATGTCTTGATTGTTTCTAGTTTGAGGCTATTGCAAAATGGCTAGACGCATTCATGTACAGCTTTTTGTGTGAACATAAGACTTAATTTTATTGTCCCAAAGAGCAGTTGTTAGATTGTATGGTGTTTGCATATATATATATATATAGTAGGGTTTTCCTCAGTTTTATTTAGACATAATTGACATATAACATTGCATGAGATTAAGATACACAGTGTGATGAGTTGATACATATACATACTGTGAAATGTTCACCACAGTAAGATTAGTTAACACAAGCTTTGTCTCAAATCACCATTTTGTTATTGTTTTGTGGTGAAAACATCTAAGGACTATTCTCTTAGCAAAATTTAACTATATAATACAATGTTTTGGGGGGAGGGGAGACAATAGTAAGTTTAATCTGGACGAAACATCAATAGGATGGATAGAAACAAGCAAAAAAAATCAGTCTGTAATTACAGGACAGTAATAAAAGTATTTGGCACAGTGTAACGCAAAGAGCACTGTTGTTATTGTTGTTCAGTCTCTAAGCCACATCTGACTCTTTGCAACCCCCTGGACTGCAGCACACCAGGGTTCCCTGTCCTCCACCATCTCCTGGAGTGTGCTCAATCTCATGTCCATTGGGTCAGTGATGCCATCCAACCATCTCATCCTCTGTCGCTCCCTTCTCCTCCTGCCTTAAATCTGTCCCAGCATCAAGGTCTTGCAAATGAGTTGGCTCTTCACATCAGGTAGCCAAATTATTGGAGCTTCGGCTTCAGTATCAGTCCTTCTGTGAATATTTAGAGGGTTTATTTCCTTTAAGATTGACTGGTTTGATCTCTTTGCAGTCCAAGGGACTCTCAAGAGTCTTCCCCAACACCACCATTCAGAAGCATCAATTCTTTGGCGCTCAGCCTTCTTTATGGTCCAACGCTCACATCCATATGACGACTGGAAAAAACATAGCTTTGATTATACTGTGTGTGCATGCTAAGTCACTTCAGTTGTGTCCAACTCTTTGTGACCCTATGGACTGTAGCCTGCCAGGCTCGTCTGTCCACGGGATTCTCCAGACAAGAATAGTGGTGTGGGTTGCCATGCTCTTCTCCAGGAGATCTTCCTGACCCAGGGATGGAACCCACATCTTTTGTGTCTCCTTCATTGGCAGGTGAATGAAGCACCACAAGGGGAGCCATATTATAGACAGGGTTATGATCAGGCCTAACCTCTATTCACTGCCCTTGCCAACTAGAGAGATTATAGGGCCTCCATATCCTGGTGTTTTTATTTGAGAACAAAATATAAACTTTTCTATGAAGAATAAAAGGTTTTAATTCCTAAAGAATGATTCAAACCTCATATTTGAGATATTTAGAGTTTACATCCCCAAATATCAAAGCAGTATAGTCATCATGCTATACTTTAGATCCCTAGAACTTACTCATCACATTAAGAGAAAGCTTGTACTTTATGACTAAAGTCTATTGCTTCCTCCTTCTACCCCAGTAACAATTAATCTACTCCTTGTTTCTATGATGGAGTAGGAAACCGCAACCCACTCCAGTATTCTTGCCTGGAGAATTCCATGGACGGGCTGTAGTCCATGGAGTGGCAAAGAGTCAGACACGACTGAGAGACTACCATGTTGTTTCTAATGAAACAAATAGAAAGAAATGGTGGTTTTTTAATCTGTTTTTAGATTTTTTTTTGATATAGATCTGTTTTTATATTACTGTTGATATATTTGTAGATTTCAAATATGTGAGATTATGCAATATTTGTCTTTCCCTGTCTGACTTATTTCACTTAGCATAATGCCCTCAAGGTTCACCCATGTTATTATAAATGCCAAAATTTCCCCTGAATATTCGTTGGAAGAACTAATGCTGAAGCTGAAACTGAAGCTCAAGTAGTTTGGCCACCTGATGCAAAGAGCTTACTCACTGAAAAAGATCCTGATGCTGGGAAAGATTGAAGACAAAAGGAGAAGGGAGCATCAGAGGATGAGATGATTAGATAGCATCACTGACTCAATGGACATGAATTTGAGCAAACTCTGGGAGATAGTGAAAGACAGAGGAGCCTGGTGTGCTGCAGTCCATGGGGTCACAGAGAATTGGAAATGACTAAACAACAACGTATATCAAATATGTATATGATATGATATATATGAGATCTATATCTGTGTACACAATACCTTCTTCATCAACTTGTATATTAAGGGACACTTAGTTGCTGTGAATAATGCTACAGTGAACATGAGAATATAGATATCTGTCCAAGATACTGATTTTATTTCCTTTGTATATACACCTAGAAGTGTGGTAGCTGGGTCATACACAATACTATCTTTCATTTTTTGAGAAAAGTTCATACTATTTTCCATAGTGGCTACACCAGTTTGCATCCCTACCAAGAGTTTACCAGGATTTCCTTTTGTCTATGTCTTCACCAGGTTTTGCCTTGTTGAAAATAATCTAAAACAGGTACATGTTAATATCCATTGTGATTTTAATTTTCAGAGAAAAAGTTTTAAAAAAAAGTAGAGTCCAATTTATCAGATTTTCCCTTTGTGGATCATAGTTCAGTGTCCAGTATAAGAACTCTTTTCCTATCTGTAAACCCCAAAGGTTTTCTTCTATTTTTTTTCCTAAAACGTTTATAGTCTTATTTATTATATTTAAGTTCATAACCCATAACCCATTTTGAGTTAATTTTTGTATAAGACATGAAACTCAAGTCACATTAAGAACACGTTTAGGGGTATCCACTTGCTCTTCTTGGCACTGGCATCTATTGTTTGAGTTTGACATCCGTTTGGAGATCTTCTCGGTTACTGGTATAGTGAGGAATTTGGCTGTTATATTCTGAGACCTTCCGTTTTTGCTGCCTTCTTCTGACATTGCTTCAGCAGGGGCAGAGGGGTAAGTTGACATCAAGTCAGAGTAGAAATCCATATTCATGTTCCTTATTTGGCCTCTGTTGCCACGTGAGTAGATGTGGGTAGGTGTTCCAGCTCTTACCAGATATCCATTGATATATCCCTGGCTGGGAGGTATAGGAGAGAGTATGACCACTGCCTGCTTGGTCACCACTGACCCTATGGGCAGAAGAGCAGCTTCATGACTTCTGGGAGGTGGTCCAAGTCCTGACTCTCCATTAAGCCAACTCTGATACATTTCTAGCCTGTCTGTCAGGGAAGGTCCCTGTTACTGCTGAGTGAACGTGGAAGTCCAGGCTCCCCATGTCACTTGCACAGAGAAAGCAAGGGATGGAAGATGACCTTGGTGCCACCCAGCAGAGAAGAATGTTCTAGTTTCCTACTTGGCCTTGTCTGATTGCACCTTGGTGGGGAGTTTAAGTGACCTTGTCATAACTTGGTGAATGTGAAAGGTGAAAGCTTTCTTGGTATTAGTTAAGGATAAAGCAATATTTTTTGGAGGTGTTCAGCTGGATAAGGGAAATTGTCTTGGAGTTTTCCATGTTGCTAAGCTGCCTTTTCTGTGTCTTTTGGGGTGAGACAACAGACTTTTGAGTTGGTTTGTTTTTTTAGTCTTTTTTTGTGTTTAGTTGCTTAATTGTGTTCAACTCTTTGAGCCTCCATGGACTGTAGCTCCCCAGGCTCCTCTGTCCATGGGATTTCCCAAGCAAGAATAGTGCAGCAGGTTGCCATTTCCTCCTCCAGGGGATCTTTCTGACCCAGGGATCAAATCCATGTCTCCTGCAAGTCTCCTGCATTGCAGGTAGATTCTTTATTGCTGAGCCACCTGGGAAGCCCCTTTTTAGTCTGTACATGTCAGCATTTCTGGGTTTGTCGTCTCTTCTTCTTCAGGTCTGGTGTGTGTGAGACAAAAGGAAATCCCAGGAACTCACTATTGTGTAATTACTTAGATCTAAGCTTCCTAGACTGTCTGTTTCCTACTCTCTACCTTTCAGCTCCTTCTTATATATTTATTTTTTAAATATGTACTGTCCAAGGGTTTTAATTGTGCTTAGTGGGGTGAAGAGGAAAATGAAAGTCTAATCTATCCTCCTGGAAATAGAGCCCCTTGGAAATGTTTTTGAAGACATTCTGATGGGGCTACTTTTATTGTTAAATTTTAGAAATAATAATTCAAGCAGAACTGTAAAGGTGTATAGACAAAGAAAGCAAGCAAGTAAAGAAACTTAAGCTTTTACTAAGTCCAGTCTCCTGTATTTGAGTAGGAACACATGCAAACCCATCTCAAAGAGAGGATTACTTCACACAGTAGAAGTTTACACATAGTTATTGAATGAAGGATTAATAACCAGATGAGTTAATCTGCTGGATTGTCTCCTACATGTTAAACAGTATTCTAGGCAGCAAGGAAGGAATATCACATTATATTTATAATATGGACCTAACTACCAAGTTATATACAAGCCAGTAACGCTGCTAAAATGGAAAGACGACCATAGCTATAATATATAAGGTAGAATGTTGTCTTTCATCTCTTCGAGCAAGGCAGTGTCTTGCTCATCTTTGTCTGCTGCTAGTACCTAATGGAGCACATTAGTCATCAAGCATAACTTGCTATAGGAGTTTAGCAGAGGAGGAGAGAGCACTTGGAGCTTCTGGGAAATAATCTGTCTTATATTTTCCAAAAGCTCTGCAGAAAAGATGTTCCCTTTCTTCCAGGTAGCTCAGAGATCCACCTGCCAATGCAAGAGCTGACGAAGACATGGATATTCAATCCCTGTGTTGGTAAGATCCCCTGGAGGAGGGCATGACAACCCACTCCAATATTCTTGCCTGGGAAATCCCATGGACAGAGGAGCCTGGTGGACTACAGTCCATGGAGTTGCAAAAGAGTTAGACAGAGGACACAAAGTATTACTAAGCAAGGTATACATTCCTTTACCAAGTTAGAGAATTCTCTGTGTGAATCCTATCCCTGCAAATGAAGCAAGGTATTTACTGTTCTGACCTTGGCAGAAGCAGAGCAGAGATAAGTATCATTTTTCATACATATATTTTAAAATATTTAAAATATATAAGATCAAGTGCTCCCTCCATCTCATCATTCCTTCTCTAACCCCAAATACCAACCAAAATAGCTTCATGTTTAACAAGGTATATGTATACTGGTGGCCTGGGAGTTAAGTGTCAATCGACTCATCTGAAAATGCACAAAGGAAAAAAAAATAATTGAATAAACAAAAATAGCAGCATATGGTAACAAGATGAGTTCATTTCACTGTCCTTTAGATAGGCATGAAATCCATCCTTAAACATAACCCAAGAGGAGCTCTGAATGTCATCAATTCATTGTAAAATCCAACAGTCTGAGGCTTTTCAGTTACCTAGACAGAATTTCATCCACAAATATAAAAGATCCTTGGCAGAAAGTTAGTGTCACAGCTAACGAACTCTCTAGCATTTCAGTCCTGGATCAGGGGATGTGAGAGGCTTAGGGAAACCAATAAGAACCCTGATGTTAGGAATCTTGAGGCAACAAAAACGTGTTTAATGCAAGGCAAGGGGCCTCCTGCGAAAGCACAAAGTTCTGGTCATCACAGGCAGATGAAAAGATGGCTTCCTGACTTCCATCATAGACACTCAAAGAATGTGAACTTTGACTTGTGTATTTGATAAAGCAGCGGAGGGCTTTCTCAATAATGAGTATGTACAGGATCAAGTTTTTAAAAAAGCTTCCTGTTTTTTGTTTGGTTGGCTTTTTCATAAGAGTCTTGCTCTTTGGATGAAGAGCTCTCCATGAATGAATTTTATTTATAAAATAAAAACAAAGAGCAAATTGTGAAGTGTGGTGAATTCTATTTTATGTGATTTTCAGTGAAGAACAGGGATGGCACGTTGAACTGGAGAGGTGTTATTTTCCTGTGATACACCTGTTTTCATGGAAATCCATTTTAATAGACTCCTTAGACAGAAAACTACACTTGGAATTCACAACCTTAAAACTTTCAAGAATTTACAAACTTATGGCAGATTCTATGTCTCATTTAAAGTTTATAGTTGCTACAAATTGAAATGATCAAGATGCTGTATTCAACGTAGAAAATAGCCTGAATTAGCAGAAAATTGTACTATTCTATGAGTTTTAAGCTTCACAAAGTTTATTACATTTTAAAAATATCTTATGCATTGTTATTATTTCTTTTAAAATATGAATTTAAATACCTTAAAATATATTAGCATAAGCAAAACATGTTTGGTTGTTAGAAATTTAGAAATAAAATAATGTGATAGCAATCACTTCATTAAGGAAAAGAGATTAAAAACATCAAAAAGATGGATGACAATGGCAGTTTCTTCTTATTGCCATCATCCTAAATGGGGTTTTTGCAGTTTTTCTGACTGTATAATGTAGCTTTAGCCGATTTTTCTGAGCTGCCTTCATGTGACATAGTTGAGGGTTGAGATGTAGAGGTAAGAAACTGCGAACGTAATCAGAGAGATTGCATCGTCTTGCCTTATTCCAGCTTATTAAACATAATGCAGAAGTTTCCAGGTATATTAGAAGCACTTTTTGAAAGAAAAATCAGCCCAAGTCTGCTAAGTCTCCTATCCTGTCTGTCCAAGTAAGTAGAATGATCATGTTATTGGCAGTACCTCAATTTTCTCAACATTTTTTTCTTAAGTAACAAATGTGCTCAATATCATGGGTATTCCTTAGGCTTGATTTCTCACATTTCAAATCTTTAAGGTCCATATTCCTGGTGCAAATACAATGAAATATCACTGCAGTAAAGTAAAATGTTTCACTGTGCACATTACTGTTCAAGAAACCAAACCATAAACCAGAAATTTCAAGGCAGTAAAACAATTTGGGACAAGCATTCCATTCAACTGAATGGTATGCTTCTATTTCAGAGAGCATCTCCTAAATTGAGTGTCTTGCACAGAGATGGCACAGCGGTAACAAATTGTTGAATGAATTTTTTTTCTTTTTATATGCACTGGGAAATAACAAGGTAGAACCAAGATGTGCTGGAAAACCAGGTCTATGAGGGAAAGAAAAGAAAAGAGAAAAAAAAAAAAGCAAGAAACTCTGGTTTGTAGTGTTTTCCTGTTTCTGTGGTATAAGTACTTGCCCTATGGCCCATTCTAATACTGATTTTAATTACCAATTACCATTTTAATGTGTGTCAGAGCAAAGAGGTGGGAAAAGATGGGCACAATGTTCTCTTAGAGGATGCTACAGCCTGGCTCCAGTCCCCTACTGGTTTAGTCTCCTAGATTTGCATTCATGTGATTTGGCAAAAGAAAATCATGCCACTAATTTCCTATTGGTTAATTAGCTGACTTGATTTTGATGTGGACTTTTCACTGCAATTCTGGAGACCCCAGTTTGATTCTTGAGCTGGGAAGATCGCTTGGAGAAGGGAAAAGCTACCCACTCCAGTCTTCTAGCCTAGAGAATTCGCAAAAAGTTGGACACAACTGAGCAACTTTCACTTTCACTTTTCACTAGTAATGCTAACAAAGTGTTACTTTTTTGCAGGTAGGCTACTTGTAGGAACAAAAGTTGTTAAGAATACCTCCCCAGGAGTTCCCATGCTTTTGACAGCAGATAAAAACCAAGGAAGACCTTGAGGATATTCCTGAAGTTGTAAAAGAAATCTCTTTAACTAGGGCCACCTACTTTGGGGCCTGGGCGCTGTTAAGCATGCCTTGAAGAATCCTTATTCTTAGCCATTCTAAGCTCAAAAACTGAATAGGAAAGCCTTAGGCAAAGCACTCTTTAGTAGCATGGTATATTAACTCTTAGAATTTATAAAATCCTTCCAGTCCCTCATGTTGCCAAACTACTTTTGCAGTCAAGAAATTTAGTGCACAGTAGAACTAAAGAAATCTTGAGGATAGTTTATGATTAAAACAATTATTTACTTTAGAATTTTTATGGGTCAAACTCTGAGCTGGAAAGTCTCACTTATTTTATATTTTTATTTAATTTGTGTGTTTACTCTTTAGGATAAAAGTGGAAATTCTTTCATTTAATGAAGATGGAAAAGGGCATCCCTAGAGTCATTAAAAATATTTTACTAACAACACCAGTATGTTAAACATCTACTATGCCCTAGACAATTCTCATTTACCATTGTAGTTAATAATCAACAATATTTCTATTTTATAGATAGGATAAACGAGACTGTGGATGAGTATCATGCATGAGGTCATGAACTAACAAAGAGGAAAAACTGGATCACAAGTCAGTGTTTCTTCGGATTTGTTGCTTAACGTGTGTTATTCACAAATGTTTATTGAGCACCCACTGTGATGCAGCCATTCTTCTTGGCTTCAGGGCTATAGCAGTGAACCACACCAACACAAATTTCAGCTCTTACCAATCTGCATTTTACTTGGCAGAGACAATCAACAAACAAACAGAATAGTATTAAATCAATGCTATGTTGGATGGTAACAAGTTATATAGAAAAATACAAAGTAGGGAAGGAACAAAAAATATAGGTATGGGAGTGCATTGAAATTTTAAACCAATAATCAGAGAAGGCATCACTAAGAAGGTGAGAAAAATTAGAATGCGCGAGATCTTGGATGTGCAAATATCTGAGAACCAAGAAGAAACGTGTAGAGGCCTTCAAGCGAAAGCAGACTTAGTGCATTGGAGGAGCATCAAGGTTTATAGGTAGCTAACCAGAGGTAAGCTTGCGAGGAAGTGATGGGAGTTGAGGTCCTAGACATGGGAGGTGTGGAGGAAGATGTTCAATTCCTTTGACTTCTATGATGAGTGTAGACTGAAGGGAAGAGCAGGTGAGAGGAAAAGAGCAATGAACAGGCTGCTACAATAATCCATGTGAAGAGTGGTAATCTCTTGCGCCATGACAGTAGACATGCGACTGACAAGAATTGGTTAGATTCTTTTTTTTTTTAAATTTTCTTTACTTTATTGTGTTGGTTTTGCCATACATTGACATGAATCCGCCATGGGCATACATATGCTCCCCCTCCAGAACCCCCCTCCCTCCTCCCTCCCGATTCCCTCTCCCTGGGTCATCCCGGTGCACATCACTTGTGGAATGATTAGAAGTAGACTGTGAGCGAAAGTGAGATTTTCTGAATAAAGAGGAGCTTCCCTTTACAGTGATGGTGAGGATTGTAGAAGGAGAGATTTGGGGTAGAAGATAACTTGTTTTTTCAATGTGGTGAGATGGAGGAGATGCAAGAATAAGGAACGTTATTTAAAGTATAAGTTTCAGTAAAGCTAGTCTATATTAAAAGCACTATCAATGGTAGTTAGCTTTTTATCTTCACTCTAGTCTCAGCTAGGTGATATAATTATGTCAAGACTAAGATTTAAAGACTGGTTATAATATAATTAGTGGACTGTAGACAAGATTTCATATGCAGAAAAGGAGAAGTTTTTAAACTGAGATTAAAAAAATCAGAAGAGTCTGTTTTGTACTTGTTAGGCCAGGTTTCACAGGAGAGAAGTAAGAATCAAGAGAGAGAAAGAAATTGGTATGGGTTTGGTTCAGCTGAAGTCATTTTTAAATATTCATACATGTATATCTACTTTGCTCAGATTCTTCTTCCTTATAAATTATGAAAAAATGTTAAAGTTAGTTCCAGTCTTATAAAGTAAATTCGTTGGTTTTCCTTGTTGGTTATTTATTTTGTATGTGGTGGTTTAGGCTCTTAAAACCACATGGACTGCAGCCCACCAGACTCCTCTCTCCATGGAATTTCTCAAGCAAGAATCCTGGAGTGGGTTGCCATTTCCTATTCCAGGGAATCTTCCCAACCCAGGGATCAAACTCATATCTCCTGCATTGGCAGGCAGATTCTTATCACTAGCAACACCTGGGAAAGCCATTTTATGTATAGTAGTGTGTGGTAGCAGTAGTGGACCCAGAGTCATATACTTTTGTGATGATGTCCCAAACTGATCATTAGGAGCTGTTTGGTGTCCTCCTGTGTCTTAATTTTCTTACATGTAAAACAGAGGTTCCGAACCTATCCAGGATGATTTGAATATAAAATATTTTAATGTGCATAATGATACTTGAAAATTATAAAGCTCTCTAGTGAATGCAACATTTTATAATTGAAATAGTTATTTGAAACTGAATTCTAGCTTTCTCATAGTCATATAAATGGCATTGCATGATATTAGAAGAAATGATAGGATGTAGAGTTCAAAGAGCAGGGCTCAAGACTTAATTCAGCCGTTTTTAGGGTAAAAGAACCATAGGAACATCACTTAATCATGCTTGTGTTTAGTCGCTCAGTCACGTCTGACTCTTTGCGACCCTAAGGACTGTAGCCCGCCAGGGTCCTCTGTCCATGGGGATTCTCCAGGCAAGAATACTGGAGTGGGTGGCCATGCCCTCCTCCAGGGGATCTTCCCAACTCAAGGGTCAAACCCAGGTCTCCTACATTGCAGGTGGATTCTTTACCATCTTAACGACCAGGGAAGACCTGTCATGCTTGCTTTCCTTGTATATAAATTAGAGGCAGTAGTACTACCTACTGTGTGGTGATGTGTGCATGCCTGCTCAATCGTGTCTGACCCTTTGAGACCCTATGGACTGTAGCCCACCAGGCTCCTCTCTTCATGGGATTCTCCAGGCAAGAATACTGGATTGGATTGCCATTTCTTCTCCAAGGGATCTTCCTGACCCAGAGATCTAACCCATGTCTCCCACATACCCTGCATTGGTAGGTGGATTCTTTATCACTGAGCCACCTGAGAATACTGGTAGTCAGTTCTTATAAATGTACTATGGTGATTGTTAAGCATTAAATTCACATATTTCCAGCAACACATTGATGACCTAACTGAAAAACTGTAGGAAGTAGATGTGACTATTTCAGAAATCTTTGCAAGGCTGACATATTTTTATTACTATTTTCTCGATCTTTAGTAAGAAAAAAAAAAATCTAGCTCTAATCAGAAGTTAGATGATCCTTGGACCAATCTAAGAGATTTCCAGTGAGTCTGATTGATTTTGAAAATTTAAGTCTTAAGTAAATGCAATGCTCATTTTTCTTATATTTGTTTTCTTATATAAAGTAGAAAAAATGTATTTACTAGTGTCACTATGAAATTATACTTTTATTTCATGTATTCTCTAAATAAACTTTGACCTGCTTTGGTAAAAATACAAACAAAAATATCAGAGCTCTCATCTTTTGACTAACTTATATGCTTTAGCAAGTTATAATTAAACCATCTGTGTCCTCTGCTATTAACTTTAGGAAATTTTTTAAAAGTTGATTTTATAAGACAGTGTAAAAATTGGTTCTGATTTCAGCCTGCTGATAATAACAATTAGTCATTCAAATGTTGTTACTGATTATTGACCATTCACTCTACTAAAAAGAAAATTCTTTGAGTAGCTATTCTTTTTTTTCTCACAGGCAGTATTTTAAAAGGCCTCCTGGCTACTTTGTAAGCAAATGTCAAGCAAATGCCTATGGAAAGAGGCTCTGATGCCCTTGCCCACATATCCCATACATGGCCTGGCTGAATTTTTCATGTAACGTGACTTACACCATCTAGGTGTCTTTGCACATGCTCTGCCTAATTCCACTTCCTTCTCCAAACTAAGGTATGTGTTGATCTGTTGAAATAACTATCATGAAGAAGAAAGTGCTCAGCACTCAAGGACACGCGCTTGTCACTCATGTCACTTTCTGGTGACAAGAAGGGATTCACTCAATGTCACACACTCCTACCTGCTAAGTCCCTTACCAGTGTCTCCATCCATAGCTTCGAATGCTGAGGATGGGTATTTTACAGAGTGCAGATTTCCCTTCCACATGCAAATAGAATGGAATTGACAGTATTGGTCCTTCTCATTGATCTAGTGCTCACAGCAGTTTGGGGCTTCCCAGGTACCTCACCGGTACTCACATTGCATAAATAATCTGCCTGCAATGCACAGACACAGGTTTGATTCCATGATCAGGAAGATCCCCTAGAGAAGGAAATTGAAACCCACTCGAGTATTATTGCCTGGGAAATCCCATAGACAGAGGAACCTGGCAGGCTACAGTCCATGGGGTCCAAAAAGAGTTGGACTTGATTTAGTGACTAAACTACAAGAGTACAATACCATTTATCTTTAATTCTATATAATACGAACATCTTTGTTTATGTTACTATAGAGCCTATATCACTATTCTTGGAGATATATAGATAGAAACAGAAGACACTTAGACACTTAGTTAATATATTTGATGGGAATATAGTGCGTGTTAGTCATTTAGTTGTGTTGGAGTCTTTGCGAATCTATGCACTGTAGCCCACCAGGCTCCTCTGTCCATGCAATTCTCCAGGCAAGAATACTGGAGTGGGTTGCCATTTCCTTCTCCAGAAGATCTTCCAAACCCAGGGATCGAACCCAGGTCTCCTGCATAGGAGTCAGATTCTTTACCCTCTGAACCACGAGGGAAGCCCCTGTATCAGATATCAAATTAGGTCTTCCCTCTAAAATGTTTCCTCAACACTGAAATCACCAATACTACTCATGTATCATTTTGAAGCAAAGTGTATTATCCTTTTTTTTTTTTCAACTTCTGGTTGTTGACACTGTGAAATTTATGATGTGGTCTTATAAAAGTTCTTATATCTGAAAGTGAAAGTGAAAGTGGCTCAGTTGCTGCGGACTCTGTGACTTCATGGACTATAGAGTCTATAGAATTCTCCATGCCAGAATGCTGGAGTGGGTAGCCTTTCCCTTCTCCAGGGGATCTTCCCAATCCAGAGATCAAACCCAAGTCTCCTGTGTTGCAGGCAGATTCTTAACCAGCTGAGCCACAAGGGAAGCCCAAGAATATTGGAGTGGGTAGCCTATCCCTTCTCCAGCGGATCTTCCACACCACCCAGGAATTGAACCAGGGTTTCCTGCATTTCGGGTGGATTCTTTACCAACTCATCTATCAGGGGAGCTCTGTTCTTATATTTGGACAAAGTTAAAACCATATTTAAGAAAATCTCATGATCATTTTTCTTTTCAGAAAGGACAAATACAAGAATCACAATGGGATAAAAAAAATCTACATCCTAAGGTCAGATTTGATTTGGAGATCTGGAGTTTTAAGACATCCCCTTGATTTTCCTACTTGTTTATTTCATTTATTTGCTTGTTATTCATAGTCAGACTACCACTACTAGTACTTTGCCACTAGCTTATGTTTACTGAAAGCTTATTATGCAGTATTTCATATAGTTACTTTATAATAACAATCAGAACAATGCTGTATGAATCATGTTCTCTCACTACCACCATCTGATAGGCAGTTCATAATACTGGATTCCAGAAAGGTTAAAAAGAAATAGTCTGAAGTCACACCACATAAAACTGGTTAGGCTTGGATTCTGACTTCAGAGCTGCAACACAATAACATCTCAGTCTGATTCAGCTGCCAATAGATCCTCTAAAATTTAGTCTCACCAAAATACACCCAAATCTATATTTTGGCATCTTCCCTTTCCGAATCTAAAGTGGACTCCGGCTACCATCATCAAAGCATCAGTGATCTTAATATTCTCAAACCTTCCAACAATTCTAAGCCATTTCACTTTGTAACAGACAGAGATTTTTATGATATGAAATGTGCTTTATGCCTTCATAGCCCACTCATGAATATACTCATTTTCCTTGGGGGCGTAGTTTCTAAAACAGAGGAATTTAAAAGAAATTCCATTTCAATGAGTAATTCTTCCATGTGAAATAATAATGACATTTTAAAATTAAATATAAGGCCCTTAAAGAGAGAGAAAAGAATTGACTGTGCCTCCTCTAGAGAATAAAGGGAGTTTTCTGACTTTTCTCATCCATTTCTTGAACGTCTGATGTGTTTTTCCACTGTGAAGAGAAAGCAGCTTTGGCTTTTACTCTCTGAAATGAACTGGACTCTTCTGCCTATCTGATGCTCTTGGCCGGGTTCTTATCATGGTTCAGAGTGGGGATGAAGCTGACTGGGTTTTTCTATGTGTGCCAAGTGTTGGCTGATGCTCACGCACGTTAAATCCCACTGGCTATGCATCCAGTGTGGAGCACACGGATTCTCTTGAGCTTCCAGGGAGATGAGGCAGTGGGACAAAGGTGGTAACCCAGGAACTGCTGGAGCTGTTTTAGGCTCGAGTCAGTCTGAAACCATGAAGATGTCATTCTAGCAATCTCAATGTGTGACAGCTCAACTGTGTGACAGACATATGGCTGCAAAATGAGAAAGGCAATTATAATTTTACCCTGGGAACTCTTAACTCGACTGCTATTTGCATATGGGAGACTTCAGAAAGTTTCTAGGCTCTCTTTCTTCAATTCTTTCCTCTCCTCACTCCAACTTGACTTTTTTTTTTTCCTAACACATAATGGATTGCCTGAGTATTACATTAACACTATGGCCTGAAGCATTAGTCAAGTCTAAGCATTAGTCTACCTAAAAGCATGCTCTGGACATGTTGCCTGGGATCCACAGTAGTTTAATTAGCACGGAATCATTTTACCATGTTAGTTTTCTGTTGTTCACCAATTATGTCATGCACGCAGTGTATTTGCCCCACTATGTAACTGATTTGGGCTTCAAAGCCATAATATGACCTTACTGGTAGAGTGTGATATTTTCTTACAACCCACAACTAGTACTTAACACAAAGCTATCAGTGAAGCCTCTTATCTAGCATTGTTTTATTTAATGCTCATGATAACTACACAAGGGAGATATTGTTAGCATCATTACAACAAAGAAAAAATTGAGTTTTTTTTTTTTCCAAAAAAATCGAGGTTCAGATAAGTTAAGTGACTTGGCCAAGTTCATGCAATAAATGACAGCCTTAGATCTGCATTCCAGAACTACCAGTTTTAATTACTGATTGATATTAACTCTGCTCCCCCAGCAGTGCAGTGGTAGTGAAGCCACCTGCCAATGCAAGAGACTTGGGTTCAATCCCTTGGTTGGGTAGATCCCCAGTAGGAAATGGCAACCCACTCCACTATTATTGCCTGGAGAATTCCATGGACAGAGAAACTGTAGTAAATCCTACAGTCCATGGAGGTCTCAAAGAGTTGGACATGGCTGAGAGCAGAAGAACAGCACCATCCTATGCCTCGAGAAAAAAATGTTCATTAAGTGAATTCATATTCAAGAAAAATATCACTATATGTTGGAAAATGAAGTCAAACTTCAATATTTGGTTTTGAAAAGGTTGGCCCTGGCTCAGAAATGAAATATTATGTGTGATCTTTTTAGGCTGGAGACATATTTTTGAATTGGTTAAAAGAACATCTCCAAAGGCAGACTAACTCAAGAGAACCATGTGAGCCTGGGAACTTACTCAGAGCTTCTGAAGAGTGGCCAGGGTCAGGAAGGAAGACAGATGGGATTGTTTCCTGATGTCTCCGAGGCAGACATTCTCCTTCTATTGGCCCTATGGTATCTATACTTTAAAGGCACTAGAATTGATTCAAGCTATGAACCCAGTGGAATGAAGATGAAAAAAAGGCAAGAATAGAATAAGGAGATAAGGACAGAGGAAGACAGTCTATATTTTAGATGTTGACTTAAATACTGAAATGAAAACTCTTTCACAATCTAGGGAAGCTGTCATAAAATCTCACAGACAAGTGCCATGGAGGGCTTCCCATTACTGAACTTGGATACCACAAAGTCAGGGATTCCATCTGCTTTATCTTTGAATTTGATGTCTGGCATAGCATTCAGTACTTAACTTGCATTGCTTTCCACCTCCAGTGGACTGTGACTCTGGAGGGTCTGAGCAATAAAGATACTTTAGTAATGAAAACCTTCAGGGGAACATATCAATCGAATAGCACATCAGAGGTGAGACAGACTGCACAGTGCTTAAGAGCACAGAGTTTAGGACGGGAATTTATTTTCATCCAGACTCAGCTCCTTCTTCCCTCATTGAAATTCAACCCCTTTATCTTTGCCAAGGTTATTCCCCTTTCTCAAACACTTTAACTCCTGTTTCCTCTTTTTATCTCCTTTATTCTTCTAATTCCTACTCAGATTTATTATCCAATAAGTGGTACTATGAATATATGGATGAACAATGGAATGAATGATCAAGTAAGGTCCTTAGAATGTTATCAAACAGGACAAGAGAGTTTGTCTTTATCTATAGGATGTGAAAGATATGGAAATGCACACATACCGGGATGCTTGCCACAGGTTTGGCAATAAGGAGCCTGGATTTAAGTCATGGCTTGACCAAGTTACACTTTCTGAGTTCCAGTTACCTCTTCTACAAAATAGGGGTAAGACTATTTAACAGAAATAGAAAAATAATATACACAATGATGGGGATTTGGAGCCATGGGGAAATTAGACATATTTATATTTGTACTTCAATAAGATTTGGCTTTTATTTTATGGGAGCACTTTACAGAAGAAAATTGAGGAAAGGAAAAAAAGAATGGGAGGGAAGAAAGAAAAAGAGAGAGTGAAGGAGACCAAGGAAGGAATGAAGGAAGGAAAGTATTCTTAAATTAAAAACTCATTTTGCAGACCCACTGAAGATGTGTACAATGTGGGGTAAATAATGACAGTTGTAAATGTGTGTTCCCCCCTCCCCTCCTGCATACAATTGTGGGTAGAGTATCGTGTCAAGTCATAGTAACACTTTGAAGAGCTTCAATTTCTCATAATTAATTGCCAGAATTTTAGTGTTTTTGTTTGTTTTTTAGAGCAGATGATAGCAATAGTATGAGGCAAAAAGCTTCAGAATAGATTACCTGACTAGTAAAGGATGGAGAATTGTTAGAAAAGGAGTACTTAGTGCTACTTTCATAATTGATAAGTCCTAGTAGTTTCAACCTGAAGGCCACTGAATTCATGCTTATGTCTTATGCTGAAAGGAGCTTGGTTTCTTACCTCTGAAGATACTACAACTGTGTGTGTGTGTGTGTGTGTGTGTGTGTGTGTGTCTCAAAGAATCTTGAAGTTTATTACAGCTGAAAGGAAATTATTTTCAGGGTTCATAGATTTTAATAAATAAGTGTGTTGTTTCTTCAAATGATCTATGAAAAATCACCCAAATCAAATATTTGTTTTATTGATTTCACTGTCTCCAAGGCCAGAAAATTATGATGTTTTGTTCAGCATTTAGACATTGCTTTAGAAATTATTTCTTTGTGTTTGTAGCTAGAAACAAAACCTGGATTCTATTTCTTTAGTTTTATCTGGTCTCACGCCAGTCAATTTAAAGAGAAGGGGGGAAGGGTTTCTATGACTAATCATGATGTATTATCAACATTATCAAAGTACAAATTGAAGAGCTTTTGTCTTTGGCCACAGACCTTTTCTTATAGTGTAAGGCAGTCTTATAAATATACTCCCAACACCCATAACTCTCTCTTCCATATGAAAGAAATCAAACTGATAACCTTAACAGCCTACTAGTATTTACCAGCTCTTTATCTTGCTGGTTTTGCCCTGGTGATCTGTGATAAAATTTGCAACCTTGAACTCTAGCACCCTAAATGAATGTATGTTACCAAAATGAATTGAAATCTCATTTATAATTGAAGCTGGTTGTCTACAGAAAATTTTTTCTTTGGACTTTCCTAATACACTCCCAGCTCCTGCCCTATGAGCCTCATTAATTCTCTCAGCCCCGTAAGTGATTCTCAGGGTTTGGAGAGCTAAGGGATGCTTAACTGCTCAAGCATTATTGAAGGAACTCACCTTCAAGGAGAACAGAAAGAACATATACACAAATACATATGAATTATTGTCAAGGCTATGGTTTTTCCAGTCATGTATGGATGTGAGAGTTGGGCACTGAAGAAGGATTAGTGCCAAAGAATTGATACTTTTGAACTGTGGTGTTGGAGAAGACTCTTGAGAGTCCCTTGGGCAGGAAAGGGATCAAACCAGTCATTCCTAAAGGAAACCGATCCTGAATATTCTTTGGAAGGACTGATGCTGAAGCTGAAGCTTCAATAGTTTGGCCACCTTATGCAAAGCCAGTTCATTGGACAAGATCCTGATGTTGGGAAAGATTGAATGCAGGAAGAGAAGGAGATGACAGAGAATAAGATGGTTGGATGGCATCATCAACTCAATGGACATGAATCTGAGCAAACTCTGGGAAATAGTGAAGCATAGGGAAGCATGGCATGAAGAGTTGGACATGGCTTAACAACTGAATGAGCTTCCCTGGTGGCTCAGAAGGTAAAGAATCTGCCTGCAATGCAGGAAGCTCTGGTTCAATCCCTGGATCAGGAAAATCCCCTGGAGAAGGAAATGGCAACTCACTCCAGTATTCTTGTCTGGAGAATCCCATGGACACAGGAGCCTGACAGGCTATAGTCCATATGGTCCCAAAGAGTCAGACACAGCTGAGAGGCTAATACTTTCACTTTTCACTTTAGTGACTGAACAACAACAACAACAACAACAATAACAAATATATATATATATATATATATATATTTAGGACATAGTCATATGACCACTGAAATATAGTGGCAGTACCAGGAACTCACGTGCAATAGACAAGAATTAGAAGAAGCTTCCTAAAGATGATAGTAATCCTAGTACTGAGGAAAAGGCTGGATTCTCAAGCAGAAGTGGGGAGAAGACACTTCAGGGAAAAGGAACAATATATGAGCTAAGAGCAGTTATGAGAAAAGGGTAGTGTTGGTCTGCCTTGGCCTAAGCAGCAAAACCTTGACTGCTCAGGTCTTGGGGGCACCTAGCAGAGGCTAGAGTGGCCCTGCTCCCAGGGAAAGTACACTGATCCATGCCTGGCACTCACTACTCAGCTGAGCTGTAGAAGTGAACCCAAAGAAAAACTCCCTAACAGGCAGGACATCTGTTTCAACAGCCAGCTGCCAGCAGTCTCTACTCATGGAAAATCAGTTCTGAGAAGAACTAAAGCAGCTTGCATGGCAGTAGTCCAACACACTCAACTCAAGTAGTATGCCACTTGGGTGAGGCAAGGTCAGATGGTACCATGATTTTTTGTTTTTTTGTTTTTTTGTTTTTTTTTCAGGAAGAGCAAGTAAAATCAAAGCTGGGGAAACAGCATCATCTTAGGGTCAATATTAAGTATAAAAACATAAAAACATGGGGATGGGGAATGATATGTCAGGAAATAAATGGAAATCAATGAAAGCCCTAAAGCATGAGAAAGCTACCGCATGGCATACAAGGAGCAAGCTTAGGACAGAGAAGTGATACTGGACTTAGGGCTTCTTCCCAGTTGGCTCAGTGGTAAAGAATCTACCAGACAATGCAAGAAATATGGGTTTGATCCTTGGGTCAGGAAGAATCCCTAGAGAAGGGAATGACAATCCACTCTGGTATTCTTGCCTGGAAAATTCCATGGACAGAGGAGCCTGGTGGGCTATGGTCCTTGGGCTCACAAAGAGTGAGACAATACTGAATGATTGAGCATGCACATCATCCCATTGGATTTAGCTTTCAAAGTGCCCACCAAGGTCCCTAATGCCTCCAGATGCGCAGGCCATCATTTAGCACAGCAGGACTGCTTGGAGAAATGGCTATCCTATACAATACATCACAAGGATAATCTTTGGCATCTCCAACTAGAGAGGAAAAATAAGCCTCATTCATGGCTAGATGAGATGTTTTCTAACTTGTTCAGAGTCCAGGTGGCTCAGCTGGTAAAGAATCCACCTGCAATGTGAGAGACCTAGGTTCGATCCCTGGGTTGAGAAGATCCCATGGAGAAGGGAATAGCTATTCACTCCAGTATTCTGGCCTGGAGAATTCCATGGACTGTATAGTCTATGAGATCACAAAGAGTCAGACATGACTGACTTACTTTCACTTCCACTTTCAGAGTCCAAGGCTCACTTTCTTTCTAAAAATGTTCACTTATTCCTGGAAACATCTAGGACATCTTGCATTGCTCAGGAAATATCTAGATCCTGTGTTACAGACTCCATTTGGCTCTGAGCACCCTGCGAAGGTGACTTAGAGGCACAGCAATCTTGTTCTGATGGCTCTTTAACACCTTCAGTTGACAACATTCCACTTGGGTCTGAGGAAAGAGAGTCACTGTCTCCCAAACTCTGCATCTGATACCAGCCTCTGGATTCCCAGAGCAGAATGGCTCAGATCCAGGGTCGGTTACTCTTTCAGTTACCCAGATTCATCAGATTTTGTTCTTAACAACTCTGTAGACATTTTAAAAGATATTTTCTAATTGAAGTGTGGTTGTTGTATATGTGTTAGTTTCAACTATATAGCAAAATGATTTAGTTATTGGCACTGCCACTAGGGAAAACTATATGGAGGTTCCTTAAAAAACTAAAATTAGAGCTACCATATGATTCTGCAATTCCACTCCTGGGCATATATCCAGAAAAAAACATAATTCAAAAAGATACATGTGCCCTAATGTTCACTACAGCATTATTTATAATAGCCAAGTCATGGAAGCAACCTAAATATCCATGACAAATGAACAGATAAAAAAGATGGGGTATATTTATATAATGGATTATTAGTCAGTGGATGGTGTCACTGACTCAATGGACACTAGTCTGAGTAAGCTCCAAGAGTTGGTGATGGGCAGGGAAGCCTGGCATGTTGTAGTCCATGGGGTCACAGAGTCGGACACGACTGAGCAACTGAACTGAACTGAATATCAGTCACTAAAAACAACAAAATAATGACATCTGTAGTAACATGAATGGACTTAGAGATTATCATACTAAGTAAAGTCCAGACAAAGACAACATGATACCACATATGTGAAATCTAAAAAAAAAAATGTAAATGAACTTATGTACAAAACAGAAATATACCTACAGGCATAGAAATCAAACATGGTTACCAAAGGGGAAAGGGGGGACTGAAGATAAATTGGGGGATTTAGGTTAAAATATACACACTACTGCAAGGAGATGCAACCAGTCAATCCTAAAGGAGATCAGTCCTGTGTGTTCATTGGAAGGACTGATGTTGAAGCTGAAACTCCAGTACTTTGGCCACCTCATGTGAAGAGCTAACTCATTGGAAAATACCCTGATGTTGGGAAGGACTGGGGACAGGAGGAGAAGGGGACGACAAAGGATGAGATGGCTGGATGGCATCATCGACTAGATAGACATGGGTTTGGGTGGACTCTGGGAGTTGGTGATGGACAGGGAGGCCTGGCGTGCTGTGGTTCATGGGGTCACAAAGAATTGGACACGACTGAGTGACTGCACTGGGCTTGGAATAGAACTGAAGCCTTTCTATAGGAGGAATAATTGACCAGAGGGATGAAATTCTGAAAAACAGTTTGAATTTAGAGAAAGATTTCTTCATGTTTGAGTTTCTTAATATCTAAGTGCTTAAATGGCAGCATAGAGGCAGAGAAGGAATTGTACTCTCTTGATTATATGTTCTCCCTGGGGAGGCAATCACAGGCTGACTTTCATCAATCATAAACACCAGAAGGGCAGATCCTTCTTCATTTGCCATCTTGAACAGGTTTTAGGATTAGCGTGCAGCGTCCTCTTAGGAAAATGCAGCTCACAATATAGTTTCCCCCACCCCGAGGAGTTTTACCAGAGTTTTACTCCTTAAAGCAAAATCCTTTAACAAGTATAGTTTACAAGATGAGACATACTTATACTCACTGCATTTCCAAAATCAGACACACGTTTTCACAGTAGTTGATGAACACATACTATAGACATGCAGCTATCAACTCCCTTAGTTTCCAGTATTGAAAATCGCCATTTGTCTTTCAATGTCAAGCTATTTCCTCTACAACTTCATGTAATTAATGCTATCTCTCTTCTTCTCCTTCTCTCTTTCCCTCCTTCCTTCTCTTCCTCTCTCTGGAAACAGCTTTCTCTTTTGCGGTTATTCAGTCACTAAGTTGTACCTGACTGTTTGCAGCTCCATGAACTGTAGCATACCAGGCTTCTCTATCCTCCAAAATCTCCTGGAGTTTACTCAAATTCATGTCCATTGAATTAGTGATGCCATCAAACCATCTCAACTGTAGCATACCAGGCTTCTCTATCCTCCAAAATCTCCTGGAGTTTACTCAAATTCATGTCCATTGAATTAGTGATGCCATCCAACCATCTCATCCTCTGTCGACCCCTTCTCCTCCTGCCCTCAATCTTCCCCAGCATCAGAGTCTTTTCCAGTGAGTCAGCTCTTCACATCAGGTGGCCAAAGTATTGGAGCTTCCGCTTCAGCATCAGTCCTTCGAATGAACATTCAAGGTTGATTCTCTTTAGGATTAACTGGTTTGATCTCCTTGCAATCCAACAGACTCTCAAGAGTCTTCTCCAGAACCACAAATCTAAAGCATCAATTCTTCAGCACTCAGCCTTGTTTATAATCCAATTCTCACATCCATACATGACTTTTGGAAAACCCATAGTTTTGACTATCTAGAACTTTGTTGGTCTTTATAAAGCACTTTTTCCTAAAGGGAAATATATTCCTCTTGTCATTTTGTATTACTATGAGAATTCCTCTTAGGATAAATGTAACACCAAAAAGACCCTGATACTGGGAAAGATTGAAGGCAGGAGGAGAAAGGGACAACAGAGGATGAGATGGTTGGATGGCATCACTGACTCAATGGAGATGAGTTTGAGTAAACTCCAAGAGTTGGTGATGGACAGGGAGGTCTGACATGCTGTGGTCCACTGGGTTGCAAAGAATCGGACACAACTGAGAGACTGAACTGAACTGAACCCCATGGGGTGATGCCTACATCCACATTTGTTGAGAAATTTTAAGACCCATCCAAGAACATGGCCCATGAAAGAGTAGAGCTCATGGTTTAAATAAAATAGAAAACTATGTGTTACCTGGGAAATGAATGATTAAGAAAGAAAGTGGTGTCAGATTTAGGAAACTGAAATAAAAACAGTGGAGATGTGGAACTGAGATCAGTCTTGTTACATTAAAAAGAAATTATGTTTGGTTTATCTTTTGCAAATTGAGGGGATGTATCACTCCTGCTGATGTGTCTCTTGAATGGAGAGCATCTTGCTGGGTTAGTATAGAAGGAACATTCTCCTGAAAATGTTTTGGGTTAAAAGTGATCCAAAATTGCTCTCATTTAAGCAGAATGTACATGGCACAACCAAGGTAGATACAGCAGAAGGAATTAGCATATCTGGATATTGCTGGCAATCAGGACTATGTGTAGAGATTAATGAGAGTTGGACAAAACCTTTGGAGCTAGATGTTAAAGGTGAGCAAGTCTTAGCAGTTCCTTCTTATCTAATGCTTGGTGCCTGGTATAGTGACAGAGGAACAGCAAAAAGGATTACACAGACTTGACCAAGAGGAGACATTCGTTTATTCATTCATTTATAAAATGTTTATTAAAAGTCTGTGATACAGGAAATACATTATAGTTGTTCAGAATGCTATGGTCAACAAAAGTTCTCATAGAATTACCCTTGATTATGTGGACACAAATGTAAATAAGAATCAAAGGAATGCATAATATTTTGACATCAGCAAATGGACTCTAGTGAGTGATGACTCAATATTATTACCCATTTCAAGAAATTTATGATGGCCTCAGAAATTTGTTGAGTTGAACAGTAATATATGACCTTAAAAACCTTGTATTAGAATAGAAAAACACTGGGCTTGAAATGAAAACACCTCACTTCAAATGTGATGATCATTTACCCAGCTCTCTGGTTTGTAGATGTAGCACTGATTTGCATCTCATGACTTCAATCTAGTGCTGTTCCTACTGTGCTCATATTTCTCAAGAACACAGGTTACATTATACCCAACAAGGGTCCAAACTCCTGCACACCAGGCAAATTTATTCTTTGCTAGGCAGGAATCTTTGGGTCTGACCAAAGCAATCAGCCTCACTTTTGACAGAGTTGATGTCTGTGAATCTTGTTGGCACATTAGAGAGCCAAACTGGAGACCCAGGAGTGTAAAAAGAAAAGCCATTTGGAACACACCCAGACTGATTTTGCATCACTGAACTACTCAAGTTACCAGAGTTACCTGATGGGGGTGAGGGGAGGGGGCAGGGACAAGGATTCTGAAAATGCAGTTCATTACCAGATTTGGACATTTTGCCTTGACCACAAACTACTACAGTCTACAAAGGAAAAAAAAAAAAGTACTGTTTTCATTTTTTTTTTTTTTTTAGTCCGGTTGGACTTAGTGATGGGAGAATAAATCAACTGGAGTCTAATTTAAACATACTCACTAAGGCAGCTTTTCTTAACCAATTTTTACAACCCTCTTCATATCATTAAAGTAACTCTAGGTCAGACAAATATCTTATAGTGATTGCAGAATAGCAATTTGGAAAGTGTACGATCATAGAACATGTTTCTAACTTTCTGCTCAGAAATGGGATACATTGACCAAACATGGTATTAGCCAGTTTTCTGTTTATTTTTGAATGGATTTATACTTGAATATTCAAGTGGCTTTTGATATGCTGACACACAGAGAAACAATACCTTCTCTATCAAAAGATGTTCTGTATACAAACAGGCAATATTGGAAACAAATTTAAAGAAATTTTTAATTTCATAAAGTCTTTCACCATTTGAAGCATCTGTGTTTAGTTTGTTAGTTTCTATAATGTAGAGAGCTTTGATAGATTATTTTTCATTTTCTCTGTTGGGGTAGGAGGAGGATTCCAAAACTGTTGTTAAAAAATAGACCCTCTCATGAGGAAATGCATTCCCTTGTTGTTCCTGTGCAGAATTTCCAGGGGAGAAGTGTGCTTTTGTGGTGAAGAGGTAACACTTGTGTGGCATGATAACAGTTGTGTGGCTCAGCTTGCTATCCACAACCCAGAACATTGTTACAATAGGCTAGCACCTCAGTAGGTTTTCTTGAGCATCTGGTATGTTCATGTAGCCTCTGATGAGCAGAAGAAATTAATTTTGTTGCTCATAATCAAAGCTTTGGTGCATGGTACCACTGCAAATTAAGATGGTGAATTCCAAAATAATACTACTTTATGGATCATAGGAGTTATTTGGGCATTCTACATTTCTGTTAGAATTGAAGAAACTGGCAAGAAAATAAGTGCAAACCAAGAAATTTATTGTTATGGCTGCATAATTAAGGGAAAAAAATAGGTCAAAGAGATTCGCTGTTACTGGAACATCATCAAGAAGATAATTTAAAGTTAAAATAAAGACTGCGGTTTATATGCCTCAGCATTTTCTGAACTGTCTTTCCCTGTAACTACTATTCTATGAAATGTCAATAGATGCTTTCTGGAAGAAAAGGTCAAGATGTTACCAAAAAAAACCTTCTTTTTTAGGTCAAGAAATGTTACCACCTGTTAGTTAAATACTGTCTGTAATTATTTTAACTGATAAACCTTTCTGAATCTCTAGTAGAACACAGAGTATATTCAACAATGAAATCCTTTAGTCTTTTCTTTCTTTTTTATTGTTCTTAATATTGGTCAGAATCTGTGCTCCTTAGAAAACGATTTGGGAAAACTATTGTCATCTATGGTGCCGATAATCTTTGTTAATTTTGTTAATTCAGTAAAAGTGTTTGTCCAAAATGATCTGATTTGACCCGTTAAAAGTTTTCATTGATCCAACAACTCTTTAAGGTAGACACAATTATTATCACTACTTTATGGATGAGAAAATGGAAACAAAATAAATTTTTGTGGCTTTCACAATGCTCATATAATACAAATATGGACCTATTAAGTCATTTATTTTCAGTTTAGTGATCATCCTCTCCAACTCATTTGATAAATGAGGAAACATAGATTTATTTCTTATTAGCTAACTAACAGGTTCCAAATCAGGAAAGGAGTACATCAAGGCTGTATATTGTCACCTGCTTCTTTAACTTATATGCAGAGTACAGCATGAGAAATGCTGGGCTGATGAACCACAAGCTAGAATCAAAATTTCTGGGAGAAATATCAATAACCTCAGATATGCAGAGAATACCACCCTTAAGACAGGAAGAAAAGAACTGAAGATCTTCTTGATGAAAGTGAAAGGGGAGAGTGAAAAAGTTGACTCAAAGCTCAACATTCAGAAAACTAAGATCATGACAATTGGTCCCATCACTTCATGGCAAATAGATGGGGAAACAGTGGAAACAGTGTCAGACTTTATTTTTAGGGGGGCTCCAAAATCACTGCAAATGTTGACTGCAGCCACGAAATTAAAAGACACTTGCTCCTTGGAAGGAAATCTATGACCAACCTAGATAGCATATTAAAAAGCAAAGACATTATTTTGTCAACAAAGGTCCATCTAGTCAAAACTATGGTTTTTCCAGTAGTCGTGTATGGATATGAGAGTTGGACTATAAAGAAAGCTGAGCACTGAAGAATTGATACTTTTGAACTGTGGTGTTGGAGAAGACTCTTGAGAGCTCTTGGACTGCAAGGAAATCCAACCAGTCCATCCTAAAGGAAACCAGTCCTGAATATTCATTGGAAGGACTGATGCTGAAGCTGAATCTCTAATCCTTTGACCATCTGGTGTGAAGAACTGACTCATTGGAAAAGACCCTGATACTGGGAAAGATTGAAGGCAGGAGGAGAAGGGGACGACAGAGAATGAGATGGTTGGATGGCATTACCTACTTGAAGGACATGAGTTTGAGTAAGCTTCAGGAGTTGGTGACGGACAGGGAAGCCTGGCGTGCTGCAGTGCATGGGGTCGCAAAGAGTCGGACATGACTGAGCTACTGAACTGAACTGAGCTAACTAACAAGATCCTGGCAGATCCTAAAATAGAATATAAAGCCCCTGCATCCAGAATTTTGTGCTGCAAAATAAATGTCCATAAAATAATCAACACACTTACAATCATCCCATCATTGGGTAAAGGAAAATGTGAATGGTAGATATGTTTATGGATTTTTTTTAAAATGTGAGTTTTAACAGTAGATCTTCCCCAAATTGAGTTTATTATTTTTATTACCTGACTATTGAAATACTAGTTTCAAATACTCACTGCTAGGATTCACTATCTGTAATAAAATTATTCATTAGCTAAGTATATTAAATGCTCTAATATAGAGATATTATCTTTACTCTATTTTATAAAAATGAAAAAAAGAGAGAGAGAGAGAGAGAAATGGAGCTAAGTCCTTTGCCCAAAGCCTCATATTTAGAAAGCAAGGGAGCTAGGGCTTAAACCCAGTGCTCTTCTTACTCTGATTATTGCTTCTTTTAGCATAAAGTTGAATTAATTCATTCAGATGATCCTCTAAAGTATGATTCTAGGAACTGAAATATTAGTTACAGTGAAGAATAGATGCTTCCTCTATGCTCAGAAACTTTCCAGAAATAGGAAACTGGGAATGTGATCTCTTCCCCTACTGATCTTTTTCAGTCTCTTTTCTTTCATGGCCAAGAGACAAATCTAGTTGTTCTAGGCATGGATTATGTATATTATGGGGCAAAAGGCAGAAGACTGGATTCATTGGAATTGGTCGTATGTGTGCTCTTGTGATTCTTATAGAATCTTTTGTATAAAAGTCTGTTCTTAAACCTTGCTGGTGTCATATTCATTTTCATTATGGAACATACATTTTGCTCTAGTTGCTTATATGGAATTATAATAAAATAAAACTCTTTCTTATTGAGAAGATCGATTTCATCATACAAATTTGGAAATTAAGGACATAAAATGAAATTTTGTTAAAAATTTTCATTTATTATATTTAAATGTTATTTTTAAAATAAAAATTAAAGAAAAAGAAATGGATGAAAGGAAACATGCTTTAAAAAATCAGAAAATTGTTTAGTGTGTGATTAAGTAGGTAGTGCAGTGGTAAAGAATCTCCCTGCCAAGGCAGGAGATGCAAGAGATGCAGGTTCCATCTCTGGGTCAGGAAGATCCACTGGAGTAGGAAATGACAGTCCAATATTCTTGCTTGGAAAATTTCATAGGCAGAGGAGCCTGTGGGCTACAGTCCATGGGGTTGCAAAGAATCGGACATGACTGAGAATGCAAGTAGATATAGTAATATGTATTATGATAAAGGAGAAAGACCACTTGATTGTAAACCATGAGAAATTATCTTTAGTTTCTTTGCCATTAAATGTTAAAATAAACTTGAATCAAGATGCTTACAGCTGCTGTCTTATGGTTTGTGAGAGATCAAGCTCTTAAACTGGACTTCCCAGATTTAAATCTGAGGTCCCATCCCAATTATGTGACCTAGGGCAAAGTCTGTAACTTCTTTATGTCTCAGAATCATTTTCTGAATCTTCAAGACAAAAAAGTATCCATCTCCTAAAGTTTGTATGCAAATTAATTAAGTGAATACATGAAAATCTCCCAGGACAGGCAATACTGCCTGGAAATTTTTAAGTATGCAATAAAGTCTGACTATTAATATTTAGAGCTATCCACTAATAACATATACTATGTGACAGACACTGAGCAAGGAACTGAGGCTAGTACAAAGAATAAGACCAAGTCTCATCCTTTGTGCTGCTTATAGCTTAGTGTGTAACATGTAAACAGACACTGATATGGCTATATTTGATTTTATGTGAAAACAAGCACTGCTAAAAGTGCCTCATGATACAGAAGGAGTTTCGATGAGAAAAAAATCACCTTTAAGATTTTATAACAGATTTTCATCACTGAACATGATTTTAACTGATGACAGGTGAGCACTGGGGAGAAAGGCTTTGGGTTAACACTGAATAAACAGCAGGTACAAAGTGATGAAGGATAAAGCTTCCTGGTATCTAGACAGCTAGAGGCAGTTGGTATTGTTGGTGGAGAGGGAGTGGTGGATGACAGAGATAAGATGCACTGGGTTTCAAACTGGATCAAGAAAAGAGAAGAGAGCCACTTTCTAAGAGTATATTCATCATGATAAGGATGAAAAGAGCAGAAAAGAACAAAGAAAAAGGTGAGAATTATGACCTCAGTTTACATGATAAATTTCAATGGTATGCACATTCTCCACACATCACATATGTGCAGGGTTAAAAAAAAAAAAAAAAAAAAACCTCTATGGTGAATGAGGGTTTTCCTGATGGCTAACTGGTCAAACAATTCTCCTGCCAATCCAGGAGACCCAGGGTCAGTCCATAGGTTGGGAAGATTTCCTGGAGAAGGAAATGGCAACCTGCTCCAATATTCTTGCCTGGATAATCCCATGGATGGAGGAGCCTGACAAGTTATAGCCCATGGGGTCACAAAGAGTCCAAGATGACTTAGTGACACAGCAGCAACAGCAGAGTGCATGAGGCAACAGGGCGAACGTTTCCTCCTCAACTACTTATTCTCTGAAAGATAGTTGCAAATTGAGGATAAATAGTGTTACTTATATCATTCCACATGTTATAATGCAAAGTCTCACATATTTTTATACTTTCCCTACCAATGAAGACACAAAATTAAGCAGTGTTACGATATTTATATGCAAACTTTAGTAACTGCAAAGATGTTTCTTAATGATCAAGGTGCAATAGAGAAGGACAGTATCATTGTATTAAATGCACCTTAACTGAATATATAATTAGTAGCAGCTTGAGTGGGTCTGCTTTTAGTCTGAATTCCTTTTAGTCCAGTGAAAAAATGATGAAGGCTCATTCCTACTTCCTTATCTTTGTGTTTGTATTATATACAAATACAATATAGAACATAGTTTCATGTTCTATAATGGAGATGAGTTTTGAAAGGGAGGTTTATTTTTATTGGATCTTGTCCGTCTGTAATCCCAATACAATACCAGTTAAATCAAAGAAATGCAGAAGGCTGTAAAGAGAAGCAGCTTTATGACTCAGAGAAGTTTAGTGATTGGCTTAAGGCTACTAAGCAAGAAAAAAGCAGAGATTCCTTGTGCTGTAGATGTTTTTTTTTTATTTTTGGTCCACTTCACCAAGACTTTGTCCTTGATTATTGCAGCCTTTTATAAGTAGGGCTTTCCTAATGGCTCAGAGGTAAAGAATCCACCTGCAGTGCAGGAGATATTAGGAAACACGGGTTAGAACCCTGAGTCTGGAAGATCCCTGGAGGAGGGAACAGCAACCCACTCCAGTATTCTTGCTGGGAAAATCCCATGGACAAAGGAGCCTGGTGGGTTATAGTCTATCGGGTGGCAAAGAGTCAGACACAACTGAAGCAACCAAGCACAAACACAGTTAATTTCTGATATTTGTGTTATCGTGTAAAATGAAATGGAAGGCATAGAAGAGGTCACACTAGGAAATTCCTCTCATTTCTGAATGCAAAAGCAGATTGCAAAAGTTAATAGAAAGCATATTAAGACAGAGTCAGTTCATCTCTCAGTTCAACTCTTTCTTTTCCTTTCATAAAGGTTTCCTTTAAACTGTAATTTTTCACATCTGAAGATACTATACATGTAGTAGACATTTTCATTTCTTGGCTGATGCACACATAACAGCCCAGTTTGTGCATAGAATGTAAACCACCTGCAAAGAATAATAAATACCACTGTTATGCATGGTTTGAAGAATTAAATAAGCATGCCTTGACATTTCTGTGCATTCAATATTATTTCACCCTACAGCAAGCCAGGTTAAAATAAGACTTACTGATATATTACTAAATATTGAAAGTTTTCATCCTGATAATTGCAAGTCAATTTGGAAGCAAACGTAAATACTGAGAAGGATGAGGTTGTAGACCAGGTCATCAATACTAAAGAAGCAGTAGAAGGCAAGAATACAGCTATCAGATTTAGGGGAGAAAGACTCCCAAGACAATAGACAGTATAATGCTAGTCAGAAATTGAGTGATAAACTACTAGTCATGGGCATCCATACTTTTCATAGACTTCTAGTGATGAAAAGCTACTGGGGTAATTTCTTATGCCACTCCGTTGTGAAGGAAAATGAAACTCCATCCTGTACTTAGCGAGAAAGATTTCACAAAGCTATCTGTCATGGACCTCACAATGGAAACTTATAACCATTATTTCTCATATTTTGCAACTGTAATTATTGCTCAAACTACCCATTTGTCAATGAAAAAAGAGAAATCAATAGGAAGCTATCTGCCTTCCTAAAGTCTAAGTACTATAATCCTACATACGAACCTTCAAGTTGCAAACTTTCAAAGATATAAATGTGCATTTGCATGTCCAACCATGAAAGTTAGCTGACATATCTGGAGTACATTATCATGTGTGTGTTCCTATACAAGTGGTTGTACTTTTATGCATTTCACTGTATAATACTGTATAGGGGACAGTAGTAGAATATCTTTATTTCAAGCCAGGTATGTCCAGAAGCAAGTAAAAGAGTAGTGTTGATATACAGTACTATGCTTTTCAAGATATTCAGTTCATTTGCTCAGTGGTGTGTGACTCTGCAACCAGAGGGACTGCAGCACGCCAGGCCTCCCTGTCCATCACCAACTCCCGGAGTTTACTCAAATTCATGTCCATTGAGTCAGGGATGCCATCCAACCATCTCATCCTCTGTCATCCTCTTCTCTTCCCACCTTCAATCTTTGCCAGTATCAGGGTCTTTTCCAGTGAGTCAGACCCTCGCATCAAGGGGGCAAAGGACTGATTCAGCTTCAGCATCAGTTCTTCCAATGAATATTCAGGATGAATTTCCTTTAGGATTGACTGGTTTGATCTCCTTGCAGTCCAAGGGACTCTCAAGAGTCTTCTCCAACACCACAGTTCAAAAGCATCAATTCTTCAGCGCTCAATTTTCTTTATACTCCTGCTCTCACATCCATACATGAGCCTTGACTAGATGGACCTTAGCAAAGTAATGTCTCTGCTTTTTAGTATGCTGTCAAGGTTGGTCATAACTTTTCTTCCAAGGAGTAAGTATCTTTTAATTTCATGGCTGTAGTCACAATCTGCAGTGATTTTGGAGCCCCAAAATATAAAGTCTGTCACTGTTTCAACTGTTTCCCAGTCTATTTGCCATAAACTGATGGGGCCAGAAGCCACAATCTTAGTTTTCTGAATGTTGAGTTTTTAAGCCAATTTTTTCACTCTCGTCTTTCACTTTCATCAAGATACTCGTTATTTCTTCTTTGCTTTCTGCGATAAGGGTGGTATCATCTGCATATTTGAGGTTATTGATATTTCTCCCAGCTATCTTGATTCCAGCTTGTACTTCATCCAGCCCAGCATTTCTCATGCTGTACTCTGCATATAAGTTAAAAAAGCAGGGTGATGATATACAGCCTTGAGGTACTCCTTTTCGTATTTGGAACCAGTCTCATTCCGTGTCCAGTTCTAACTGTTGCTTCCTGTCCTGAATACAGATTTCTCAGGAGGCAGGTCAGATGGTCAGGTATTCCCATCTCTTTAATCATTTTCCACAGTTTGTGGTGATCCACACAGTCAAAGGCTTTGGTATAGTCAATAAAGCAGAAGTAGATGTTTTTCTGGAACTGTCTTGCTTTTTCAGTAATAGAAGGAGGGTTGGAAATTTGATCTCTGGTTTCACTGCCTTTTCTAAAACCAGTTTGAACATCCGGAAGTTAATAGTTCAGGTACTATTGAAGCCTGGCTTGGAGAATTTTGAGCATTACTTTGCTACGGTGTAAGATGTGTGCAATTGTGCAGTAGTCTGAGCATTCTTTGGCATTGCCTTACTTTGGGACTGGAATGAAAACTGACCTTTTCCAGTCCTGTGGCCACTACTGAGTTTTCCAAATTTGCTGGCATATTGAATGCAGCACTTTCACAGCATCATCTTTCAGGATTTGAAACAGCTCAACTGGAATTCCATCACCTGCACTAGCTTTGTTTGTGGTGCTGTTTCCTAAGGCTCACTTGACTTCCCATTTCAGGATGTCTGGCCCTATGTGAGGTGAGTGATCACACCATTATGATTATCTGGGTTGTGAAGATCTTTTTTGTACAGTTCTTCTGTGTATTCTTGCCACCTCTTAATATCTTCTGCTTCTGTTAGATCCATATCATGTCTGTCCTTTACTGAGCCTGTCTTTGCATGAAATGTTCCCTTGGTATCTCTAATTTTCTTGAAGAGATCTCTAGTCTTTCCCATTCTATTGTTTTCCTCTATTTCTTTGCACTGATCAGTGAGGAAGACTTTCTTATCTCTCCTTGCTATTCTTTGGAACTCTGCATTCAAGTGAGAATATCTTTCCTTTTCTCCTTTGCCTTTCACTTATCTTCTTTTCACAGCTATTTGTAAGTCTCCTCAGACAGCCATTTTGCTTTTTTGCATTTCTTTTTCTTGGGGATGGTTTCAAGATGTTATAAGATTAAAAATGTTTTCTCTATTTTTTTGTGTTTGTTTTTATGCATTATTAGTGTGAATATTACTATAAACCTATTATAATACAGTGATATATAGCCAATTGTGTTAGTCGAGTACCCAGGCTATTTTTGTTGGACTTATGAGCAATTGGATTTAGTAGATTTACACTCAGAATGGAACTTGATCATATGTAGGGGACTTAGTGTAGTCATTCAGTGTCAGAACTTGACTTAGAAGACAGTTAATGTAGCCTCAGAGAATTGGTGCTTTTGAACTGTGACTCTGGAGAAGACTCTGGAGAGTCCCTTGAACCATGAGGAGGCCAAATCAGTCAATCCTAAAAGAAATCAGCCCTGAATATTCATTGGCAGGACTGACGCTAAAGCTCCAATATTTTGGCCACCTGATGCGCATTACTGACTCATCGGAAAAGACCCTGATGCCAGGAAAGATTGAGGGTGGGCTGGGGGAGGCGGCAGAAGGTCAGGTTGTTACATAGCATCACCAACACAATAGACCTGAATTTGAACAATTTCCTGGAGATAGTGAAGGACAGAGAAGCCTGGTGGACTGCAATCCCTGTGGTCACCAAGACTCAGATATGACTTAGCGACTGAACAACAGCAGCAATGTAGTCATTGCAGTGGAAGAGGGATAAACCTCCAACCCAAGTTTGGTTCATATGTTGAGGACGATGATGCCACACATCATCCCAACAAGAGGGTATGAAGAGATTTACCAACTTCATCATGGAATGAGGCTTTCTGGAACTAGTAGAGCAGGCTCCCAAGCAAATCCAACAATAACTTGAAAGAAAAAGAAAGGCTCCCTGGCTTTGGATTTCTTGTGCTTAGATGATGTGTCCAGGGTAAGCTTTCTTATGCAAGGGGCAGGGAGTGCATGATATCTTAGTCCTTTATCGTAACTAATTGTCAGAAACCAGGTGGCCTAAACACCAGAAATTTTTTCTCTGACATTTATGGAGGCTAGAAGTTTAAAATTACTTCTGTGATGTCAGTGACAGTACAGTTAGTTCATTGTGGGGAATGGAGAACATCTGTTCCATGCCTCTCTTAGAAAATCCTGGCATTTTTTGACTAGTAGCTGCCTCATTCCAATCTATGGCTCCATCATCATATGGCCTTCTTTCTCCTTTTCTTATAAAGACCTCAGTCTTATTGCAAATAGGGCCCACCCTGATCTACTATGAACTCATTTCAACTTAGTCAGTTACATCTGTAAAGACCCCATTTCTGAAAACAGTCACATTCTGAGGTTCCTGATGGACATAAATTCAGCCCAGTATATGTGGTAAGAACTTCCTGCCTGTGCATGAATTTTCTCATTGGCTTGTTCAGTTGGGGCAAGTGGGAAAGATGGTGGTGTGGGAATTCGGATTTTGTCAGCAATTAAGCATTGAAAATAGAGTCTGACTCTTTATGGCAAAAGAACTCTTGTGTCCTCAGTAAGTTATATTCTTTACTTGTTTGTCAATAAGAAGGATGACATTAACATTTGCCTTTCAAATCCATACCCTTATGACTGTGAGAAAAAGATGATAAAATATTACAGGAATTGTATTATTTATAAAAGCTGTACAGTAACCTGTTCTAGGGAAGTATGATCATATGCTCCATCTACCTCATAATAAAGAATCCAGAATTTAGAAATACTTTAAGATAATTTGCAAACAAATAGATCACATGAGGCTAGGAAAGGTGTTGAATTGATGATCACTTCCTTGACTAGGATGCTATAGTAATTCTGAATAGATTCCAGACCTTAGGACAGCCATAGGACAATATGTAAGCCATACACTTATGGGGCCTTTGAGCCCTAATGCCCCCTTTATATAGCAAGTATCAAATAAACTACCCCTTTTCCTATCTTAATGTGAAACACATGGTTTCTGTTATCTACCTCAGACACAATAACTAATAATCAACATAGCCATCTAACTGTAATTGCAGAAGAAATCAAGAAAATTAGGTTTTAAAAATGTATGTTAAAGGACGTCCCTGGCTGTCCAGTGGTTGAAGCTTTGTGTTCTAATACAGGGGGGTATAGATTCAATCCCTGATCTGAGAGCTAGGTCCCATATGCCTTGAGGCCAGAAAAATAAACCATAAAACAGAAACAATATTGTAACAAACTCAGTTAATACTTTAAAAATAGTTTTTGAAAATTTTTAAAGTTAATGCTATTATGTTGATATATAAATATCTAGAGTCTTCCATCCTAGAAAACACAATGGAACAATCAGGTGCCTCCACTTAGGTGTAGAGTTGCTGAAAATAAGACAACTGTGAATGCACATCCAGGGTAGTGGTGATAGAAAAATCATGAGCAAGATTTTTGAAGTAATATATAACTATTGGTTATCTGAACACAACAGAATGACATGTTCCTCTGACCTATATGGTGGTTTCATTCCCTTTAAATTTCATGCATTTTAAAGCTTGCAAAAATGCTTTAATTTATATTTAAAATAGACTCCAGGCTTAGATAATTATATACAGAGTTTACTTCACTTATTTGAGTGGTGGGATGTTTATGTATCCAGCCTTTATTGTGACACGCATTTATTAATGCTCCAACAAATATCCAGAGAACTACAGAAATCCATTAGAATAGATTATCTCAAATTTCTAGATTTATAGAATGTTTCTTTTCATATAGCAGGGAATTACATTAAATTTGAATGTAACTTCTGAAGACTGTCAATTAAAGCCAATTTTAACAGGTTTTATCAGGCATAAAATTTTAAATGTCCTCACCTTTCTAACTTAGCAGATTTATTTAATGCTATGAAAACACTCAACTTATTATAGAAAGAGACTAGTGTCTATTGGAGTTTGTTTATTTTAATCAAATGAAGATTAAGGTCATCCAGCAAATACTGGTGTGAGTAAGACTGTGATGTTCCAGATAGCTCGGGATGGGCAACTAGAGACATATTTCAACCCAATATTAATGAAACTAGTGATCAAAAGCAATATATGCCAGATTTATTTTGTAAAGAGACTGGACACAGAATTCAGGCTGGTGGAATCCCATGTCTAAGAACTATACTGCAAGCTTGATATGATGGCACACCAACTGTTGGACTGATAGTTTATAATATATATGCAGTTATAATTAACAAGTATAGATTGATTTATGAAGGTTTAAAACAAGTATGGTATCTAGAATAGAAAGTCCTCTGCATGATCAGACATTATCAACTAATGTGTTTATTCTGAATCTTGAATTTTAGGAAAATAGATTGGAAAGTGTCCAAAAAAAAGCATCAGTGTGATAAAAATTGTGTGTGTGTGTGTGTGTGTGTATAGGTGCGGGCATGCATGTGTATATATGTGTTCATGCATATGAATGTTTAATGTATGTAAGCCATCAATCCTGAAAAAAAAATACTCATGTTTCATGTTCTCATATTTACATGCTTTTCTTTGACAATGTATACACTGAATTTTATTCTAAAGTGTGTTTTTCAATTAATACTCTTTTTAAAAACTGTGGTAAAATGCAAATAGTATGAAATCTTAACAGATTTTTGTATGTACTATACACATTGTTAACTATATTTATATCATCATACAGCAGATCCCTAGAACTTTTTCATCTTGCATGGCTAAAATTCTAAATTGAACAACTCCCCATTTCTACCTCCCTGTGGTCCCTGGCAACTACCATTCAACTGTCTGCTTCTATGAATTTGATTATTTCATGTACCTCTTATAAGTGACCTGCCACAGGGACAGGAGCTCTGAGAGCAGCAGACCTAGGTATGGCATAAGCCCTCTTGGAAGAGGTCACCATTAACCCCACCGTAGAGCCACCTGAACTTACGCAGGACTGGGAAAACAGACTCTTGGGGAGCACAAACAAAACCTGTGCACAACAGGACCCAGGAGAAAGGAGCAGTGACCCCACAAGAAACTGACCCAGACTTGCCCATGAGTGTTCAGGAGTCTCTGGAGGAGGCCTGGGTCAACGGTGGCCTGCTGCAGGGTCGGGGGGACTGAGTGCAGCAGTGCATGATGGGACCTTTTGAAGGAGGTCGCCATTATCTTCACTACCTCCACCATAGTTTGGTCTCAGGTCAGGTAAAAGGGAGGGAACATAACCCCACCCATCAACAGAAAATTGGATTAAAAATTTACAGAGCATGGCCAAGGCCCTCAGAACAAGACCCAGTTTCTCCCTCAGTCAGTCTCTCCCATCAGGAAGCTTCCTTAAGCCTCTTATCCTTATCCAACAGAGAGCAGATAGAATGAAATCCACAATCACAGAAAACTAATCAAACTGATGGTATGGACCACAGCCTTGTCTAACTCAAACTATGAGCCATGCCCTGTAGGGCCACCCAAGATGGACAGGTCATGGTGAAGAATTCTGACAAAATGTGCTCCAATGGAGAAGGGAATGAGAAGCCATTTCAGTATTCCTGACTTGAGAACCCCATGAATGGTATGAAAAGGCAAAAAGATAGGACACTGAAAGGTGAACTCCCCAGGTCGGTAGGTGCCCAATATGCTACTGGAGATCAGTGGAGAAATAACTCCAGAAAGAATAAAGAGAAGGAGCCAAAGCAAAAACAGCACACAGTTGTGGATGTGACAGGTGATGAAAGTAAAATCTGATGCTGTAAAGAACAATATTGCATCGGAACCTGGAATCTTAGGTCCATGATTCAAGGAAAATTGGAAGTGGTCAAACAGGAGATGGCAGGAGTGAACATCGAAATTTTAGGAATCAGTGAACTAAAATGGACTGGAATGGGTGAATTTAACTCAGGTGACCATTATATCTACTACTGTGGGCAAGAATCCCTTAGAAAATGGGGTAGCCATCATAATCAATAAGAGTCCTAAATGCAGTACTTGGATGCAATCTCAAAAACAACAGAATGATCTCTATTCGTTTCCAAAGCAAACCATTCAGTATCATAGTAATCCAAGTCTATGCCCTAACCAGTAAGGCTGAAGAAGCTGAAGTTGAACAGTTCTGTGAAGACCTACAAGACCTTCTAGAACTAACACCCAAAAAAGGATGTCCTTTTCATTATAAGGGACTGGAGTACAAAAGTAGTAAGTCAGGAGATACCTGGAGTAACAGGCAAATTTGCACTTGGAGTACAGAATGAAGCAGAGCAAAGGCTAATAGAGTTTTGCCAAGAGAACACACTGGTCATGACAGACACCCTCTTCCAATAACACAAGAGAAGACTATACATGGACATCACAGAATGGTCAACAGTGAAATCAGATTGGTTATATTCTTTGCAACCAAAGATGGAGAAGCTCCAAACAGTCAGCAAAAACAAGCTTGGGAGTTGACTGTGGCTCAGATCATGAACTCCTTATTGCCAAATTCAGACTTAAATTGAAGAAAATAGGGAAAATCATTAGACCATTCAGGTATAACCTAAATCAAATCCCTTACCATTATACAGTGGAAGTGGTAAAAAGATTCAAGGGATCAAATCTGATAGACAAAGTGCCTGAGGAACTATGAACAGAGGTTCGTGACATTGTACAGGAGGCAGTGATCAAGACAATCCCCAATAAAAAGAAATGCAAAATGATTGTCTGAGGAGGCCTTACAATAGCTGAGAAAAGAAGAGAAGCAAAAGGCAAAGGAGAAAAGGAAAGATATTCTCACTTGAATGCAGTTCCAAAGAATAGCAAGGAGAGAAAAGAAAGCCTTCCCCAGTGATCAGTGCAAAGAAGTAGAGGAAAACAACAGAACAGGAAAGACTAGAGATCTCTCCAAGAAAATCAGAGATACCAAAGGAACTTTTCATGCAAAGATGGGCACAATACAGGACAGAAATGATATGGACCTAACAGAAGCAGAAGATATTAAGAAGAAGTGGCAAGAATACACAGAAGAACTATGCAAAAAAAGATCTTCATGACCCATATAACCACCATGGTGTGATCACTCACATAGAGCCAGACGTCCTGAAATGGGAAGTCAAGTGGGTCTTAGGAAGCATCACTACGAACAAAGCTAGTGGCAGTGATGGAATTCCAGTTGAGCAGTTTCAAATCCTGAAAGATGAGGCTGTAAAAGTGCTGCACTCAGTATGCCAGCAAATTTGGAAAACTCAGTAGTGGCCACAGGACTGGAAAAGGTCAGTTTTCATTCCAGTCCCAAAGAAAGGCAATGCCAAAGAATGCTCAACTTACCACACAATTGCACTCATCTCACACGCTAGTAAAGTAATGCTCAAAATTCTCTAAGCCAGGCTCCAAAAGTACATGTACTATGAACTTTGAGATGTTCAAGCTGGATTTAGAAAAGGTAGAGGAATCAGAGATCAAATTGCCAACATCCATTGGATCATCAAAAAAGCACAAGACTTCCAGAAATAGATCTACTTCTGCTTTATTGACTACACCAAAGCCTTTGACTGTGTGGATCACAACAAACTGTGGAAAATACTAAAGAGATGGGAATACCAGTCCATCTTACCTGCCTCCTAGAATATCTGTATGCAGGACAAGAAGCAACAGTTAAAGAAGCAATAGTTAGAACCAGGCATGGAACAACAGATTGGTTCCAAATCAGGAAAGGAGTATGGCAAGGCTGTATATTATCACCCTGCTTATTTAACTTACATGCAGAGTACATCATGAGAAACGCTGGACTGGATGAAGCAGAACCTGGAATCAAGATTGCTGGGAGAAATATCAATAACCTCAGATACTCAGATGATAGCAGCCTTATGGCAGAAAGGGAAGAAGAACTGAAGAGCCTCTAGATGAAAGTGAAAGAGGAGAGTGAAAAAGTTGGCTTAAAGCTCAACATTCAGAAAACTAAGATCATGACATCTGGTCCCATCACTTCATGGGACATAAATAGATAAGCAATGGAAACAGTGTCAGACTTTATTTTCTTGGGCTCCAAAATCACTGCAGATGATTACTGCAGCAATGAAATTAAAAGACGCTTGCTCTTTGGAAGAAAAGCTATGACAAACTTAGACACATATTAAAAAACAGAGACATTCCTTTGCTAATTAGTAAGTGTCTGTCTAGTCAAAGTTATGGTTTTTCCATTAGTCATGTATGGATGTGAGAGTTGGACCATAAAGAAAGCTGAGCGCTAAAGAATTGATTCTTTTGAACTGTGGTTTTGGAGAAGACTCTTGAGAGTCCCTTGGACTGCAAGGAGATCAAACCAGTCAATCCTAAAGAAAATTCATCCTGAATATTCATTGGAAGGAGTGATGTTGAATCTGAAACTCCAGTCCTTTGGCCACATGATACAAAGATCTGACTCATTGAAAAAGACTCTGATACTGGGAAAGATTGAAAGCGGGAGGAGAAGGGGACAACAGAGGATGAGCTGGTTGGATGGCATCACTGACTCGATGGACCTGAGTTTGAGTATGTTCCAGGAGTTGGTGATGAACAGGGAGGCCTTGCATGCTGCAGTCCATGTGGTTGCAAAGAGTGGGACACAACTGAGCAACTGAACTGAACTTATAAGTGACATCATGCAGTTTTTCTTTCTGTTATTATCTTCACTTAGCATAATGTTCTCAGGATTCATTTGTTATAGTACATGACAGAATTTCCTTTTTAAACATTAGATAGTATTCCCTAGCATGCATGAGCCACGTTTTGCTTATCCATTTATCTGCCGATGAACATTCAGGCTGTTTCCACCTTTTTGGCTGTTGTGAATTGCAGTGAACATGGGAGTACAATTATCTGTTTGAGATTCTTATTCTTCTGGATAAATACTGAGAAGAAACAGGATCGCTGAGCCATGTTATGGTTCTAGTTTTAGAATTTTGAGTATCGGTACATTGTTTCCACAGCAACTGCACAATTTTGCATTCACCAAGATTGCACAAGGGTTCCAAATTTTCCACATCCTCACCACATCTGTTCTGTTATACACATACACACACACACACACACACACACACACACACACACACACACACACACGTATATGCCATCCTAGTCTACATAGACACATATGATTTTGTATCTTATTGTTGTTTTGATTTGCATTTCCCTGATGATTAGTAATGTTGAGCATCTTTCCCAATACCTATTGGTCATTTGTATATTTACTTTTCAGAAATGTCTGTTCATGCACTAATTGAATTATTATTTTTTGTTGTTGTTGAGTTGTTGCATTTGCCTATATAATTTGAATTTTACCCTTTTATCATATATAAGGCTTTCAAGTATGTTCTCCCATTATGCAGATTGCCTTTTCAAGCTATTGATCATTCCATACACTATGCAGAAGCTTTGTAGTTTGAGGTAGTCTCATTTGTTCATTCTTTTGTTTTTGTTGTACTTGCTTTCCATGTGTTAGCCAAGACGCCATTGCTAAAACCAATCTCATGAAGTTTCCCTTATGCTTTCTTCTAGGAGTTTTATAATTTAAGATCTTATACTTAAGTCTTCAATCCGTTTTGAGTTGACTTTTGTGAATGGTACAAAATAAAGTTCACTTTCTTTCTTTTGCATGTAGAAGTCCAGTTTTTTCAATATCATTTGAAGAAATTGTCTGTTCCTCCTTGTGGAGCCTCATTGCCTTTGTCAAAGATCATTGACTATATATGCTTGGGTTTATTTCTGAGCTCTATGTTCTGTACGCTTGTATGCTTAGTCGCTTCAGTTGTGTCCGATTCTCTGTGACCCCATGGACCATGGCCTGCCAGGCTCCTCTGTCCACAGAACATGATTTTGATTGTATAAAAACAAAAAGTCATACAATCAAAATCATGTCCTGTATGATTTTTTTATGCCAGTACCATACCAGTTTGATTACTGTACCTTTTAATGTGTTTTGAACCCAGAAACTCTGAGGTCTGAATTTTTGTTTTCTTTCTCAAGTTTGTCTTGGTTATTTAGGTTATGAATATTAGGACTTCTTTCCCTTTTTCCAAAAAAAAAAAATGCTATTGAGATCTTGATATGGATTGCATTGAATCTGTTAATTACAATGATTTGTTGACAATACTGGATTTCCAAACCATAGACATGGAATGTATCTCCATTTATTTGTATCATTTTTAATTTCATTCAACTATAATTTGAATTTTTCACTGTATAAATATTTTACTTCTTTACTCAAGGGAAAATATCTATCAGTTCCAGAAAGGAGAAGATAACAAGGAAAAATGATTACACTTTTTTTTTTTGGAAATTTATCAAATTGAAAACTTCCTTAGATAACAAAGTTTTAGATAATGTTTATCTTTTCAAACATTATTTATATTAAATATTTTGGTGATTTCTTTAATATTTAAATTTCAGGTCGAGTCTGAATGCTTGGATAGGTATGTTTCCCTCTCATTTTCTATCTGTATGTGATTTTGTTTGAGCTGTGTTTATAATTGAGCTGTAATACAAGGACAATCATAAGTAGATCACACTTTGTGATGACCCAAGGTCAATCGATGATAATTCAAAGAACTTTGAGTCAAGAGTTCTGTATAACTTTTAGCAACTGTAGCAAATAAACCCAGACTTCTTACATTTTGAATTATTTTGACAGACTTTTGGAGTGCTTATGTGATCTAATTATTTTCTGTAACTTTTGTGTTTTCTCATAGCAGCCTTTCTCCACCTCAACTTCTAGTTTACTCTGAGCTGCTCTAGCTTGGGAATTTGATAATAACTTAACTGAAATGTGAATCTAAATTACAAATAAATTGGCCCTTACTGAGAGCTTGAGGGCCTCCTCTGTGTTACAAAGCAAATAAACTCAGTTAAGTCCCTTTATACAATCCAGAAGTTGTTCCTAAATTTTTTTGCCCTATTCTGGAGATTTGGGGTTACCCTGAATCTCTGCACACAATCCACATCCACCCACCAGTCTCTACCGACGTTTAGCCACCTGCTCTGTACACGAGCTTTGCTTTTTCCATAAACTCTGTTAAGATCCGTATTGGATTTTCTATCTTAGCATTCCAAGTTTGTGTCTGCACACCTACGTGTAGTGTTGCTGGGAATTAAACTCACTTGACTATTAGGACAGGAGCCAAAACAGTTCTAAAATATGACTGAAGCACAGGAAGCAAGTCTTGGCAGTAAGTGGTTCTTCTCTTGCCTGCTTTGGCAGGTGCTTATAAGCCCGCTTCAATTCACACATCAATCTTGAAATGATAATTTCTTTGGTAATTATCAAAAGTCATTGCTGGTGTACTTTTTAGAGGGAAAATTGTGCCTAAGTGTCATGATGTTACTATAACGACATATTTGGTGTTCAGTTGACCGTATCTGCATGGCTGGCAACTGTCCTTGGCCTCAGCCCGTCTTCATTCTGTTTTTCTGCCTTGTGCGTGTGACCGTTCCTTTTAGTCAGAGTGGCTTTGTTGCCTCAGTTGCGAAATCTCCCCCTAATAAAGAGCTATACTGATTGCCATTAGGTGCTCCTCTTTTAAGATTCTTCCTTATGTTTGTTCTCTTTATGAATATCACTTCTTGAGAAGCCAGTGTCGAGTGACTCAACAAAGACAGAATCAAGAATTTCTGGGGCCCATGTCCCTAATAGCATCAGGAGTCATAATCAGAAGCAGATACATGGTGATGCTAATAAAACTAAATTTTGAGCTCCTTACTTACAGGGTGCCCTCCAATTGCCAATACTGTATCTATTATTTTGCATTATTTTACTTCAAGGCACTTGAGTTGGAATAAACTATAATTTTTTATAAAATTAAGTATTCCCCATGTGGATGTATACAGCCTATGAAGACCCTTGATGATATCTTTCACTTTCCCTTTTATCCTTCCTTTTAAATTGCCTTTACCTTAATATATCTTTATGTTTTCTCCTTGTCTCCTCATTTTCTCTTTCTTTTTTCACTCAGCTCTTTCTCATCTTTTTTTGCCTGTCTTAAGAAAGTACAAAATATTTTTCTTCCTCTTTTTTACTCTAATGAGTACCATCTTTTCTTTTATCATTTGCCTAAAAACATACAACCTTTTGAAGACTAACACTCATTTTCACTTTGGTTCTTCTCTCACGAACACAATTTACACACGTGGATTTTCACCTATATCAAAGCTGTACAGAATGCACATCTCCAACTGGGATTTCAAATGAGTTTATCAAGAAGGAACCGGCATGTTTGTACCTGTGAAAATATTTTGTGAGACCAGCATGATACAAGAATAAAGCTCTGTTAAAAGTTCCTAAAAGTTATCACTTAATAGATATTCTTGCCTTTCTTGTAGTAAAGGAAAGGCAGGTTAGCTAATCAGTTTCATATTCTAATCTGGAAATCTCCAGAGTAGAATCAAATGGAATTTTTGTTTATTGTTAGAATAAGACATATTTTCATATATGTATTTTTTGAGTACAGAAAAAAGTCAAAATAATTACCAAATAGATTATTACTAAGTCACAACATATCCATCATTTAAATCAGAAAAGATTTAAATGCCTTCAATAAATTTTACATTGATGCATGAGACATATCCACCCATCAAGGATATTTTTGTGATACATGAAATGACAAAATGATTATGATGATAATGATGATAAAATGAAAATGAAGCCATTAGGGCAAAATAATTAAATGTCCCAGCAGAGTGATTTCTGAACCTAGTTGATCATCAGAAGTCACTTGGTTTTATATACATATATTTTTCTATCAGTAAAGGTTCATGTATCTTACTCCAGATATATTGAATTGGAACCTCTGGAGTTGGAGGCATATAATTGCACTTTCAAAAATATCCACAGGTAATTCTGATGACCTGCCAGGCTTGGAAACTATTGACAGGGGGAAAATAAGCTCAGTGTCTTTTGTGAAGAGAAATGACTTTAGGTTCACATGACAATGAAGGAGGAGATATTTGTCCAATAAAAGATTGATAGAACTTGATTAAGAAGGGAATTCTCAGTAGGAAAAAATGAAAAGAGTAGATGTCTGAAGGTGAAAAGTAACAGGCATCAGGGAATACTTAAAGAGACTAAACTGACAAGTATTTATGACACTTGGTGAGAAACTGAAGATAGAACTAGAGCATTAAAGTCTCAATTGTGATGGATCTTGAAGCCAGGGAGGGGAAAGCAGGAAAGGTTTAATTAGTGGGACACTACTGCGTGGTTTAGACTAGGGCAATGCTCTGGATAAGGGAGCGGCTACCCACTCCAGTATTCTCTTTCTTTCTTTCTTTTTTTTTTTTTTTTCCACTCCAGTATCCTTGCCTGGAGAATCCCATGGACAGAGGACTCTTACTGGCTACAGTCCATGGGGTCAAAAAGAGTCAGTCACACTGAGCAACGAAGTCTTTCACCTTTTTCACTTTATATACTATCATGAAAGCATTTTAGAATGGTTCATCTGTAGGAGTGCAGAGGCTGAGTTGGAGAGGAATAAATATTGGTATAGGAGTCCAATGAATTCTAGTAAAAAAAAAAACTTAGGTCCTAAGAGTGAAAATTTAAGGAATATTTCGATATGAGATAATCACTAATTTTAATCTTAGCCCCCCAAGCAGGGATCGAACCTGCACCTCCAGCATTAGAAGGCAAAGTCTTAACCACTGCACCTCCAGGAAAGTCCCATACCTCCTAGATTTTCATCTGAGTCAAGTCCTCCCAGCATCCCAACCCCACAAGCCTGGAGTAAAGTGGATGTAGGGGAATGATTCGGCCATTGCATTGAACTCATCTTTCCTCCATGCCAGAACCATCAGTTCAGTAACTTCTTCTGGGCAAAGCCAAAAGAGAGTTACAACAGAAGATGTGCAGCTAATAGAAATAAGACTTACATACGGATACAATTAAAAGCAATTAACTCAAAAATCTAGTGTATAATAAAGAAAAGGGTGCATCAATATATACTAAAAGCCTAGAAAATACAGATCTTAGAGTGTGGAAATACTCCGGGTAAGCTTCATATGTATTGAAAGAGATGGAGGGTTTGGCCTCACTCTGTAGATAGCATGGAACATTCCAGATTCATCTTTATAAGTCATCACAACTTGTTTTGGCCTTTTCTTTCTCACCTGGCATTTAACAGCCAACGTGTTTTGAGTGCTTACTAGGCAACATGCTAAGTCCTTTGCCAGTGTCAGGGAAACAGACTGGTTTGTGACATGTATACCCAAACTGGGATGATTTTTTCCAAACAGAGGTGGGTTAAATAAAAATGCCTTTATTAACAGTATAACCTTTTATGCAGGAAACACAAAATCATTTTAAGTTCTTTCCTGATGGGTTTAAGCCTTAATGTAATTGAATAGAAGAAAGCTGGGTAATCAGAGATGTTTCAGAAATCTAATTCTTTCTTTTCCAGCTCATAGGAAGAGAGTTAAAGCATTGCTTTTCTTAGTTTCAGCAAGAGATATCCACTTGACATCACTAAAAATAACTAGACTTCCAAATGTCTTGTGTGGCCTGTTTTCCCTACAGAATAGTTCCTCTGCTACTTCAGAGGAAAATTTTGCAAAAGCACCTATGAGTGACAAACGATAATGGATTGCATGCTGAACTATGCATCCAAGCAAATAAAGAAGGCTTCCAAACTTTAATTGATCCAACCTCACAGCAGTCACCTGGACTTCATGCTTGCTTATAGGCTTGATGGTAATAAAGCCCTTGCAGGAACAAAAATATTATGCAAACTGTTGGCCAATTTTATTCCTGTTATTGGACCCTCATTGACTGCAATTCCTTTTCATTGCTGTATGATTTTGGGACTGACTGCTAAGTCAGGGTGCATAAGGGCAGTCAGCTGGGGAAGAGGCAGAGAGATTGCTTTTGGACCATACATTCCTGGAGCCCTATTTACTAACTTATCTTCCTCCTTCCAGGAATAGTCTTTGTTCTAGCATATTATTATAGTGACTAAGACTTGAGTACTTGAACCTGTGATAGTGGAAAATTTTCCTCCCTGTGGGATATTCCACAGATCACTTGTGCTAAATCTACTGTTGTGTTCAGTCACTGAGTCATATGTGACACTCTCTGTAGCACCATGGGCTGCAGCACACCTGCTCCTCTGCCCTCCACTATCTCATGGAGTTTGCGCAGATTCATATCCTTTGAGTCGGTGATGCCATCCAGCCATCTCATCCTCTGTTGTCCCCTTCTCATTTGCCTTTGATCTTTCCCAACATCAGAGTCTTTTCCAGTGCATCAGCTCTTCACATCAGGTGGCCAAAGTATTGGAGTTTCAGCTTCAGCATCAGGTTTTCCAGTGAATGTTCAGGGTTGATTTCCGTTAGGATTGGCAAGTTTGATTTTGTTTAATCTCCTTGCTTTCCAAGGGACTCTCAGGAATCTTCTCCAGCCCCTCAGTTTGAAAGCATCAGTTGTTCAGTGCTCACTCTTCATTATGGTCCAACCCTCACATCTGTACATGACTACCGGAAAAACCGTAGCGTAACTGAGTGTCATCTCTGCTGTGAACCAGCTGTTTCATTCTTTCTGAAGCTATTAGTGGTTGCCCTCTGCTCTTCCTCAGTAGCATATTGGACACCTTCCAAACTGGAGGGCTCAGATTCTGGTTCATACAATTTTGCCTTTGCACACTGTTTAGAGGATTCTTACAGCAAGAATACTGGAGTGGTTTCTCATTTCCTCTTCCAGTGGACCATGTTTTGTCAGAACTCTTCAGTAAGAGCTGTCTCTTGGGTGGCTCTGCCATGGCAGAGCTTGTAGCTTCATTGAGTTATGTAAGCCCCTTTGCTGTGACAAGGCTGTGGTACATGGATGGGTTCTGCTACATATGTGACTCTGTTTTATGCTGATTTAATATATGTAGCTTGAAAAATTATGGGTCATATAACAGCGTGAATTGATGGCAGAACACTGGAGATTATGGAACTATAAAATAACTGTTCAATAAAGTCCCAGAATATGAGTCTTAGGTACTTTGGAGTTAGAGTGGAAAATCAGACAAGGAGTTTAGAGTCCAGTTGGATCTGGGTGGAAACCCAGGTGCTGCTCCTGAACTGTGTGATGTTGGACAAGTCAACATACCTGTCCAGAGCATCATTTCCTGACTGACACAGAGCCAGTAGTTGAAGATATTTTAGAAGCTGACATTACATGAAGTGCCAAGGAGAAGAAAGACCTATTCCCAAATGTTAATTCTCCTGTTAGTCTCCCAGCTCCAATATCAGACCTTCTCTAATATAAGCAGGATAGAGGTGAATATGATTTCACAGCTGATGATTTTCCTGTGAAGGTATGCAGTAGTATACATCCCAGTCTGTAAATTCAGTAAGTGATATTACGTTGCTATTTTTTTTTTGCCAACAATCATGTTTCTGTTGGTTAAGAGTATGAGCTGGCAGGGGCTTTCCTGGTGGTCCAGTGGTCAAGATTCTGTGCTCCCAATGCAGGGGGCCCAGGTCTGATCCTAGGGATCTAGTAGGGATCCTAGGGATCTAGTCATGGAACTAGGTCCTACATACCACAACTAAAGGTCCTGCACGACCCAGTGAAAATGGAAGACCCCGCATACCACAACTAAGACCCTGTGGAGCCTAATATATAAAATAAGTATTTACGAAAGACTATGAACTATCACATTTCTATACTTTTAAATATACAACCTCATTTTGAACCTCAATATTGCAGTAATGGTAGGTAAATTGAACTTGGCCATTCTTAGGGCTCCTCCCTAGGTTTTTGCCATGGGTACCAGAGTTTTACACCACGCATCATACTGTCCTCTTCTCCTGAGCTGTCATTGTTTATCCATCCATAATGCAGAGACCTGCCTTTCTTCTGTAACCATGATCATTTCAGTTTTGGTGGTCCTATACAGCTTCTGTGCTTCTTTGGGAACATAGGGCAGTTAGGTGAGGATGGGCATCTGCCCTGTCAACCTCCTGCCAGCTCTCTGTGTTTCTGTCAAGGATCTGAGTTGCTCAGACACTACTCCATAGCTGTATTCTCCTCCTTCTTTCAAGCTGTCCTGCTTCTACCAAGAAACACTCTTTCCTTACCTTCTACCTCCTCCCAAGGCCTTTAATATTCCTCCAGGGTATCGGATTATTTTTAGGAGGGAGGCAGAAAGACCCATAGGATATTCTGCCCTCTGTCACTGTGAATCACCTGGGAGGCAGTGAAGTACAGAGAATGAGGGGAGATAAGAGGGAAAAAAGAACCCTCATATCTTCATACTCAAAAACAAGTTGGCCTTCTTCATTATTAAAGTATTATAAACATTGTGTATTAACACATATATATGGAATCTAGAAAAATGGTATAGATCATTTGAAAAGCAGAAATAGAGAAACAGATGTCAAGAAAAACACATGGATCAAACCAGTCAATCCTCAAGGAAATCAGCCCTGAATATTCATTGGAAGGACTGATGTTGAAGCTGAAGCTCCAATACTTTGGCCACCTGTTGCAAAGAGCTGACTCATTAGAAAAGACCCTGACACTGAGAAACATTGAAGGCAGGAGGAGAAGGAACAACAGAGGATGAGATGGTTGGATGGCATCATTGACTCAATGGATATGAGTTCAAGCAAGCTCTGATAGATGGTGAAGGACAGGGAAGCCTGGCATGCTGCAGTCCATGGGGGTGCAAAGAATCAGACAAGACTGACTGAACAACAGCAACAATCGGGGGATGGGGGAGAAATTGGAAGGCTGGTATTGACACATACACACTATTGACACTATGTATAAAATATATAACTAACAAGAACCTACAGTACAGCGCAGAGAGGTCAACACTCAACGCTCTGTTGTTACCTGAATGAGAGAGAAATCCAATAAGGAGGGGATATGAACTTTCCTGGTGGCTCAGGTGGTAAAGAATCCACCTGCAAATCTACAGGTAGACCCAGATTTGATCCCTCGGTCAGGAAGATTCCCTGGAGAAGGGAATGGCTACCCGCTATAGTATTCTTGCCTGAAGAATTCCGTGGACAGAGCTTGGCAAACTGTATATAGTCCAGGGGTTGCAAAGAGCTGGATATCACTGAGTGGCTATCACTTTCACTGTCATGTATACGTGTGGCTGATTCATTTTGTTGTTCAGCAGAAACTAACACACATTGTAAAGCAGCTATACTCCAATAAAAAATTAATTGAGAAAGAAAAATAAAGTATTACTTAGATCATGCACCAAAGAATGTCTCTGTGATTAAAGAAAAAGGAGTTGGAGGAAGAAAATATCCTGTCACAAGCACTCTGAATACCCAGTATGTCAGCTTAGCTGAGCCTCAGTTTGCTCAGAACGCTGATATCAGCCTATGGTTGGGCAAAATTATCTAACACAAGCTGATTACATAATGAAGTGTTGACTCTTTGAAGTCATGTATTGAATACTGTACTGATAATGAAAAATAGAATGATTGTCTGGGTACAGAGTGGTTGCAAGTGTTTGGACTGGTTGTTCTCATGGTCACTTGGTTGGCTGGGGAGTGTGACTGCCACTGCCTGGGATCATGAGAGCCTCCTCGACTAGCTAGCCCTGGAAAAGATCACAGTTAAAAATCTGAATAGAATTCCTATTGAATATGAGCCTCTTTCATGTCATCATAAAGCTGAAAAAAATCTTAAATTGTACCATGGTTAATTAAGGACTATCCGTATACATTTATAAATGTGTATATTAAAACAAAATTTCTGGGAAGCTAAGTTATATAGGATTTGCTCTCCTTCTGCTTATTTTTTTTTTATTTCTAAAGTGCCTATGGCTTCCCAGGTGGCGCAGTGGTAAAGAATTCAGCTGCCAATGCAAAAGAGGCAGGAGACGTGGGTAAGGTCCCTAGGTCAGGAAAAGGCCCTGGAGGAGGAAATGGCAACCCACTCCAGTATTCTTGCCTGGGAGATTCCATAGACAGAGGAGCCTGGTGGGTTACAGTCCATGGGGTCACCAGGAGTCGGACACAACGGAAAGACTGAGCACAGCACAGTACAGTAAAGTGCCTGTAAATAAGTTAATTAATATTAGCAGATAAGAAAGAACATTGCATGCTATTGTATTGCCCGATATGTATTTAGCTGACTATAGATGATAAGCCATCCCGATCGGAGATGTCAGCCACCACTTGGACAACATGTGTCTGTACGCCAGCTGTACGAAATACTGAGCATATGATCTCGGCTAAGATATTTAACTTCTCTTTACCTTAAAAAAATGGAGACAGCACTTCTCATCTTGCTTTTGAGAATTAAATAAGAGAGAACAAATTGGGGTAGTGAAGTAAGTCAGCAATAAACATTTGTTTTCTGCTCTTCCTCTTGATTGTTAATATGTAGACCATGTAGAGCAGTAGAAAGAGCACCAAGTCCTCAGTCAGAGAAACTCAGAATCTAATGAAAGCCTTGCAGATATTCACTATACCCTATGGCAAGATCTGTAGTATCCCTGAGTTCTTATTTCCTCATCTTTAAAATAAGAATAATTGTTCATTCCCCCTTATAGAAAGGCCCTGAGGATTATATAAGATGATGTACAGAACATAAATCAAGACACAGTTGTAGAGAGTAAATGTATGAATACCAAGGGGGAAGGAAGGATGGGATGAATTGGGAGATCAGGATTGACATATATACACTGTTGATTGTTGTTGCTTTTGGTTAGTATATAAGTCTTGTCTGACTCTTTTGTGACCCCATGGACTATAGCCTAGCAGGCTCCCTTATTGATACTATGTATAAAATACATATCTAACATGAACCTACTGTACAGCTCAGGAAACTCTCCTTAGTGCTCTGTGGTCACCTAAATGAGAATGAAATCTAGAACAAAGGGGATATATGTAAACCTATAGCTGATTCACTCTGCTATACAGTAGAAACTAACACAGTATCATCAAACAACTATAAGCAAGGTGAAAAGACAGCCTTCAGAATGGGAGAAAATAATAGCCAATGAAGCAATAGACAAACAATTAATCTCAAAAATATACAAACAACTCCTGCAGCTCCATTCTAGAAAAATAAACAACCCAATTAAAAAGTGGGCCAAAGAACTTAACAGACATTTCTCCAAGGAAGATATAAAAATGGCTAACAAACACATGAAAAGATGCTCAACATCACTCATTATCAGAGAAATGCAAATCAAAACCACAATGAGGTACCACTTCAATAATTTTTTTTAAGATGATGTACATAAGAAACCCAGCATAATACCAGACTGAGGGTGTAGCAAGGAGTCAATAAATATTAACACCTTCTATCTCTCCCAGCTGTTAGAGCTAACATTTAAAGGAAAAAATAGTATAGTCCATTACAGAGATTGCAAGGATAAAAGGGTTCATGGGGTGAGGGAGGGTTGTAGAGAGTTGGAAAGACTCTGTTGAAAAACAAAGAAGGCCAAGAGTTAAGATGCTGAAAGTAACCTAGATAGTATTTGAGCTTCCAAAGCTTTGGTGAGTAAGCATGCTCCCTATCATTACTGATTTTATGTAATTGCAAGGAATATCATCTCCATATTTCAAAATAGATTTTTCTTCTAAAAGTGTTTTATCTTTGATTTATTTCAGTCACATTTCAATTCTTTTTAAGGTTTAAATAACCCTAAAGGATATTGTGAGATTTTCTTTTTAATTAAAAAGTGGCATGGGTTTATTTTTTTTT